>JACSYO010001146.1:467500-550000 GCA_016806645.1 Ophiodon elongatus | reverse complement strand
GGTCTGCTAATGGGGGAAACTAGCAGAAATATTCTGTGAGACAACAGATGTTTTAGAAACACTTGACTGCAATGATCGTGGTTTTTTGCAACTTTTTGTCCATTTGGTACAAACATTTTCAATATATATTCAACATTTGCATCCATTTTTCTTTAAAATATATGGGAAGGAGAGAGCCCTACCCTCTTACCCTTACTGTACCAACAGCAGTATCTATAATCTAAATGCGTTCATCCAAATTTCTTGTTGTTTTTCTGTTAGAACAAGACTGCTTGAGATTTCTTACCAAATTTGAAATGTTTTCAATGGTTTTAAGTTTTTAATGTCAAAATTGCTCAGTACTGAAATAATCCTCAAGCATCTTCATTTATTGCAATGCAATGAAGACTCAAAATTGCCCGTAGGTGAGTGTGAGCATGAATGGTTGATGTCTGTCCAAATGTGTCCGCCCTCTGATAGTATGGGGACCTTTCCAGGCTGGACCCTGTCTTTGCCCAATGTCAGCTGCGATCGCCCCCCACCCTGACCCCCCACCCCCACCCATGACCTTGAATAGGAATAGCAGTTACAGCTAACGCTGGATGGCACACATTAGAATTATAAATTTTGTTATAAAAAATTCAGAATTCAGTCAGCCAATTTTTACAACATTTTAAAACAACAAGCGAACAAACTGTTGCATGATTCCCTTGTGTAGTCTTAATATTCTGTATACTCTTAAGAGTAAAAAATGATCCGCTTAAAGCTCCTTCTCCAACTGTCATTCGTCGCCAGCAACCTCGGTTGTGTTGAACCATCCTCATACCCCGATCCTCTCGGCATCCATCCTCCAACAACTCGGAAGTCGTCGGTCCCTCACCCTCCAGCAGCTGGAAGATCCCGACTTTGACGTCCTAGGGATATAATGCGTTCCCAATGCCTCTCTCCCACCTGCCTGAGATCTAGGCTATTGAATGACAGGCGAAACTCCCAAGCCACATCAGCCCCAACGCCGATGATTTCATGGCATATTCCAGCCATCCGCATCAGCCCTTTCAGGCTTCTGCCTTTTCTGTCCTATCTACCTCGGCCAATTTTGCTTCCAACTTGCTATGACGTGACAGTGATAGCCACTACAGTGTTGCCCCCATTCCATGCCATTGTCCAAACCGCTTATCCCATAGGGTCGCGGGGGCGCTGGAGCCGATCCCAGCTGACATTGGGCTAAGGCAGGGTTCACCTGGACAGATCTCCAGTTTATTGCAGGGTACATATAGAGACAGACAACCATTCACATCTACGGGCAATTTAGAGCCTCCAATCAACCTGAGCTGCATGTCTCTGGACTGTGGGAGGAAGCCGGAGAACCCGGAGGAAACCCACGCTGCCACGGGGAGAACGTGCAAACTCCACACGGAAGGACTGCCTGGGATCGAACCCCGGCCCCTCTTGCTGTGAGGTGACAGTGCTAGCCACAGCATTATCTCCAGTCCACCTAGTTGCACCCGCCCCACCATCTCCTGTGTCACACACGCTCAGGCAACAGATTCTCGCCGGTAAGTATACCGGCCTTGCTCAAATTCACCCGTCCTCAAGTAATCGTCTCTAAGGAACTCACGACGGTACTGTGATCATCTGCTCTGTCTTCCACGACAGCAGGCCAGAGTTGGACGAGTACTTGTCTCGGGCTGTGCAAAAATACCGACATAGATGACTATCGCAATATTTCTTTCCACGATAATGTATTGATATTTTTTTTTAGAATCATGTTTTAAACAGATTTAAAATGTCCTTCCAGTCCCCTCAAATCCTACTAAGCTAAGGTCAGCGACCTCCCGGCCTGTAACATGATCCGGCCAATATCAGTACATGGCATCTCACAACAAAGTAGAAGGCGGCATGGCGGAACATGTTGCGGTGTCACTTGACAAGACACCACGCAAGTGAAAATAGTGGCACCGCAACCTCAAACCTGTGGATTCGAGACAAGCTCAGATCTACCTCAGCTGGGGCTAAGGAGATAACGCAGTCACTCACAAAGGTATGAGGCCGGTTGGTGTGGTTGAAAACCCGTGCTTCAAACACATGGTGAACACTACGGAGCCACACAATGGGTTCCCGTCTCGCCGACACATGACAGATGTAGCCGTGCCCAGGATTGACATGTATGTTATAATCACGTCACACCACATCTCTGAAGAGGGGGCACTAGTTTTACGTGATTTACAGACACTGACTCTGCACGAGAGCCGTACAGGCAGTAACATCGCGTAGTCACTGAAAACTGGACTGGAGGAATGGGACATAAATGGGAAGGACCCAGCCATAGTGACAGTCAACTTCACTTAATGCATTTAATTTCATATGACGTTCAGGGCATCTGCATGTAAGTTAAAAGTGGCAAGTGACACCACTGCTCTACCACTGTGGCTCAGTAGTTGAGCGGGTTCAGCGGTTCAATCCCCGGCTTCCAGTGCATCATAAAATTTGTATTTACCATGGAACTATCAGGAGTATCAATGGAATCCGCAGAATCTCTAGTTTTAGGAGATGCCTCGATCTTCCCTCTAACAAACGTAACCTGATAGAGCCTTTGAGAGACAGTAATGCTTTTTGTTCCTTTTTTACTTTCCTTTTTGTCCATTGTACAATGTCCTTGAGATCATGAAAGGCGCTTTCAAATTTATATGTATTTTAAATGTGTTATGATTATTGTAACAATCAAAGCATTATGAATAGTCACCGTACCATCCTTCTTTATTTTTTCCTAGATATACATTTTATGACTAGTGGTTTTATTGCTGAGCTGGCCTGTTTTCTTTTCCAACAAATTCCATTGTACCATAAAAATGACCAAAAAAACCCGGAACTGCTCTGAACCTGATCTTCCTGCAGGGTGTCTCTCTCATAAACTGTCAATAACCCTCTAACACCAAAATATCCACTGCTGCCATTGGAGATTATAATTTCAGTTTTTAATCCACAATTTTTTTAACATGCACATCTGTCACTGTAAACATAGATCCCACACGCTGTAGAAACAGGAGAGAGATCTTTACACGTACATACTGGATATGAATATCCTTCAGTATTTTATTTCCTTGCACTATTTGTACTTACAGAACTCTTGACTTGTATATAGACTTTTCATTTTTATTTCATTGTTGGTCATATACACCTGTTGTTCCACTACTTGTGTACATAACAGTCCTGTCTAGTCTTTACCAATATTTTACCAGCTTTGTTGTCCTTGTCCCCAGCTGTTATTTCTATTTCTGTGTAAGTCAAGAGAGATGCCAAAAAGAAGTCAGATTCCTTGTTTGGGCACTTGCCCAACGAAGGTGATTCTGAGTCTCTCTTCCTCTTGACAGTCTGCTCTCTCTTTTCCTGAATCTGTGCGTCCATCTATAAAGCAAAACACATTGAATTTAAATAGCCTTTACATGATGACCATTTGCCAACTGTCAACTGCCTCCTTAAACATGTAAATACTAATGACGTAAACGATGCAGCAGTTAACATTATATTGGCTCGTCATTATATCCATGCGATGCTATTACCCTACGCTAATTAGCTTGCTCACATGTACCAGTAACGTTAGTTCTCCGGAAAAAAATGTTTGAATGCAGCAAATTTCCCATATATGTAGTTAGGGTTCGCTGAGCTACATTAGTCAATAAACCAGAGGTTCACAACTCTGGGGGCTGTATGGCTGCTGGTGGGAAGTGAGCTGGACAGCTGAGCAGAAGCAGCAGCGCACGCCATGCGGCTGCAAATGGACTGACTGAGCCTGTATAAAGAGGACGTTACCCAGCCCCGCCCACACACACACACACGCACGCACACACACACACACACACACACACACACACACACACACACACGCACGCACACACAGACAGCAGCAGGTTTGGGGTGCTCGGGAATTAAATTATTTACATTTACAACTTGGTTAAGTTTAGGAAAAGATCATGCTTTGGGTTAAAACGAGTTTGTTTGTTATATAGCTACCTAATATTACTTTAAATTTGAAATAGTCAAAGTTGACTTTTGGTTTCACACGGGACACAATCTTGGGTGAAAGTGTGTTTGTCAGTCCCGCCATAACTACGTCCACATAGAGTGTCGTAGTTTAAAGCTTAAGGCTACTGACCAAGCTGTCTGAGCAGGTATGAGATGGATGATAATATTCAACATTTAAACAGACATGTTTTCAGCATTAGCACTATGTTGGACCACTATCGAATACTTTTTGGGAAGGGGCTGCAGAAATGTAACATATCATGATTTTAAAATGTCCTCCAACTGATCTCTATCATGCTCAAACGGCTCCGTCTTTTGTCTGTTTTTCCTTTTTTTCTTTCCACAATGTTTGACATGTCTTCATCTGTGTGTCTACATGTCACACACTCTTCTATCTTTCTCCCTCTCCCTCTTCTCTTCACCCCCTCTCCCTTCATTTCTGTCCTCCCACATCAATCCCCTGCTGGATAATCTGTTGCTGTAATCTGCTGTCATCTGTCATTGTTTCTGGATGGGACATTTGCAATGAGGCCAGATTATCATCTCATATCGTGACCTAACCAGAAGAGGACGAGGCAAAATACTCCCACTCATACACAGATGGACACACACACACACAAACACACACACACACACACACACACACACACACACACACACACACACACACACACACACACACACACACACACAGTATAAATATGCCTTGGGAGAGATTGATGAATCAGGCAGAGGGGGCGGGGCTGTTACCAGGCAGGTGAACCACAGTTCAGCATTAAATAAATGGATGGATTGGAACTAGATAAACTTGTAGGAGAGGTTATTAGATTCAGCTGTGTGAAATTTCAGTCAGACCCATCCAATTACATCATCAAATTGAGAATTGATAATCATGAAGTTTTCACCTCACTCTTTTGGGTGTTTGGCAATGCACGTCAGCTAGCTAGCTACCTAGCTAGCTACCTAGCTAGCTACCTAGCTAGCTACCTAGCGAGTGATCAAACGAAGAACCGCTGTTCTTCACGTGACAGTTTTGTTTTCCTACATTGAGTGTCACAGGGCAGCGCTTGGCGAGCAGCATGCTGAGCTGTGCCCATGCTTTGCTCAATGCAGCAGAAAGCCGTCATGGCACTGCACAAGTCTTTGGAAATAATGTCAGGGTGTGCGCAAGAGTGTCATTGTCGCGTTTTGTGTGAAAGCCTCAAAGGAGATTTTTCTCACCACCTATGGAAATATATTGTCTGTGTATTTATTTGCACTCCACCAGAAATGTAGCTACTGTGAAAGCGATTTGACGTGCGTCCACGTTTCCGCCATATTGGATCTGTAATTATCCACAATATACAAATACAACGTGTATTGGTAGATTTAGGCTTCTTTACCAAATCCACTGCAACTCGCTTATTTCTGAACCGATTTCATTAAATTCTCTTTGTTATGAACGTGATTAATTGAACATGATGTAACTTATTGGACTAGAAAACACATGCACATAAACTAGGGATGCACTGATACCACTTTTTTTTTCAGACCATATACAAGTACAAGTACATGTCGGCGACTGTGGCTCAGTGGAAGAGTGGGTTGTCCTTCAATCAGAGCCTCGGCGGCTCCACTAGTTGCTCCCGAAGGCTGTGCACCTTGCGTGGTAGCCCCTGCCACCAGTGTATAAACGGATGTGAATGGGTGAATGACATAGTGTTAAAGCGTTTTGAGCGGTGGAAGGACTAGAAAAGTGTATACAAGTACAAGTCCATTTACCATTTACATGTGAGTACTTGCCGATAACGAGTAAGATATGAGTATGTAATAACAGTTTTAAAAAATATCTTTATTTAAATTTTCAATTCAACATTGTGTTTTCCTGATTCAAACAGAGCATAGCTTGCAATAGGGATGTTAATTATTAACCGTGCTATCAATTAAACACTTAAAAGAGATATTACAAATTTAAAAAGCTGAGAAAAACTCAGAGCAGCAGTTTGTACTACAGTAGCTTTACAAGTACGGTATCATGAGCATAGTATTTGACCCCATTCCGTTAACGGTGACTCCCTATTAAACACTATATACCTATTCAAACTCATCCATCGGGCACTGCCGGTACCCACTGTGGAGGTTGATGATGAAGAAAACAACAGGGCCAGTCAGTGAGTCCAGAATATCCTGTATTGTGGGCAGAGGCTAAGCATCAGTATGTGTCACTACATTAAGTTTAATATAATTCATAAAAGAACCTGGGCTTCCCATCTTTATTAGGAATGAGGACAACAGGAGACAAGCAAACGGAGGTCAGCTGCCAGCATTTCTCCACTAACGCTTCCATTGTCTGCCAAAGTGGCTCAAATTCTTCAACGAGGTTAAAACATGAAACTTGACTCAATTACTGGAAATTATGTGTTAGTGCTTCCCAAGCTTCCCACATGGTGGCCTTATAAGTTACGCCATTTTGATTTTGCAAACGCTAACTCCTCACACTGTAAGTCCAACTGACTTGAAATTTGACACACACGACCAGCTTAATGTGCCCTACAAAAAAGAAAGACCATATAAGTCCGACTGACTAGATCTTCTGTCATTTTTTAATTTTTTTAATTCCTAAATTTCTAAACCGTGTCTAATAGATACTCAATTTTTTGTGGATCATTATTGGACTAAGCTTATCAAAAGTTTCATGATGCTTGTTGATATCCTATTTAGTTTTCAAGATATAATACAAAAAACATATCCCGAAAGTTTTATTTGAATTGAACACTAGCGGGCCATACGGATGCAAAAAGAAGAGCCTGAATCAGGAATTCTTTGTCCAATCAATACAAAACTCCTCCTGCAACATTGTCATGAGTACGTTCCATGAAAGTGTTAAACCACATGTGGAAAACTATTTTAAAATTGCTTAATATGGGGCGCCACTACTTCCAAACATGTGCATCGGCCTGGAGAAAATTTGTCCATGAATCAATTACAGTTTCTCCAAACCTCCCAAAACTTTCTGGACATTTTAAATTAAGCGGTTGAAACATGTCTCAAAATCGCTTATTCCAGCTCCAGGCCTTCCTCTCTCCAATCAAGTTGATCCCCAGCTTTCCCCACAAAGCTTTCTTCAGCAAAGCCACTCTCTACATAACTCAATCTAATTGCCACCTGAACTTGTCCGTTCTGGACACTGAGCTCCTGGCCAGTGGCACTCAAGCCATTTCCTGTAACTCCTGTGGGAATTTGGGCCACATGGCCCCACTGAGCCCCTCGTTGCTGTTTCAGCCTCCTTCCTTCGGGCATTCTTTGACTCAACCACAGCCCTTTCGTCCCCAGGGCCATTCGGACCTGACTTGAACTGTCTTCTCATCCTGTGTCTGTATTAATAGATCTTATGGGCCTGTCTCAGGGTTTTCGGGTCGGAGTCCTCACAATGCCAATCAACACTTATGTGGCAAAAAATCTTCAGTCAGCATTAAACGATCCAGAAATATTTTTTCAGCTGCTTCAGAAAGAGATTAGGCAAAAAAATTTGTCATCGGCCCATTCGAGTCCTCTCCATTCCTCGCGTTTCGCATAAATCCAATCGGCAGTGAGAAAATACACAGGGAAGTAAATATTCATCTTTGATCTGTTCGCATCATTCTCCGGCCAATTCCAACAGCCTCATTCCTCTCGAGCTATTTTCCCTTCATTATTAATTTAATGGCATTGTTAATGTTGACAACGCCATTAAATTAATAAAAACTAGTGGTCAAGAAAGCGTCCTTTCCAGTCATTTTATTACAAAATCATATTGCACTGCCGAAAACACAACTAAGCAGCAGTTACTCTCCGTCCTTGGGCATCTTAATTTTGTCATGCACGTCATCCCTCATCCCTCACTCGCTCTTTCATCTCAGGTCTACTGTACGTTTTGTCAACCATGTCCACATTGCACAACCTCATCTCTCTCGATGAGAGGTGCCACTCCGACCAACATTTTTTGTCCCCTTTGCTCGATCACTAGAGTGACGGAACCTTTTTCCTCAATGAGCTGGTGCACTCACGGACGCCGGGCCCTCCGTGGGTTTTGGGGATTTTATCAAAGTCAATGGTTTGCTAGCAACTGGCCTCCTTCTTTCTCCCAGTTCAATTTGTCTTCAGAGGTGAATGAGATTCACCCTGTTGCCAAGACATTGTGTCTTTCATGAGACGTATCACATGGTCATCCGTCTCTCACAACTTCATAATCACAGCCAGACACGTGCCTGGTCATTATAACACACTAGCTGATTTGCTTTCCAGAGGTCATGCCACCTGTTCTCATAAACACTGTTTGTGCCTTTATTTGCTACTACATTGAAGTTCCCCATTTTAAATTAACTCATTTTCGGATCTGTCATCATATTCATATATATTATTATGTCTCAAGCACACAAAATGCGGAGGTGCATTCTTGGCTCACACAGACTCCCCTTTTTGCCCCTTTAAATCCATGAGTAACTATTTACATTTAAGACCTAGTACTAGTCCATTTCTCCTTTATTTCTTACCCCAGGTAACCTTTGTCTAAATCTTGGTTTAGCTATCATTTTGAGCTAATCCTCACTAAAAGCTAGTTATTCCCTCAATAATATTTACGGCATGCTTTCAGAATAGGGGCTGCAACTTCTGCTGCCAAAAAAGACATTTCACCTACCTCCCTGCCACAAATCGGTTATATGTCATCCTCTGCCTTCACCTTCTACATTAGCCCTGACCTCAACACAATACTCGCAAATCAAAGATCTTTAAAGCCCTTTCCGGTAAGTTATGCATATAACTGGTGGTGATGTCATTTTCACGTAGTTTTCTTCAACATGTCATTTCATTTTGTCTCACTGCCATTTGGGCATTTCAGTAGGTATGGTATTTAATTTATATATTTCTATAATACATTTTTCTTTTCATTTTGGGGGGGATTTTCCAGATCTAACCTCAGCATCAATATCCCCAGTCTTTTATTGTTTTCAGCTGAACCTCCTGACCAGCAGATGGAAGTTTGTTCCAACAGAGATTCACCAAATCTAGCAACCTAGCCATACCAATTTATTATCCTTTAAAATTGAGGTTGTGCTGAATAGATATTGTTTGTGGGATGTTGATTGTCTGTTTTTAGCCTTTAGCCTTTAGCTATACCTTTAATTGCTTCAAAGCCATTGTGTAGATTTTATTTTCTCTTGGTGTGCACACAACTTGTATGTTAGACTTAGTAATTTTAGTCTTTAGTCACTGCAATCAAGTGCAGACCAGATGTTGTACCCCAATGATGTGACACTTGACATATTTGATCTCTCCTTGGTGTGTGTTGACTTCTGAGTATGTGTCCTTAAAGGCACTGATCGCCACAAAATATTAAATTATTTTCACTTGACACATAAGACATTATGTAAAACGTAATAATAGTGCAATGTTATATGAGATGTATTGACTTCCTCCCATGGTATTGATTGAGAAAACACTCCATACACTTTCATTGTTATGCAGATGATATCCAATTATATATATCGATCAAGGTAGACCAAACCAACCAACCAACTTCCTGATGTTAAATTGAGGTTATTGTACTTGGCCCTGAACCCACCCAAAAATAAATTGTCTAATGATATAGCTACTCTAGATGGCATTGTCCTGGCATCCAGCGTAAAGTATCTGGGAGTTATCTTTTTATCCTTTTTCATGGGCCTTTTTTGCAACCCTTCCATCTTTTACACTCGATGGCACATCTGCCCTGCTGTTTTGATGCTCTTTTCATTCTGTTTTGTATAGGTCTACTCATTCTTAAATGACCAGATGAAGCAAACTGTTTTAAAGGAGAGAGAATTGTAGTGGGAGCACTGGAGTGTCAGGTGCGACTGTGTGGCAACGGTCAGGTAGGAGGGCCCCAGGGAGGTTAGGAGTTCAGTGACATGCTCAAGGACATTCAATATGCAAACAGTAAACAGGAATCGAGGACGAGCCACTCTGACCACCAGCCACCACAGGTTTACAACAACCAAAGGTTCAAGTACGTTCAAGGATGACAATGTTACTGTGATATTTGACATGTTATATACATAATACCCTCTAAAAATATAACCTATATAATAATATAATATTTATACCTTATTCGTTTAGTAGACATCTAAATTCATATATATAGATATCTATTGATCATCTCATGAACTTCTATGTAGTCAAGTTGAAACGTCTAGGCTAAGATTAGGCGTCTACTCACCTTTCAACCTTGAATGGCTTTCATTTAAACAAAACGTCTACAGACAAATCGAGTATTAAACATATTTTCAACGTCAAACTGCTCACTGGGTGCCTTCATTAAGAAAATGAATGGTAGGCTTTTACAAAACAAGGTTGATGAGAGCAATCAGTCTTTATAGTCTCACTCACTGAGATCTAAAACGGTATAAAGTTAGAGTAAAGCTGATGTCACAAATTGCAATCCTCATTTCAACTTGAGCTAGGAAACGACAACCAGAAAATCTCTTATTAGTTTGAATTTGACTCTAAACAGAGTGTACATGTACTGTAGGCAGCCTGACAGCTGATGGGCAGACAAAAGGAACAGCGTGACCAAACAAACCAGCCAGACTGTGTTCAGCATGAGTTAGAATCTCACTTCTTCTACATTGCCATTAAAGAATTGATCATTTTTTAAGTCTTGTTGGAATCCAATCGGTGATAGCTGAGCTGTGTGAGGATGATTATGAATATACAATCAACCTCAAACCCTGACTTCATCACGCAGGACACAAAAAAAAAGAAAGACGGAGCAATTCTGTAAGAACAGAAGAAGATAAAAGAGAAGACAAGAAACAAATGAAAAGATTGAGGAGAGATTGAAAGAAACCCAAGAAGACAAGAAGAAAGAAAAAGAGTGAAGGAATAGAAGAGATGGAGAACGATACACAGGCAACGACAGAAATAACGCAAACAGGAAGTTGTATCAACGGCAGAGGAAACCACATTTCTGCACTTAGTAACCACCTTCGTCTTTCACTCTCTCCTCCTCCTCCTCCTCCTGTCTGTGTTTCAGTTCAAAATCTACAACATTTTCCATTCACCTACTTCTAAGACAACAAATCAGGTCAAACACAACTTAGATCATTTTACTGAAAAGAAAAAGTTCACAATAATATTCAAAAATCACAAACGATCAACAAAAGAAACAAAACTTAAGTTACAATGTCAGTGAATCAGGTTTTCTTGAATCAATATGCTCAGAGTTTTACTTTTACATATTTGGAAACTTGGTCCAGGTTGTGTGTAGATTAGCTTAGAATGAGGAAACTACTAGCCTAGCCAAAAGTAAAAAATACACCTTCAACCAACCCCAAAACGATTCCATTAAATTATCACATCTGAATATTACTTCTGTAAGAATGATAGAACTTGTTTTGGTGTCATTTATTTAAAAAGGCTGCTAAATTGAGTTTAGATACTATACACGGATCTTCAATACTAAGTCATTCCAATTCCAAACAAAATCCAGAAATCCAGAAATAGTCAAATGTGAAAACGTGTTCTTAGCCCACATATGAATGATGATGATGATGATGATGATGATGATACATGTCAGAAGTTATAATCACTGTTCCTGTTGGACGACGGCTCTCTGCTCTCACTGACTGCCAGTCGCTCCAGAGCTGATATGACAACACACAGAGAAAGTAGCCAGATTTAAACCAATAGAATACTGCTGGAGGAGAGTGAGCTAACTTTGTTGGTTTCACATTCTAAATGTGTGTGTGTGTGTGTGTGTGTGTGTGTGTGTGTGTGTGTGTGTGTGTGTGTGTGTGTTACCAGGGTAGGACAGTCTGTTCTCTCCGTCAATGTTTTTAACTGCAGTTTTTCCTCGCTGATAAGACACTAAACAGAGACATAAACAGATGAGAGAATAACTTTAAAAGTATACATTTGGTGTTGTTTTATATTGTTCTTATTGTCAACAAATCTCTCTTGCAGACCCAAACTAACAATGTGTTAGTTCTTCTCTTAATACTTCCGGACTTCCTGTCTGTGGATCTCAGCTCAAATCACAAGTGGTTCCTACTGAAGACATTAATCTTCAACACAACACTCTCAAAGAGTCATTTCCTAACAGCTGTTCACTAGGTTTTATTAAACAAACATGAGGAAGTAGTGCTTTGTGCATTGTGGATTATTTTCATCAGTGGATTTATCCACATATGGTGCTCTAGTGAGTATTTGTGGCAGCAGGACGGTGTATGTTGGATAAGTAAAGCTAAACGGTGTGTGTGTTCATGGTGATGAAGGAACATATCCCCCAGTGCAACAGTGTGGCTTATTAATGTGTTGTCTCTATCACAAATAATAGATATACACATACAATACAATGTTGATCGTAAGAACGTTTAAAAATGGAAGAGTCACGTGATTGGCTGGACAAGATGGCAACAGATATTGAATCAGCTCAACCAAGTGTTTTTACTTTTGTTAATTTACTCCAGTGAGACAACTATATTTTAAATAATTTTGCTAAATTGAGTATCCTATGTAACAAGAAATTGCTAAATTGAGTAAAACATCGTTGTCTATTAGTAATAGATTGAAAACGAAGGGACAATCTGACATGGAAGTCTTAGCGGAGGCTGTGCTGGAGAAGCTGGAGAACGCTGCTACATTGAATCACGCCTCGACCAAATTCAACAGATGGGAAAAGACACAGGAACACGGGACACGATAAACACGGAGATGGGCAAGACATGGTCTGATGTTGAGAACAACACTGAAAATTCAAGCCATCCACGAGGCAACATTGGCTAAAGCAAGCAGACATGGAGGACAGGAGCAGAAGATACAAAGTCCACATTATTGTGACAGCAGAAGGACTCTAAGGGACCAACGCAGCCCAATTCCTCCAGCCACTCTCATCCTGGACAGAGGATTTGTTTCTCTCATGTGTTTGTTTCTCTCATGGTTACAGGGGTTGTTTAGCTCTCGAGCTATGGACACAGCTCAAGCCAAAGGTGTGGAATTGTTCAAGGGAGCTAGTCAGGTGAAGACAGGAATTCATCGTGTCCCTACTGGCAGTGCAGGCTCCATCAACGGTCAGGGATGGGGATCTGGAGGCGGAGCCTGGGCACATCTCTGAAGTCACCCAGCAGTGATACTTAAAAACAACTGCACCTTTAAGACTGTGTATGTGAGTTCATGTAGGTCTGTTGGTACATGAACAAATTATACTTTCCCTCAGTAGCCTTTAAGTGTGTTTGTGTGTGTGTGTGTGTGTGTGTGTGTGTGTGTGTGTCTGTGTGTGTGTGTGACTCACCACTGTGACTCTGAGTTGGTCCGATCCAGCGATTCTGCCTTCTTTCTGATACTGAAAACACATCAACCAAACCACTGAACATGCATGTAACTTCTGCCGGGGTAATTCAAAGAACTATCAGCTGAGCATATTTCCCTCAGTCTGAAAGTTGTAGTCATCATTAGCCATGAACTCCAGGGGGCTCGGTTTTTGTGAGACGTGGTGAAGCCTTGTGTGTTTTGTACTGCAGAGACTTGTTGTGAAGGCGACGTGTTGCATGTTGCAAAGACTAAAAGATTTGACTCAAACTGGGGAAGTTAAGAATAAAGGGCACCCTCCCTTTCTTCTACCTGGGCTGGACATATAAAAGTAAATATTTATTTGCAGCTCGATATCATGCAAAAATAAGGGCAAAAATATTAAATTAATTCATTTTTGAGTGAACTGACCCTTCAAGGCCCTGAACATGTACTTTTGTAAATCATCCTCTTACCATCAGTGATGGGTTTCAACATGGACATTACATTTTCTGTAAAAGTTACAATAGTTTTGGACTTTTTTACGTAAGAGATTTCCGTTTTTCTTTTTTTCCCTCTGCCCTGTGGTTTGAGGAGAGCGGGGGCATCCTTCCATGCACCATGCATCCGTATTTATCAACATCTGAATGAGAATCTGAAGACCCACCCAGCAGCACACCCAAACCGTCTGTTCTACTGTGTCAGTCTGAAAGAATCCTTTGGATTTAAATCAACAGTCCATTCTTGAACATAATCTTTAATCTGACAAGTCCTAATCTGAAAATATCAGAGTTTTCAGGTCAGTAAGTACTGATTGCATACAAATGTGTAGCCGATGCATATGCATCTGTGTGTGTGTGTGTATGTGTATGTGTGCGTGTGTGTGTGTGTGTGTACTCACATCTCTTCTGCAGGGCGTTGACGGTGGGTCTGGTGAAGCGGATCAGCAACAGGACCAGCAGCATGCAGCAGAGTAAAGCTGTCACCACTTTGTAGGCCTTCAGCTGCCCCTGTAGATCTGGGAGGACCTCCTCAACTGGACACACACACACACAAACACACACACAAAAACACACACACACATGAACGTGGGGCACTGTGGTGCATGTTCGCAGACTGGGTCAAGGGCAGGGCCCTCAATCCGGACACGGTGTCAAAGGGTTCTGCAACTAACATCAGCGCCTCACTAGCGCCCACTGAAGTCGTCTGATATTTGACCTCCGACCTCTGACCGAAGCTGTGAACGCACGGGAACAATTTACATAGACGGACAGTGGAGATAACAAAGTAGGAGGCTGTGGTTAGAGGCAGGGCGGGTCGACCCTCAGCTCCGCCTCCATGGCGCCTTGAGTTGATGGAACCATTTACACATTTACCATACGAGTCCATTTAGCGGTGCGTGTAGGTAGGCCTGCTAAGTTCTGTACACGTTTACATTTGGTGCTCTGCAGCGAGACTACACGCCAAAACGACCAACCTAGAATTAAAAGAAAGAAATAAAGCTGTGTGTTTTTACTACTATTCCACCAGGGGGCATTTGACATTTTGTGAAACTATATCTGCTGTCCTGCTTTCAGATATTTCTGCTTCTTTGTAAGATCGAATTGAATAGAATGTCCTCCTTCTGAACAAAACGAGGTATATGATTTTATAGAAATGGGATTCAATAAACAGAAAAATAGCTTACAAGAAGTATTTTCGCTCTGTTTATAACTCTCTCAGGACCTTTCTTTGGGATCCCATCCATTGTGCAAAAATACATCCATTTGAGACATGCAATAACAATAGCAATTGCTATAGAACTTTCATGGCCCTGGAAAGGGCTGTTGTGTTCCCGTTTCTCAATGAGACTTGCATGGCCCATATCCTATCACTGCCACTGACAACGTTGTTTGTGGGGCGGATGGGTTGGACCACTGACTCTTATGGCGATGGCGCGGCTAGGTGACAGAAACCTGGTCCTGGGGAGATGGCGGTGTGTGGGGCTACGCCTGCCAGAGAAGGTGGCCTTCGGGGAGAGGATGGATGCCAAGCTTTGTTCCAGTGGTGGGAATGAGGGAAACCCCTATACTGTGTCCCTGTAGACTCTGGTGAAGGGCTCATAGCAAGATACCAGCACTTTTAGTTTTCCTGGACAGGAAAAAGCCACCGTTAGGAAGAGTCGGAGCTCTGGGAAGCGAGACCACGTCCTAGGACATTTCGCCGGCGGCTCCTGCTGGTAGACATCTTTGGCTAACAGACGGCGAGCAGATGCAGGTTGTTCTGCTCAAATCATGATGCCTCTCAAATCTACCATTATTTTTATGATGCCCGAGGGGGGATGAAAAGGTGCCTCAGCGGTGAGCAAATAATACACAGAAATAGAAAACTACTGCATCATCATCAGCGTTCAGTGATCCCAACTGGGAGGAAGGAGAGCCAGGAAGAGCACCCGCTGTGGAGGGAGCTGAGCCAGCAGACTCATGTCCATCACGGCGGTCTTCATCCCGGGTTGTCCGGTTCCTCAAGTATCGAAAGAAGTATAGTATTCAAACTGGTACCATTACTAAAAAAGACCAGACAACACTCCTTACGCCTTATTCTTCCAGTGGTTTGGGGTGACGGTGGATCAGTGGTAGAGCTGGTCATCCTTCAATCAGAGGATTGATCCCCGGCTTCTCTAGTCCATGTCGATGTGTCCCTGGGGAAGACACTTAACCCCAAATCACTCCCGTATACGGGCTGTGCCATTGGTGTGTGAGTGGGTAATGTTAGATAGTCCTGATGGGCAGCTGGCTCCTTGCATGGTAGCCCCTGCCATCAGTGTATGAATGGGTGTGAATGGGTGAATGACAATGTAGTGTTAAAGCGCATTGAGGAAGACCAGAGAAGCGCTACACAAATACAAGTCCATTCATCCTTGAGTATTTACCATAGTTTTACATATGAAAATATTAGGGAGTATATGTTTAGATACCTCATCTCCAGCCATTATGCACTGCGTCATGTTAGCCTCCTAAAGGCTGCTTAGTATTAGATCACTTACACACACATCCAAAGACAAGCACCAGCACACACACAGTAGACCAACCTGTGCAATGGACCTTCAGGGTCCTACACCCGGTCCTCTTCTCTGCTCCACTCTCTGTGAGGATGTAGCCATTCATGTCTCTGCCTTTGTGCCAGAGCGGTGAGTCTTTACAACCTTCCTGGTTTTCACACACATTTCTCAAAAGACTCCGGATGTTCGTTGCACTGTCATGACAAACAGCCGAGGAGGAGTTGGAGGGATGATAGAGGATCAGGGTAACATCTCCTTTACATTTACTTATCCACGTGATTGTGAGGAGACCCAGGGCAGACACAGAGCCGCGGGGGCTGGAGGTGGGGCCGGCAGTGGTTGCTGGAGTCCCAGTGGGGCAGGAACAGTTGCTGCTGGTGCCCTTGCTCTGACTGGGGGAGAAAGTCTCTGTGATGTTTGCCCCATCTCTGGATTGGTCTTGTGCTGGAAGACAAGGAACAGTTAGTATGGAGAACACAGATCAACACGATCACCCACACATGAATGTGTGTGTGAATGGGTGAAAGTAGACATGTAGTGTTGGTGCTAAAGTGCGTCAGCAGACTAGAAAGCTGCTTTATATATTAAAATCCATTTAGTATATGGGCCATAAACATAAGGGAAGTATTATTATATTATGTTTACAGATTATGTCTTTTAATTTGTCCAGTTTGCTGAAAACATTACAGGACCAAAGTACTTTATATAAAGTAGGATACCTTCAAATAAGTAAATAAACTATGTGCATCATTGTTACTAATTTCGAATAAATAATTCATTATAATTAATTATAATGCCTCCAGTTGCTGCTTGCCTAACGTGTATTTTATAATATGAGATGGGATAGTTTTGTACCAAAGGTGAGGAAATACCCTTTAATATTCTTCAAATAGTTAAATAGTTTTAAGTTTGTGGTGTGAAGCCCGAAGTATTGTTTGAGTATTAAAGGCAGATATATCTCATTTGTGCCATAAACTGTTGTACAGAAACGATTAAAAACACATCAAGGAGCCACACTGAGTGACCCGTTACCTCATCACCATGAACTATGAACACACCGACTGTAGATTGTTTTGACTCAATCCCATATGTATACACCGTCCTGCTGCCACAAATACTCACGAGCATTAAATGTGGATTAATCCACCGCTGAAAATAGTCCCCAACAAATACACTATTCCCTCGTGTTTTTAGTAACATTTGCTGAGAACTACAGTGATCAGCTGTTTTAAGGAATTACGTAGCCTTTTGTAAAAATGAAATTTATATAATTGTGAGGTGTTTTTAAAGATTTCCATCTTCCAACAGGCTAGGGGGCTGACACAAGGTGTATGCTACCCTGTGATAGTCAGCTTTAGTCCTAAAGCCTGTAGACTCTCACACAGCACTGCACAGCATGAGGAGGCATCTTTAAAAAAACAACAAACAAAAAGCTTACTTCAGCTTACTTACAGTATTACAGCAGTTTACATATAATTTCATGTTCTTGAGCATAATAAATAGTTCTGTGAAAGCCTGACCTATAAAATGTCTGTAATACCGTGTGTGTGTGTGTGTGTGTGTGTGTGTGTGTGTTTGTGTCACCATGCATGTATTTGTGCACGTTCTAGCTTATGCCACTGAGAGCTGATTTTTGAAGCAACTAAACAGCTCTCGGTAGAACAACATGCCGACTGAGAGTAATGGAGAGACAGGATATCTTAGTCGTCTGAACCTGGAGTCTGAAACAGATCTACACGAGCGTATCGAGCAGAGTTAAAAGCCAGAGTCTGCTCTGCAATCAGTACGGTTTTAAAATGGCCTCCTATGGAAGTTGGGCGATGAGGGCAGACGTCTTAGTAACTGTGACCTGCCTGCAGACTTCTATTCTGCAGCTCACATGTTGAAGCAGGTGAACCCGCTGTACAGCGGTACAGAGGTCAGCTGCAGACATTCTGACATCCATCTTTTACATCACGGCTCGCCCTCTGCAGTGTGGCCCGCTTCAGAGAGACACGGGCTCTGACCGCACAATCACTTCTCAAAACTAGAGAGCGGAACTGTAATAGTTAGGCATTGAATGACACAAACGTGCCTATGACATATTCCTACAGGGGAGTTCGCTACACCCCCCAACCCTCTGTCACCATCAATCACTTTCTTTTTTTGGACTTTTCCTGAACCTCAAGCAATCACTGCAGACACTTGGAACCCAGAGCTTCTGCTCTACTGCTAGCTGCTGCTGCTGCTGGTGCTATGGTCTCCCCCGCTTCCTGCCTCTCAAGGTATTGGGTAATACCGTGCAACCAATTAGAGCCCTGGAATAAGCAGCGATGCAGTGAAGTACTGCGTGCGTGAGCTACGTTGGTTCACGGCCCTTTGAGTACTGCTCGTGTAATGACCTTACTGTCGAGTTGAAAAAACAAACACTTGATTATGAGAACAATTGTAATTCTTCTGGTATTCTCAGCGCGGGAATGTCACCACAGACACCACAACTCTCCTGGTAAATACAGACAGCTCCCCCTGGTGGTGGCAGGAGGCTCTAACAGCATTGTGTGAACTCTTCTGGCGAAGGCTTGGACGTAACAGACGTTCATTTATATGTGAAAGTCCCGCACTCCAGCTTTAACGTAAGCACATCATTTTATTCCCAACATCTTTCATCTTTTTAATCTTCTGCCCATTATTTTATTTTATTACATTTGGGTTTTTTATTTCCATTTAAACTTGTATCGTTGAAATCGTCAAATTTTATTTCAATGCAGTCCTGAAATGTTTATTCCAGCCATGTAAAGCACATCGCAACTTTGTTCTGAAACGTAATGTGTAATAAAGTTTAGCATGATGATGATGATGATGATTATTATTTTTATCATTATTATTTTTATTATTATTATTATTATTATTATTGGAGCTCACGTTGTGTAATAGTAATACTAGTTACCACGGAGATGTTGAAGGAGATATACGTTTCTAAAACGTTGGTGGAGCTAACATTAGCAGAGTGCGTTAGCGCGTCAATAATTACTTCTATGCTACGCTAGCTACTGAATGTTTACTGAATGTAGACACGTGCTGATGTAAAAAACATTTAAATTTTTTCACTTAATCAGCATGGTAGAATATAAAACAATATAGAATTCATAATACCATATCAAATTGAGCCAGTTCACAAGTTTTCTCATTTACCCATCGTGGTTTGTAGATATTTAGTTTTCACTCGGAACTATTTTCTACCAAAACTGGTTCTGTGTAAAAACAGTCACGAATGTTGCTTAAATGTCCCTGTTGATGCTCTGAACCCCACAAACCTGTTTCTATTCAGCTCCGCCGCGTTGGGTAGCGGCACAAGTTTCAGTGGCGTGAATTTCAAAGCTTCTGCAAACAGAACCGAAACTATCTGCATATACCACTCGGGGTTCATCGGAAAATGTGTTGTATTTATTTGATTTTTTTCTTCAATTTGGACCAACCCAAAGTTTAAAACTTTTATTGAAAGTTTTAGAATTCACGGAAAATAGTTCTAAGTTTGAGTTTTGACAGCTGGTTCTGTGTCTGTCTCTGTGGTTCTCTAACGGTCCCGGGCCGTGAGGCAGATGGTTTTGTACTCTAGGAGTGGTCAGTTGAGGTTGTACTTCATTTCAACATTCAACAAACTCACTTAATTTACTTTGATGCCTTTTCTTTACTTACTTTGTAACTCAATGCACTTAATGTGCTTCTGCAGATGTTTACGCAATATGAAATGCTCAACGCAATCCAGAAATGCATTCTGTAATCCAGCGAGATCTTGTCGTCTCAAGTGAAATGCAAAATGACCTTTTAAGAAGTTAAGCCACTATGAAATACTGTCTGCACTTCAAACAAGTAAAACAGACATGTTTGAAACCTGATTGGTTAATGTAGGCCACGACAGAGGCCGACATTTGAAATGTTTCAGTGAAGTTCACAACACAACTATTAAATGTACTATTACCTTTAAATGTGTTACCGGTGATGGCCGATATATTGAGCTGCTTTACTTCAGTTAAAAGGAATCATCATTATTATTATGATGATATTATTAAATAAATGCAATTGGTTGGGCAATATAAAAATATATACTATAAAACAATTAAAATGTTGCCTTACCGTTTATACCAAGGTATTTATGCATTTCATGTAATTGTAACTGATTCCATGTTTTTTATGTAATATCTGAGTCTGAAAAGTAGGCTAACTGGTTATGTACAATGACTTAAAAATTGAAAATTGTGAAAGTAATTGTTATTTTCCACATATTTATTTATATATACACTGCTCCTAAGGGTTGAGTTTTTACTTTTTACTTTTGAGAGGATTTATTAATGAAGTGACAACCTTGATGAATCTGACGATGAGAATTAATGATTTGTCACACAGTAATCTGGATATTATGAGGCCGTTATTTTAGCAAAGCGATTTGCAAGGGGAGTTGTGTACCTGTGTCTCAGGCCGTGAGTGCGTGCTCACATTTGTAAATGTGTAAAAGGATCTCTAAATGCAGACTGAGTTTTGTGAATGTAAATGAGTAAAAAAAGAAAAAACTGCAACACCTCCAAATCCGTATTCAGATTAGCAAGCACATTGAGAAAAAAAAGATTTGTGTTGGCAAATGTGTAAATGCGTCCATAGATACGGACTGGCTGGTGGAAGGGAAGCTGTTGACTTGTCTGTACATTCAGCTCTTGGAGCAAAACACTTCCACTTGTCAGCCGATTGTTATTAACGTACACATTTAGTACAGATTTGGAGAATTCTTCTTTTTTTTTTTTTTTTTTTTACACATTTACAAATCTGATTAAACACACACAGGTACACACAGTAATGCCCCAGAGGGTCTCAAGTTGTCTCACCAGGCGGTGTTTGGGTTTCAATTTACGGCAAAATAATCAAGACTTAATACTCATTCTAATGCTTTACAAGCAGATTAAATTATTGAATCATCAAACAAACAAAAGTGTTTTTCCAGTTAATATAAAAGTAGTGCTAGTAAATAATGAGAGACTTACTTTATCAAAGTCCTTTTAGTGTAATATAGTATGACACTATTATCATTAGTATGTTTTATCGTCACAGTGAGTCAATAATGCCACCAGCGTCCCACGCAGAGCAGCTGATGAGCAGCTGGTTCCACGACTACTGCACCAAGGGGCCCAACAGAAACACAGCAGGGAGCGTGGTGGGAGGAAACACAGGACCGCGTTGGTGGGGATGACTTACTCTCCAGGAGGGCAAGTTTGATTATGATAACAGATGTGTTTGAAGAACTAGATGTCATAACGCGGCACGGAGGTTTATGGTAATGCGGATGGGATCTCATTCCTGTGGATGGTTGACCATCATCACCATGGTTTTGTCCATTTGTCTCCATGGTTGTCTGGTGGAAGACAGGGCCACAGCTTTCCTGTTACAAAGTCCTCCAGCTGAAAGACGCCCTGGCACACGTTTGATGCAGTGCATTGAAGCGTGAGCACAAATGAGTGATTCACGCTCTAAATAATGTTTTGCTGGGTTGAAAGAACCTTTTTTTTCTGCAGCAGCCTATTTGAGCTGTCGGGGCAGGAAAAGCACCGGTGTACTGAACGTAAGCGGTGACGTGACTCGTGAGTCGAGTCAGTGAGCCAGCCGCTCACAACGCCGGGGCGTTGGTACGAGAGCACCTGAATGGAACGCACCCCCGGGTAACTCAGTCCCACCCGGTGAGTGACAAGCCCAGAGGTCTACAATGGGGAAGGTCTACTGACTGAGGTGGAACGTACACGTTGAAGCTGGAAGACGAGCTGCAGGTTGAGGTTTCCCTGTTGAACCGGTCTGAGAGGCCTCTGCCGGTCTGAGAGGCCTCTGCCGGTCTGAGAGGCCTCTGCCGGTCTGAGAGGCCTCTGCCGGTCTGAGTGGCCTCTGCCGGTCTTGGAAATACGGCGGCGCTTTTGCAAACGTTTCAAGCAAAAAAATCATACTTTTCTTTTTCAGCTTGTGATAAAATGTCACACATTGAGTTGATTCCTCAAACGACTTTGTTTTTTGTGACTAGTTTTTAAAGAGAACAGCAGACTTCGCCTTCATAAATCTTGTG
This sequence comes from Ophiodon elongatus, assembly GCA_016806645.1. NCBI lineage: Eukaryota > Metazoa > Chordata > Actinopteri > Perciformes > Hexagrammidae > Ophiodon > Ophiodon elongatus. The sequence goes on along the minus strand of JACSYO010001146.1, from coordinate 527,600 downwards.
AATCAAACTCATGATGTATTGAGATGTAACTATATTTCTTCAGGTAACTTTACGACCAAATGGAACCACAGTGAGCAGAACTGGGAGCCGCAGATGAGAACCCATTTCACATGATCAACATGAAAGTCAACCAACAGCAGCTCTCAGACTTAGGCTTGCGTTGGCCTAGCATTAGGCTAGTCATAGGCTAGCATCAGCACTCACAACTGGCCATTTATTATGAATTTGGCATGCGCTGGCCACCAGGAGACCCACATTAAAGCAGCTGTTATCGTGAGACATTTCGACTGTCTGGGAAAATGGAAAGTTCTCCACGTGAAAATGGTCTCACTTGTTTTTCCTCGCGTCTGACTCATTGATTGTGTTCAGGATGCGTCAAAATCATTTTGAGATTTTTCTCACATGTACAAGTTTTTACACTTTAAAATTGTATGTTTTTCAGTTCAGTTCAGGCCTGGTGATATCCCATCGGTTAAGGCTAACACTACACCAAACCAGTTTATTTACCCAGTTCTTCTATTTCGCAATATTCCATATGTCCCAAAAGTAATGTGCACTTACCAGCGACGATGAGTAAAAGAGTTGAGAAGGTCACGACAGTCCTGAGATCCATCACAGTAACAATGAACAAGAGGAAGAGGACAGACAGACAGAAGGAGAACAGACGACACAAAAGAGGCCAACAACAGAAAAACAGATGAGAAAGGAAACGGTGCAGAGGTGTCAAACTCCTCAACCTCTCTCGCTCTCTCTCGCTCTCTCTCTCTCTCTCTCTCTCTCTCTCTCTCTCCATACAGTGAATCACTTCATCTCCTGCCACCGCTGCTGCTGCTGCTGCTTGTGCAAAAGTGCAGATTTCCTCTCTTCAAAGGAAGCTTGCAGCAGAGAGGCTGAGATGGGTGGGGAAAATAAGAAACGATGATAAGAAGCGAGGAAGAGGTAGGAGGAAGAGGTGAAGGGAAGAGTTACGTGACGCTCAACTAAATTGACTTTTTTTTCTTTAATCATGTTGGTGAGTCACGAGCCTCAGCTAAGAAAACAGAGAGCACAAGTACATGGATGCTCCGTCAGGTTCAAATAGGATGAACATGCATGATGGACTCAAAAATAGTGTAATAAAACGGAATAATAAATATAATACTGCAAATGATACCATACCAAATTCCTGAATTGTCTTTAACTCAAATGTTAAGAAACACCAACTGTCCTAAAATTGTCGATTAACATTTTTAACAGGGTAAAGTAGTCCCTAAAATGATTTTTACTGGCAATAATTGGATTATACTTTGGTTCTATATATTAAATTTAAAGGGAACTATATGGTTACGGTTGCTGTATAAATCTTATAATCTAACCTGGGATTCAAAAGAGCATTTGTGCATTGTCACAGTTGTTTTAAATTGTTTTTTTTATTATTGTATTGCTTTTGTTTTTCATTTTATGTAACGGACTTCAGATTTATGTTATCTTAATTGAGATATGTTTACAGTATGAAAAAAAACTGTTAAAATTGTCATTATATTGTAATGTATTTTAATAATCAATGCAGATAAATGCTCTGAAAGTGCATCTTCTACAATGTGTAATATTTCATAAGATGTCGTTTTACTTCAATTTCGTAACAAAACCTGAATGAAACCAGAAAAGTCTTATGTCCCACATACACACAAGAGAAATACACATTTTACAGCATTAACTTCGAGAAATTACAATACCTTTAGTAAACACAACAACAACAACAACAACAACAACAACAACAACAATAATAATAATAATAAAAAGGCTCACGATGTGAAATTGAAGTAAAGGAATTAACCACATAAACAAATAGGATGCAAATATCAGAAGTGATCCGATAAATTATTGCCAATAAAATAACAAACTGTTAAATTCAAAACAGATGAAAGTGCAAAAATAAGTGGAAGTGCCAATCCATATAATAAAACAACACCATTTTAATATGTAAAGATAGTACATTTAAAATTTTAAAGAAAAAAAAAACTATAAAGAGTAAATATAAAGTGATGTGATGATGAAAAACATTTCTAGGTCATCTTGTAAAAGTGAGTTTTAAGGAGGCAAATTTATATATATATATATCTATATATATATATCTATATATATATAGATATATATACACACACGTGTATATATGTACATATATATATATATATATATATATATATGCATATATACGTATATATATATATATATATATATATATATACTATATATATCTATGATCTTTGTCATAGACCTGTATTTTATGATCTCTGTTAGATGTGGTTAGAACAGAGTCTTAGGCTACACAAACTGTGAAGGATAAACTTATGAACTAAAAAGGAACTGGTACATGTGTAGAGTCCTGCCATGGTTGAGATTATTCCAGATGTGTGTCACGCCTCCTTTAATTCCCCATATGTGCTCAAAAACACTTTCTCAAAGATTATGTCGGTGTTTCCTCGCTCTTAAATCCTCCATTGATACCGCCTCCTCGCTCCTCACTCCTCGCTCCTCGCTCCTCGCTCCTCGGTCCTCGAGATGCTTTTCAGGAATTGGGACGTCCCTCACGATGGAGCGCTGGGATCGATTCCCAGGTCACAAGCCGGAGGACGGAGGAGCGTGTCTCGTCCTGTTCCGTAACTTATGTTTTACTTGTCAGTTCAAAGTTTCCTGTTTTATTTTTGTGTGTCTCTTCTCTCGTTTCAGAGCCTTCACTTCCCACTTTTGTGATTGTCTGCCCCGCCCCTGATTGGATCCACCTGTGTCTCATCCCCTACTCCCCCCGCCCCCCTCCCTCCCCTACTCCCCCCCCAGTGTATTCAAAGCCTGTGTTCCCCTGTCTCTGTGCCAGTTCATCTTCGTCCTCTGTGTCCAGCCGTCTCCTCGTCTTCATGTTCCTGGGTTTTGTGATCTCTGCCTGTTTTTTTCCCGACCTGGTTTTTCTGTTTTGACAGGTAAAGACTGTTTTTCTGCACCTTCTCCTGCTCTCTGGGTCGAGCATGTGAGTCCTGTTTCCCCTGTGGCTCCACGAGTCGTAGCAGAGCGAGGAATCGAGGAGGCACACATTGGGGAAATGAGAAGAGAGTCCACAGGGTCTTAGTGTTGCTTTCAGCAGGGTTTTTAGAGGTGGACAGGCATATTGTACCAAAAGCATTTGTGAGGTCAGTTGCATCTGAATAATATGTCAGATTGTCGGTGATACTTTTAAAGAAGGGAATGAATGATTCTACTTTGTGCTCCTTTATGACACAAAGATGCTTCGTTTTATAATTTGTCTGCACAGTCTGAACCACAGTGTCAAACGCTCACATGTTGCGACACATAAAGGTGTCTGACGGAGAGATGACACACTTTAATGTCCGACCACAGTTTTGAGTCGGCCCCTTAGTGTTGAACAGATCGTAAGATTCTGTGTCATCTAAAAATGCTTTAGGGGTGCGATTTGAAGTTCCACGAATATGGAAATTAAATCACCAACAATTTATAAATGTATCATAATCAAGAAAAATGGAAGGTAGAGCCAGCGAGATCATTGGAGACAAACAACTCCAACTCCAGGACTTATTCTCTCAATCCACAACCAAATAGGAAAATCCAGATCTCTTGTTTGTCATATTTTGTTGTAAAGTTTTCATAGTTTCTATTCCTTTAAATTATGTATTTTATTATTGCACTACGTTTATTGTCACAAGACAAATTCCTTGTATTTGTAACATACTTGGCAATAAACCATCTCTGATTCTGATTCAATGACCCCGAACATCCTCTCAAACGTTTCAGTTGCTGCCATCAGACTGAAAGTCACAATGGACGGCAAGAACAATGTAAATATGATACATTTGAAATATATTTTAGATATATATTCTTCAATTTCATAACAAATATATATATATATATATAGAATATATATATTCTATATATAGCATATATATATATATATATATATATATATATATATATATTTTATATATATATATATATTATATATTTTATATATTTTATAAATTACATTTTATTGAATATATATATATTCAATTACATTTTACATATACATATATACATATACATATATATGTATATATGTATATATATATATATATATATATATATTCAATAAAATGTAATTGTGGATATGTATATATATATACGCAATCCCATTTTTTTAAACATTTTTATTGTGTATATATATATATTCAATAAAATGTAATTGTGGATATGTAAATATATACACAATTCCATTTTTTTAAAAATAAATGATTGTGTATATATATATATATATATATATATATATATTTATACAATTCCATTTAAAAACATGTTTAATTGAATAAAGAAAAATGTATTGTGTGTAAATTTATATATATATATATACAATTACATTTTTTCCTCTAGCCCAAAATCACAAATTGGCCTCAGAGGGCTTTACAATCAGTATATTTATATTTAATTGTATGCAAATAGAATGAAAAGTTCTATTCAAATCATAACGATGTACCATGGTGCAATGCTTCACTACTGTAAGACAACAAGTTTCCAACATGTGCTTCTCATTGTGAAGAATGAATGAGGGAGTCATTTCTCTTCTGATTTAGGAACACATCATCTCCTGGTTCAGTTACAAGTGAAATATCTCCTCCTGCTGACTCATCACGCTGCACTTCATTACCCCCCGTCACTCTCGTTTTCTGTCATCCTCCGCCTCTGGGTTACGGAGTCGTACAGACACCAAAAGTCCCGGCGACTTTACCGCCCCCTCTTCTCGGCACGGTATCGTCTCATGGGGAGGAGGCGGTTCACAGGCGGCACACGGCACCCGGGTAACGACCCCGGGACATGATGGCTGAGCAGCGTTGACTGACGAATACTCTGTCCGTCATTTAGAGTTGATATCCGTTCATATACAACATCTAACGGCTCAGATGCCGTCACATGAAAACATCAGGGACAACACTTTGAGATGATTTTTGTTTTTTTTTGTCATGCGTTCAATTCAGAGAGATCGTCAAAAATACCCAAAACAGTCTGATATGAAATAAACAAATATGTTTGTGACACAAACACTTTTTCAACCGTAGACCAGTGGTTTTCAAACTGAGGGGGTCTGGAGCTGGAAAAAAAAGTCTACGGGATGACTCAATGTGGTCAAAGACAAAAACTATAAGACCTGAAAAATAAAATGATGGAGTCTGTTCTAAAATAATTCCAGCCAAACAATCTGCAAAGGAAAAAAATCACTATTTGATGAACTGTTTGTGCATTCTTGGATAAGACTACTACCACTGCCTGAGAAGAGAGTCAGTAAACACTCTCGAGGTGACTAGTTCCCGAATGTAGTCGGTACTTAAGAGTCACGGCACAAAATCATAGCTTTTTCATGCCCACACACATTTCAAAATTTTGGGCTATTTTCTTCCACAGCACGTCCTCTTTCACACTAGTGGAAGAAAAATATATAAAAAATATACATACATGTGTTTATTTGACTACTTTGTTTATTTGTGTCTATACATTTCTCCTAATACACCAAAAGTTAGCATTTCATAATACCTCCATGTAAAGTTTGAATATGCAAATGTGGGGGAGAGCTAAAGGTTTCCAGAGATCAGACAAGGTCAGAGAGGACATTCCATTCACGTATTAGTCTGCTTTACTTTTTAAAGTGAAATGCATCAATCCGGTGCACGTTGTGAGCAGCAGTAAGAGAAGAAGAACGTTGTGCTCTTGTTCTAATCGGGATGGAATGTAACAAAAGTTCTTTTTGGCTACTCAAGTACTGTCCTCACCGTACTTGTAGTTTACTTTTATGTAACTTTATATTTCTAATCCACGACATCTCAGATAAATTACTTTTAACTTCACTACTTTTATTTGATTTTGTTATTTTGCAGATTCACATTGTTAAAACCAAATATGTATAAAGTAGTTCAAATGAGCGGCACCTTATCAGCTGCAAAATTAAAGTAACGAACACATTAATGCATCAATAAATGTAATCCGAGGATGTAACCAGGCAGCCAACCAACAGACAAAAGACGGACTATAAATTCACAAGAAACTAATCGGACAACGAGACAGACAGGGGGGCGGGCTGAAAGCTGATTGGTGGAAGAAACACAAGGGAACAGAGCGAGGCTGAAGAGACAGGAAAAAGGAGGGAAAAACCACAAAGACAGGAAGTAAAAAACACAGGACACAAAAAGAGAAGTTCAAAATAAGACAGGAAACAAACTAAACAAACACAACATCATGACAATGTCGGACTCTGTAGTTTCCTCTGGCCCCCCTCCCAAACCTGACCAGTGATGTCATCATTCCGCCGCTGTCCAGCAAACAATGTGGACTTTGTAGATAATCGGCAGAGTTTCTGGGGAAAACCGGTTCTGATGAGGAGTGACGGCGTTCATCCCACTTCAGATGGAGCGGATCTCATATCCAGAAATCTAGACCCAGTTTATTAGTGGACCTAAACCATGACAACTTCTCTGTTATACAAAGTTATACACAATAAGTTATACAAAATAACCTCATAGAAGTTAACACCACCAACGCAACAGTGCAACAAAATAGGGAATTTAAACGTGGACTCCTAAATATCAGATCTCTGTCATCTAAAGCTGTATTAGTAAATTATTTAATATCACACAATCATATTGATTTATTCTGTCTTACTGAAACCTGGCTGTGTCATGAAGAATATGTCAGCCTAAATGAATCAACTCCTCCAAGTCATATTAATACTCACATTCCTCGAGGAGGTGGAGTAGCAGCCATCTTAGTGCTGCATGCGACACCACTGACCATCACATCCTGTTACAGAGACGAGAACGTTTGATTGGCATCAAAGGAACCGTAGTGAACTGGTTCAAGTCCTATTCATCAGATGGATCCCAGTTTGTGAACGATGAAACCTCCAAGCACACCAAAGTCAGCCACGGAGTTCTACAAGGTTCTGTGCTTGGACCAATGTTATTCACCTTATTGATGCTTCCATCTGGCAATGGGGTTAGGGTTAGGGTTGTTACTTCTAGACTAGACTACTGCGATACCTTACTATCAGGCTGCTCTAATAAGTCTCTTAAATCTCTCCAGTTGATCCAGAATGATGCAGCTTGTTTAACAAAAACTAAGAAAAGAGATCATATTACTCCTGTTTCAGCTCCTCTGCACTGGCTCCCTGTAAAATCCAGAATAGTATCTAACATCCTTCTCCTCAGCCCTAAAGGGTCAGGCGCCATCATATAAGCGAGTCTCTACTTTTGCACAATCTGCTTAAAGCCATTGAGGAATGGAGTACGCTGCCCGTCAATCTAAAAGGTTAAAAAAATAGATTTTAGGCAACCAGTTTTGTAAGCATTGACTTGACATTTTCACAACCTGTTTTTCTAACTTGTATGTAATATGTGACATTTTGACGACCTGTTTTTATAACCTTAAATGACTTGGGTGTTATGCATTGTAAAAAAAACAATCTGTGTAATATACGGTAAATTACCGGCAGCTATGGCTGCCAGAACTTTACCGTTAAAAATTAAGTGAGAATGTATAATACATTACGGTATGATTTTCTTGCAACCGTAAAATTCACAGTTCAGAACTGTTTTTTGTTTACGGTAAATTACTATTAAAAAAAAACAGATATGCTTTCTCTCGTGTGTCACAGATCTTCCAGTGACCCAACAGGCACAACACCAGGGACTAAATGGAACAGGGCTATCATTTGTTATTAATAACACGCCAAAATGGTTGCAGTGAAAAGAGCCTTATTATTATATGATTCACTGTAAAGGTCTCACAGGCCAACAGGGGGCGACAGTGTGGAACGAGTGTTGAGCGGCTGGAGGTGGAATGAATCATGGTGAGGCCGACGTGTGAGTGAGTGGATACGACTCACCGTCGGCGTCCATGGTACGATAGCACTGAAACTAAAAGCTTTAGTTATGTAGGATAGTTACAGACGGGCTTCTTTAAATAAACATGAACATAAACAAAGAAAACATTACAGAAAACACGTGAAGTTGTTTTAATATTTTGGGATGCCTGGATCTCTTTCCTGTTCATCCTGATTTCTAATCATCGTTCTACTGGTCCTAATGTGGAAATATTAAGAGGCCCGATGACAACCAGGGCTACAGATCTATTGTGCCGGCACAGCAACCAATAAAAGATAGAACTCATATAACCGTCTCCTATTAGGCACAGGTTAGCACCGTGACAGATATTATATTATTATATTCATACAAATCATTTATTAAAAGGAACACACACACACAATGTTAAACAGCTCCTTTAAATTGATTTGTATTAACCCCAGTAAATGTAAAAGGCCCTCATTGTTATGTTGTCCTCCATGCTATTAAATGAACAGCACCTCAATGTGGAAATGAAGACTCTGACTCTTTTGATTTAGATCAACTTCTGTTTAATTAGTCACAACCCCAAAAAAGAGAAAGAAAAACCAAAGAAAAAAAGTTTGTTTAAATAATCTGCAGTCATAATTTACATCATATAATTCATCCCCATCAGATACAGAACAGATGAATCCATCTGAATGCTATTTCCCTCTGGATAATATGAAAACATCACCTTTGTGCTTCTTCTAAAAACACCGTCATTCTTTCTCCTCAGTACAAACCCACTAGAATCATTCCTGTCCTAAAGTTGGATATGAAAAGCTTGTCATGCTCAAGAGTATTAGAGTATCGTCATCTCAAGTGGACTCCCCTCGTTGTGTTGACTCAGAGCCAACTAAAGACAGAACACTGGTCTGTGTGTCGTGTGTGTAAAAGACGGTGATACACAGACGTAAAACAGGTGATATCGAAGTAAAACACAGGAAGTAAAACATGTGATATCGAAGTAAAACATGTGATATCGAAGTAAAACACAGGTGATATAGAAGTCAAGAGAATGGCATCAGCACCATACTGTATGTGCAGGACATCAGCTGGCCCCTCCTACTCTTCATGCACATCGCGTCCCGTGAGCAGATCGACACCCGACTGACCCTCACTGAGGGGCGTCGCCGCGACACACCGCTTCTCACACGGACATACGACCCGACTGACCGACGACAGGTCACAGGACACGTGTCAGACCCGGACCGCGTCGGGTCCGTCACCATCGTGTGGCAGCAGCAGTGAGTTCAGGTGGAGCATGCACCATCACCAGCACCAGCACCATCACATGCATGATGCTGTTTCTGGCCCGCTGATAGACCACGCGGGTGTTTGTGGACTGTAGGTGGACGAGGTCCAGTCAGGCCCCCCTCCATGGAGGAGTTACACACTGTAACGAATGGCTTATTAATGGTTAACCAATCATTTACTAATGTTTATGAGTTATAAGATAACACATTTTGGGTCCGCAGGTTGAGGAAAAATTCCATTGAGCTTTTTTAAGTTTGTCGTATTGAGCAACACAAAAAAAAGTTTAATTAATTTCCATGTATACGAATCAATAGATTACATTTTGTGACAATTTAAAGATGAATTATTACATTTGTTGCCACTAACTGCTGCTTAGTTAACTGACAAAAGTACCGTTAGCTTGCTAACATAGCAGCCGTTTGGATGACCGAGTAAAGGGGGAATGGGGATATGGACGACACGTCTGACCCGACATCTGATCCAAATGCTGCTCAATAATGATTTTAAATGACATTTTACAAATGGAATGCAATACACCCCATAATGCAAGATGTTATACTAAATGTCCTAATGACATTAGTTCGTTTAGCATGACCGTTCTGCTAACCAATTTACACTCCGCTTAGGTCTTCACTAGCCAAGACATCTCCTAAGTTTTAATGTGCAACCTGATTCAGTAAATCTTCATTTTTTAAGTGGCTGGTAGTTACTAAGAACTTCCCTAGAAAGAACTTTACACACAGACTTAGTGATGGGTTTATGGAAAACTGCTGCAATCCAGTTATGACGCTTTAAAGATAAACTAATCTATAAAGGCATTAGTATTGATGAACCATTAATAAAGCCCTTCGTTACAGCTTATTGTGCTTCATAAAGCATCGCCTGTAGCTTGTAATACAAACAAGCAAACTACTATCGTAGATCGGATGTATTTTTTTATGCATTTTTTTTCCCCCCAGACTAGCCACGGGCCCTGTCGCCCAACAGAATGACATCCCAACACCAAGTGGACAGACCTCCGTCACTAGTGGCAGGAGCAACTCCACCCGATCATCAAAACCCCGTGAGAAAAGGACATCGTCGTCATTCCCAACAAAAGAAGGACGTCGCCGTGCTACGCAGCTAAAACGCCCACTGCCCTCCACAAACACAACTACAGGTCCCACGAGGCCTTCTTGACATATCGCATCGTTAAAACATCATTAAGCTGTAGTTGTGAAATGCTATAAATCCATTTTTATTATTCTATATTATACAGCACATACTCAATGCACACATTTAGCTCTAAATATGGAGGCAAACATTGGGAACAGAAAGTGGGGCCAAACATTTTGAATGGTGTATCTAGGAGCTCTTGGGCCAGAAATGTTGCCACTGAAATTACACTTAAAAAAAAAAAAAAGAAAAGAAAAAAAAGTTAGTTTTAATCTTAGTGTTGTTTTCTTGAGTTTCCCATTCTTTCTAACATATATATATGATAAGTGACATGAATGCTGCAGAGATCTGCTGACGGGGTAGATCAACTTCATAACCGAGTCCATACCAGTCGGACAGCTTTTAAACAGAAGAAACAAAAGTGGACACAGCCCCGACCCAAAAGGCCGGGTGCTGTCGTTTCAGGGATGTGGGGGGACAGCGGACAGCTGAAACCAGGAAACTCAAAACCAGCTTATGAATTATAATAAAAACACAACTGTTGGTCGTTTTTGCACTACTCCTGATGAAGCTCCAGCCGGGACCGAGCAGTGAAAGACTCCTAATGCTCCTAATGCTCCAGCTACAATAAATAACCCAACAGGTCAAAGTCCATGCCGACACTAAAAACAAGCCAACGGTTTTCTTCCGGATTCTCTGGGCAACAATTTCATATCACGCAGTGTCGGGAAATAAAATGAAAAGTGCTGATGAAACCGCCGTGCCGCTGCTCTGTGGTGGTGTTTATGGCACGCTGCTCTGTGGTGGTGTTTATGGCACGCTGCTCTGTGGTGGTGTTTATGGCACGCTGCTCTCAGATAGCGATGATGCTCAAAGTATTGTGAAGCAGCTGAGAGGAGCTGGTAAAGACATGATGAGCTGGATGAAATGGGACATCGCAAGGTAACAATTTCATGAGATATTATAGTTTCATGTTTATTCCACAGTGTAATACAAATTTAGAGAGGCAGCATGTGCCTCTAAAAGATCCATAAATGAGCTTTCATCAATTTCCTACATCGCAATTTCAATGATATTATTTGTATTGATTAAATTGACACAGAACTGATCTCCAACTTTATATTTTTTCACTCCATTAAACTATACACGTCACATGTATTCTCGCGGATAGCGTGAACTTATAGAAATAAAACTATTCTCTTCGGGGTTATCATTGTCAAGCATCAGTTCATATTCAACGAGCAGATGAAGAGAGGGGGAGAGTGACGGAGAGGAAGGTCAGGACAGGAGGAAGGGATGAGGACGACGGAGGTGTTGGCGGGGAGCTGACGGACAAGGTGGGAGCGAAGGAGTGAAAGGACGTTTGGCTCAAACGGTGAAACGACAGACTTGCAGCGGGTACCGGGACTCCAGTGCCCCCCCACCCCCCCTCTGAACTCACATCAACCCATCCAGGTTTCACTGCTTGCACTTCATTGTGCTTGCTCTTCGCATTAAAGCACCATGCTCTACCGGTGGAGACTTGCAAGAGGCCATGTGGTTCTATCCCCGCGGACCCCCCCCCCTTCCTCCTCCCCCCCCACATACACTAAAACAAGCCGAGCATTTAAAAAGGGGAAAGGAGCTTGAGGACTCTGAGAAGCACCAGTTCTGAGGTGGAGTTGGTTTTTATATTCATGTTGGTTGGAGAGGTGGGCAATCTGTCTCTAACATTAGCCAACACTAGCTAGCTAGCTAGCTAGCTAGCTGATGTATGTTGTAGTAAAACTTTTACAAACATCTGGGAGTACTACCCTTCCTGCCTTGTCTTGCTAGCTGTTTGTGATTTTTTTTATAATATTTGTGTGTGTGTGTGTGTGTGTGTGTAGCGAGTTACATACATGAAACTACAACCGCAAGGACGGCTAACAAGTGAAAACTTGTTACTCGCAATTTGAATTGACCGTAGACCAGAAGGGAAGGTTTGTTAAAGACCCAGCCGACTACGTGGGTTCGTCACAGAGAATACGAACAAACTCCGCGGTTCCCTCAGCTCTGCAGTGCTCCACAAGCAACCGCTTACACCATCCAGATCACATTACTCAATGTTGGTACAGCGGAACTAGATTCACACTGCCCCCAAGTGGACAAAAGGAAAAAAAAGAAGCTTTTTCCCTCTTCAGTACCAACAAATCTGGGACCAATTGGAAAAAAGGGGGGGGCGGGGGGGGGGGCACAAAGCGCTGTGATCGTCACACGGTTCTTTGGTTGACAACAAAAGAAATAAAGGGGTGACAGGAGGTTCCTCTGCCCACCGCCTACAGGTATGTGCATCATGAACCACTTGTGTTTGTAGACGGGGGAAGTGCCTGGAAGAGCTGATAGCTACTGCGGAGGACGGGGTTCTCTCAAACCCTACATCTTAAACTCTTCATACCAGAGACAGATTTTGTGACGGCCACCAACTTTGCCAATTCAATTGCATTTTATGAGCCCACGGGTCACGACACGAGCCCAGTTCCATCACGCTCGCTTTGTCTACGCACACGTGTGCTCGGGAATAATGATGTAAATCAGACGGCTACTGGACACTGATGTGGTGTTACAAAGACATGCATTGTCATAAGGGGGAGTGCACTTGTGTGTTTATAAGGACTTTCTGATTGCCAAAGAGCAACACACACACACACACACACGAAATGGAAGATGAGGAGGGCAGGAGCGATGGAGAGGGGAGGGAGGGGGTGAGGGTATGAAGGGCCAGAGAGTGTTTTAACACTTAAACACAACAACCTGAGACTAGTGTGGGGGAGTTGGTGGGTCGTAGGGTGACAGACGGGGGAAAGGAAAGAGAGAGAGACGGAGAGATCATCAGACCGATATTTAGAGAAAGAGAGAAATAGTGCAACAAAGATAAGTAAAGCGAGAGACCTCGGTATGGGAGAAAGAAAGAGGGAGGGTAGAAAAAGACGAGAGGAGGAGAGGGATATAGGCTGGGGGAGACTGGAGTTAAGGGAGGGAGGGAGGGAGGTGAGAGTAATGAAGGGAAGTTTTGAGAGGAAGAATTGAGACAGAGGAGCAGTAGTGCTTTCATGAGTACGGCTGTGGAACTCCATATCCTGGTCTGTAGATGGGTCTCCCTGTTGCCGACTGAGAATTGGAATACGCGGGCCCGGCTGGGTAGCTGTAGCCACCGTAGCTGTAGGAGGCCGGATAGGGCGCACTCTGGGGGTGGCTCGGGGTGTACTGGCCGAATGCTGAGCCCGGGTGTGGGGAAGGGAAGGAGGGCGGGGTTGGGTAAGGGCAGGCGGATGAAGCCGGAGGCCCGAAAGCTGGCCTGGGGCCGGGGTAGCTCCCTGCTGGGGTGAAAGGTGAGCCGGGACCTGGGTACGGCGGGAAATGTGACGGGGTGTTGGGCGGGCCGGAGCCTGCTGCCGCGGCAGGGCGGTGGTTGGGTGGGGAGACGGGGTACGGGCTATAGGGGAGACCGGAGGGGCCCCCTGCAGACGAGGAGGCCGGCTGAGAGGCGTTTTGGTAGCCGGAGGGCTGAGGTGTGGAGTTTGGATGCTGAGGATTGGTCGCCGTTGGCGTCTGTTGATTCCATGGTGAGGGGGTGGCAGCGGGGTCTTGGCTGCCTGCTGATGGTGTCATGGCGTTGGGATTGCCCTCGCTCCTCTGCCGTAGGATCTCCTGGAGTTTCTCTATCCGCACCCGTCTTTTGTGAGCGAGAGACCGCAGGGAGAGGAAGCGGTCCAGGAAGGGGTCCAACGGCAGCGAGCCCTCCAGAAACTCATCAGCTAGAGCCTGCAGAGACACACACAGGGACTTCAGCAACAACATTTAAAATATGAATATATTTAAATCCTGTTCTAAATGTAGTCTTTTTTTTAAATAGTATATTAATAAGCAATTATTTAGTATTGCAAAAGAACCGATAAGAGTATCCATGAAGAACCGAACCGTTAAGGAGTATTAATAAAGTCTTAATGATACCAACCCCCGCTACAACGGCCCAAAACATTTCCATTTAAAAAGTGCTCATGAATAGATGGGTTAAATGCAGAGGCCACATTTCATGTATGTATACATATATGTAAAATGACGAACGTAATAAAGTTTATGTTTAGTTTAAGAAATAATACACTGCAGAAAGCCAAAACAAATACATAAACTACGTAAAGTCAAAAACCCAGAAAATAAATGCGACAGAATAACCGCTGCGTTTCCAGTCAACACAACGGAGGTTCCCCGGGCCTCTAGGGGGAGCACCAAGTAAAACGGCTAATTTTTCAACCTGAGAAAGAGAGACCAGACGAGTGAGTTTGTTCTTTTGCAGCGTGAAGAAAAGAGGAGTAAAGAGGAGGCACAATAAGCCATGTATGCTTTTTTTTCCCCACATTTGGCGCTCGTCCTTTTACAATATTATAAAAGAGCAACAGATTCCTGTAGCTAGTTATGCTGGCTTGTTTTTGACTTTACGTTGTTTCTGTATCTGCAGTGGATTTTTTAAGTTGCTGCACATTTGTCCCTTATTGAAAGGTTTTGCACCGGTCGTAGCATGTTGGCTGGTGAATATTTTTTTTGAAAACTTGTAAGCCATTAAGAGCAGTAATTCTCTGGGGAACATAAGCATACATCATTCCTCTGTGTGTGTGTGTGTGTGTGTGTGTGTGTGTGTGTGTGTGTGTGTGTGTGTGTGTGTGTGTGTGTGTGTGTGTGTGTGCTGACCTCTGACTCTGCCTCCGTTTTGCCGCCCTCTGTCTGTAGTCTGGAGGACAACGCCTCTGGGGACACCTGACCCACCATCCCATCTGAGGACGAGGAGAGAAGGGATGGGGGAGACAAACAGACCGTACAGAGAGAGTGAGAAAGAGAGAGACAAATACAAGCACAGCATATAATAAGTATATACACACACAAAAAATATCTCTGTCTTCTGTTGCCCGGGTAGGGGGCAAAAAGAAAGAAAATGAGGTGCGTAGTTTATACTCGCTGTGCGAGGCGGGCCCGCCACAAAATGACGTCATCAAGACGATGACTGTCAAAAACAGTTGATAAACTGATGAAAGCTTGATTTACATGTTGAGGGATTATACATGTAAATAGATGCTTTAGAAACAGGAGGTGTTAAGTCTTTATCGGAGTCAGTATTTTGCAGTCAAATCAAATTGCTTACATGATGTTCAACCTTTGTTTCTTTATAATGCTTTTAATACTTAACTTGTTTATTAACAGGGTTAGTACAAAGGCAATAAAGTAGTGTATGAATATGAGTTTACAGATAAGGAGCTCGCTGTCTGCTGAGGCTCTACGGTGCCAAGCGCGAGTATAAACAAAGCTTAAGAAGTAGAAGTTGCAAACATTTATACATCCAAGCATCTAACCATCTACGAGAGAAAAATGGAGAGGTCCTCAACTGAGCGACTTGTTCTTTCAGGTCAGCTAATATTGGCCATGTTTCATGCGGTCCGGAGACAAAAACAAGCACTCTCACACTTTGGGAAAATCCGAGAAGATGCCAAGGCTCCCATGATAAACATTCAAGGTTCCTTGGAAGACGCCTACAGCGGAAACAGCGGATGAGTCGTGTGAGTTAAAGGTCTTAATCTAAAGGTATCTACGGTGTTTCCATCATCCGGTTAGTGCATCAACTCTTTTCTGACAAAAAAGGTAAAAAACAACTCCTGCCTCACACAACCACGCGCTCCCTCTCCCCACTCACTTCCTCAGCCCCTCCCTCCATTCCTGTCTGCCCACTTTTTTTTTTTTTTTTAGCATTTTTCAAAATGATGCAGTGGGTTGAGTTAGGCTCAGAGCCTGGGGGTGAGGTTCCACCTAAAAAGCAGCTGAAGATCTCGATGCTAAATCTGCCATGTCTGAGCTTCTCGCCTTACTGTGGTGACGTCGCAGTGGGGTCGGCAGTGGAACTGCATTTACTCTAGCAGTGTACTTAAGTACAAATTAGAGGTACTTGTACTTTATTTGAGTATTTTCTTTGTGTGACTGTCTGTGGTTACTTTAGAAAGTAATAACATCTGGACAGCAGAGTGTCTGGTTACTTTAGAAAGTAATAACATCTGGACAGCAGAGTGTCCGGTTACTTCAGACTGTAATAACATCTGGACAGCAGAGTGTCTGTGGTTACTTCAGACTGTAATAACATCTGGACAGCAGAGTGTCTGTGGTTACTTCAACCTGTAATAACATCTGGACAGCAGAGTGTCTGTGGTTACTTCAACCTGTAATAACATCTGGACAGCAGAGTGTCTGTGGTTACTTCAACCTGTAATAACATCTGGACAGCAGAGTGTCTGTGGTTACTTCAGACTGTAATAACATCTGGACAGCAGAGTGTCTGTGGTTACTTCAGACTGTAATAACATCTGGACAGCAGAGTGTCTGGTTACTTCAGACTGTAATAACATCTGGACAGCAGAGTGTCTGTGGTTACTTCAGACTGTAATAACATCTGGACAGCAGAGTGTCTGGTTACTTCAGACTGTAATAACATCTGGACAGTAAAGTGTCTGGTTACTTCAGACTGTAATAACATCTGGACAGTAAAGTGTCTGGTTACCTCAGACTGTAATAACATCTGGACAGTAAAGTGTCTGGTTACCTCAGACTGTAATAACATCTGGACAGCAGAGTGTCTGGTTACTTCAGACTGTAATAACATCTGGACAGCAGAGTGTCTGTGGTTACTTCAGACTGTAATAACATCTGGACAGTAAAGTGTCTAGGCACTGGTTTAAAGTCTCACAACCCTCCATCCTTCACTCCCTTTATCCATCCACATTTTGTTCCTCCCTGCTTCAAGATCAAGATTCCCTTCATGGTCCCTCCCTCCTACCTCTCAGGGAGCAGTGTTGTCTGTAGGTTTCTCTGATGGCCTCCAGCTGAGAATATCTCTCCACCAGTACCTCCCTCTCTGACTCTAGACGAGGCTTCATGTCCAGGTTTTGCTCAGCCAGGCTGCGATTTGATGCCAATGCCATCTCTCTCTCCAGCTGGATGTTCTGGATCTGGGTGGGGTGGGAGAGAGAAAACAGGCATCAGACTGTGGCAGCTTTACATTTTAGCCATTTTGTGGATACCACTAAATGCATAGGGATTATTATTTTATTTTTTTGTAGTGCAAATAGTCTGAAGTGTAGAGCTGGGTCAGTATCACCGAGCATCACAAACTACAAAGCTGACACTAGAGGCCTGTACTTCAAAGCAAGTTCAACATACCCAGGGTATCTTTTTGTTATCTCATATGACAGTTCAACTGTATTCTTTCAGGTGGTGTGAAACAGACTTATTAAAACAAACATAATTAAAAGTGGTAAACAGGCATACTCTCATATTTTATAATCTCCCACAGCATACATGAAAAGTAGCCGTGGCAAAGAAACGCAAGGCGACGCATACAGTTTGTTGGACTGTCAGCCAACAGCTCAAAAAGTGAATACATGCCAAGAGAAAACATGCTGATTCAGTGTTATTGTGGTTATGCAATGTAATTTATGGTGCTGTTAGATGGCCCTGTTACGTGATCCATTTTCATGGGAGTGACCAAACTTTTTAGTTCTTCTCTACCTCAGTAAAAAAACAATCTGGTTTGTGAACGGCTAAACCTATGGCGCTTTTTTCCCCCTATTTTTATTCAAAAGTGTGTTCTTCAATTTGAGTGCATTATTTATTGATTGTGTAATGCTCTCCCTCAAAAGCCCTGTCCTCACACTCAAATAGACCCTGCTTTGCCATGAAGTGAACCATCATCGTAGGACTGAGAACCCAGGGTTAAACCTGAAGGTACCCTGCTCACCCCAAATCCAATTTCGTAGTAACTCAAAACTCCAAATTAGAACCACATCCAAAATGCCAAGAACTGGGAAGCTGTAAAAAGAAAAATAATTTTGGTTCTGCTCATCTGTTCCTAAACACATTGGTAAATGGACTTGCATTTACTTCGCGCCTCCCTCCTCCGTCCACTCAAAGCACTTTACACTACATGTGTGTGTACACACACACACACACACACACACACACGAGGAGGAACCGGGGAGCGAACCAGCGATCTTCAGAGCGGAGGTTAACCCTCTCTACCTCTGTGACACAGCCGTCCCACTGCGGTGAGCTTCGCAACAGCCGTTTGCCGTCGGCGCAGTGGCTCTATTGTACAGTCGCTCCACGGAGGGACTCCTCTACTCATATAACATTAGTCAGCATCCTCAACCCAGTCGTAGGTTGTTTGTTTTTGTTTTGCAAGCAGTGGCCCTGCCGGGCAACTGGCTGAATGTTACTTGCCTAACGTAGGCCTGCGTGTCATTTTGGCAGGTTTCTGCGTTACAGTTATATCATCTCAAATTGCAACAATCGGCACTAAAGATTTAACAGATTATTATTGAACCAAATCATTTAATAACAGCAGCCCCATTAAACTGTATGGAATACATTTACAGGTTCCATAAACCTTGTGGAGTGAATTGCAAGTATGAATGAATGTACATTTTCCAATCCAAGGCTTGCCTTCAGAGTACAGCTTGCGCTTTTTTCAGTATGTTCAGTAACTCACTTGCATGCAAATGTGTCTGCTTGGTGTTGACAGCACCACTTGCTTTGATGCAAATGAAAAGAAAGTGAAGTTCAGCTGACTTTGTTTCAGCAGCGAAACACATAACCCCCAAAATCTGAGCCAATGACATACAATTGTAGCCTATGTTCAACTGTACACAGAAGGCCTCAGTCCAGTCGCACAACCAGGGGGGTTATGCAACTGGACACTGGGGCGCTTGTTTTAATGTAATAGGGTATAAGCGTAATGCAATAGGGTATAAGCGTAATGTAATAGGGTATAAGCTTAACGTAAAGCATAATGTAATAGGGTATAAACGTAATGTAATAGGGTATAAGCGTAATGTAATAGGGTATAAGCGTAATGTAATAGGGTATAAGCTTAACGTAAAGCATAATGTAATAGGGTGTAAGCTTAATGTAAAGCGTAATGTAATAGGGATAAGCGTAATGTAATAGGGTGTAAGTGTAATGTCATAGGGTATAAGCGATAAGCATTATGTAATCGGGTATAAGCGTTATATTGACAAAAAAACACTAAACCTGAAAGGGCGAGTTGAGGTGAGCAGTGAGAGATGCATATAAAGAGTTGTGGGAAGGAATACAAGAAAAAAAGGGCTGAACATTCACATTAATATTAATATTAATATTAATATTAATATTAATAGGAGCTCCCTAGTACAATAAGAGTATTGTACATTTGGACACCAGCATTGCATCAGTTCCCTTCTGTGGTTCCCAAAGAAGGAAAGCATTACTCACTCCCCCACCCAGCCAGACTTTCCACTAAACTAGAAACAAGACATATCTTTCATTAGTATTAGGTTGGTTCAGTCTCTCGGAAAGCTGAAAAACGAAAAAGAAAACGAAGGCCAAATGGAAAGTGAAGCATCATTTATTTTCTTTTTTTACCTCGTCAGACTCCAGAGCCATAGACTCCACCCTCTCTGGGTTGTCCAGGAGCTCCTGGAGCTCTGATTGGCTCAGGTCCTGGAGCTTCTCCATCTGATTTGCCAGGATGGCTGTCTGTCATAAAGGAACCAGGAAATAGGAGTTAAAAACAATGTTTGGAAACATAAAGTGGACAGTCAGAGGCCTAACCTCTGTATCCTAATGCTACCACTCTAGAGTAGATACATAGCCGTCATGGACTTATTGGGACATTTTTTAACAAGTCAAAGCAAAACAAACCATGTTACCATCAGCCACTCCCTTAATAAAACAGCAACCAGTGGTATGTGGCAAATGTGGGCATTTCGTGTTAACGGTAGCGATGGTAACACTCGGAATGCACTATTCTGAGCCCAGGAGACGGGAGGTTAATGTGACAGTTAATGTCTTAAAGTCTCACCACAGTGCTCCTACCGAGTTAAGTGACCGCAGGCCACGAAACAGAACGAGCCGTTCAAACGGGAACCGGGAGCAGCGAGAGCGACACAGCGGGCACAATAAATACAGTGGTACTTACACGACGCTAGCAAACCAAATTCAGCCCGACACTGACTGGCGGTGACATCCAACACCAACTCTTTATCTCGGATGACAGGTGACGTGACACGTCCTCGGGATCTCCGGCCAGCCCCGACGGAATGCAGCCGAACGAGAAGCTGCAGAGTCGTTTTGTTGACGCACCTTGACCGCTCACGAGCTCACGAGCTACTCGGCCGCGTCCAATCTCACCCGGCGGTTCCGCGTTGAGCGAGCCGATGACAACACAACAGTCGGTATGATCGCAATGTCAGGCATCGAGCCACCGTCAACTTCGAGGAAAGCCCAGCGCTTTTGGCGGGTGAAAAACGGATCCCAGGGTGACGCCACTCGGTCCAGACGCCGCTGTCGAACGCCTCTGTGTTCCGGCGACGCTGGCTTTAAACCCCGTACGACTTCAGGCGACAGAATGTGTCGGAAAACGACAAAAATCTTCACTAAAATAGGAAAGTTTCACTCCACACTGACAGAAACCGCCGCCATCTTAGGAACTGTCCACGTCCCGCGGTCTGCGGGGGAGTTAGGACAGAATTCAGATGTTCTAAAACGGCGCAGTTGAACTGTAACGACCTCCCGGTTCATCGTAGTGCGCATTTTAAATGCATACTGTTTGCCGACATATTTCTGTGCAGCTAGATTTCACCGGACCCGTTGTCCCTCCGGTGTCCCCTATGTCGCAGGGTAATGGTGGGGTCCTGTGCTCAGCTGATACAAGGGAAACCCCTATGTGACGGTAATGTCCCATCCACCGCTGCCAGTGCTTCTGTCGACGGCTAAATATACTGTATGTCACCCTGCTGTGCTGGAGGAGCCGCACACCACTGCTTTCTTTGCAAACGGGCACCTGAGTCCACATTTTAGAAATGGAAATATTTTCTGTGTAGACACACAGAGAGCAAAGAAGATAGAAAGGAAATCCATTGGACTGTGGAGACAGGTTTGTTCATCAGTGGGAAGATGAATTACTTCTAACTGCACGTTTAGCGTTCCACCCAGCATGAAAGATGATTCT
Organism: Ophiodon elongatus; assembly: GCA_016806645.1. Classification (NCBI taxonomy): domain Eukaryota; kingdom Metazoa; phylum Chordata; class Actinopteri; order Perciformes; family Hexagrammidae; genus Ophiodon; species Ophiodon elongatus. The sequence goes on along the minus strand of JACSYO010001146.1, from coordinate 506,255 downwards.
TGCTGCTATTGCAGTTTTGACTATTTTACGACCACATTTCTCAAAACTCACGAACTGTTTTCTCACTCAAACGCAACCTCAAACTTCAAATTCCATTTTGCACATATTTACAGACTACTCTCTGTTCTCCTGATTGGCACACACATCACTGAGTGTCTCCTCTCAGGCCTCACCTGGCACAAAGAGGCAAATGAGGCTGAATCCCAAAATGTTTTGTGATGGCAATGTGGCGTTTCACCATCTCTTTCCAGTCACAGACTGCTTTACAGCCCATAGGGCTTACTCTCCATTCCTCAACCAGGAATTTTTTTTCTCATGGAGGTGGAAAGTTTGTGAGCACCAGCCGCATGATCAGATGCTCCTCTTGGACACAATGCATGCTGGATGTCTGCACATATCTGCAAAAGATTGCCAGAGATGGATCGGCCATGCAGACAGAGTCTTTCCGAGGTGAATTGGAAGAGAAGACAGAAGATGTTCTGTGTATCGCAAGGAATGCAGACGGGCTTGACTGTTGTCTTTCTGTATTTGTAGGCGTCCTATACATGTCTGTATTGTGAATATGTATTGTTCTCTATTGCAATACACCGGATTTTAATTCGTTTATTTTTGCACACTTGTATTTTGGTTGCATTAATGCATTTTGGATGTGCTGCACTGAGCTCCTGTCAATAATGTGAATTGTATGCATCTTTTAATGTACTTGGGAGAAGCCAAAGAGGAGGGCTGTGCAATAAAGTAAATTTAATCTAAAGAGAACTGTCTGGGCAGTTTTGAAAAAGTGAACTCAGTATAAAGTGTGTTGCCAACTGTAAAAAATTAAATAGCAGTAATATTAGCATGTTCACAGCCTTGTACAAAAAAAACGGTTTGGTATCCCTCGTTCATGACAACTGTATACTATATACTAACTATAACTCACCCGTTTAAATTATATTGATGCTTAGTTATGCATAATTAGGGGAGAGGCCTATTTGAGTGACAGGTGGGTGCGATCACATCCACTAGCTGTCTGCAAGATGTACCTTCTGCTAATTTGAGTCTGAACCCCACATTCATGTCATTCTTGGGTTCCGTTTTATTTTGTCGTTCACCTCTCCCCCTCGTTTCAGATAACGTCCCTTCCCCTGCCCTTGTGTGTTTTCCGCCAGTGTGATGACATTTCCCCGCCCTGATCAGCTTCACCTGTTCCCTATGACCCCTCCTCCTCCCTAGTGTTTTTAGGGTGCGGTCGAATAGTCTAAAAATGACCTCCTAACGTCTATTCCTAACCACCTTTCCTTGACCTCTGTGGAAAACGTCACGGGGTCAATGAAAGGAGAATTCATGAGGAGTTAGGAAAAGACAACCGCGGTGTTTAGAGAATCTGACTCCACTTTCACTAAGCTACGTAGCTATGATAGATAGATAGATAAATACTTTATTAATCCCGTAAGGGCAAATGTTTTTTTCTACAGCAGCATTTTACATACAGGTAAGAAAAGAACAATATATAAAAAAAAATTGAATAGAATAGAATGCGACAGCAGACGCATGTTAATGATGTGGGTCTGCAGCGATGAAACTACAATGTTCAGAAGATGGACTTCAAAGAAGCGCATCTTAGATACTCCGTGCGTCATGCAGACGACATGAACGTGGACAACCCGGTTCATAGTATTACTTTATTAACAAGGTTGGAATATAAATGAAAGAAGGAATATAAAAGTAAAACCAAGGGATTGTCACATAGAGTACAAAGCTACTAACCCATCTCCCCAGCTGTTTAGCATACATCCCAATGAGCCATTTTCAATTAGCGGCCTACAAAAGGGCAGCTGGGGAGCATCACTGCCGAGAGCAAGATGGGAGATGTGGAGCTTGCTGCCGTATGGCTAACCACCAGGAGGAGGGCACGACTGTGGAGGCTCATGGCATTGTGTACACAAATGGTAAGATGATGCAGATATGGATTTCAAACATTGATCACAGAGCTCAAATTAAACACCATCAAACAATTAATGAAATCGCTCCTGCATGTCTCATGTGTTTACATGGTTGAAGTGAGCCTTCAAGGTTTTCTGTATGAAATCTCCATGTGTTCAGCCAACAAGCCTATTTGGTTAGGTTTAGGAAAAAAACATGGTTTTGGTTGAAATACTCTTTCTGGCAAAAAGCCCTAAAGGCTCCCATGTGCTTGCCTTCCACAACAATAATGCAACATTACTTCTAAAAATCAAAACAGATGGGTAAAACTAAACTCACAATAGTTATGGTTATGTATTTACACTTTATTTTGTCTTTTACAGGAGAGGAGCAAAATATATGCCACCCCCAACACCGATGTCCCACTTGTCAATATTTATTTAGGCCTCAAAAGACATGCGGTTTGACTTCCGCTTGTCTAGGCTGTCTTTTGAGGCACTGATGACCCCTCTCAGGAGGGAGAAGACCCAATGCTGGGTGCACTACATGGAGGTCCTCCTGGTGGTCTACTGGCTGGCACATGGACTGTCTTACACTGTTGTCTCCCGGGTCTTTGACGTGACAAAGACCCGGGTGTTTGACATTGTACATCGCATGTGCAATGGTATCTTGTCCCTTCTGGACAAAGTGGTCCGCTTCCACACCCTGGTAGAGTGTGCTGAAGGCTTCCAACAGCCCAGCCTTCAGCCTCCTGTGTAGGAGCCATTGATGGATGCCACGTCCGCACAAGATTACCTGAACAGGACACGTTTCCACTCTGTCCAGCTTCAGGTAGTCTGTGACAGCACTGGCAACTATCTGGACTTATTTGTTGGTTACCCTGGTTCAGTCCATGACCAGGGAACTAAGAAATAGTCCAGTGTTTGTCAGGGGCTGTTACCCACCAGCTGGTTTCTTCATTGAGGGCGATGGGGGATACCCATGTTTGAATGAACCATCACCCCATACCGGTAACCAGTGGGGGGAAGAGTGGAGGTGCGCTTCAATGCATAGCATGCCAGAGCTCGATCCATCTCAAAGAGGGCCTTTGGCATGATGAAGGCCCGGTGGAGAGGGATCTTCTTCACAGCTCTGGAAGTGGATCACACCTTTGCTCCAAAGGTCATCGCTATGTGTTGTGTGCTCCATAATATCTGCATCACTGCTGGGGACATCCTGGAGCTGGCTGAGGAAGAGGATCCAGGGCCACCACCACCACCACCACCTGCAAGCAAATGGACGTGGAGGCCAGCAGTCCAGGGACAGATTGACAGCACAAGTGTCAGCCCCAAACCGGTGTCCCCCTCCTCTGCAGGAACACAACTATTTCATTTTGTAAATGTTTGCTATAATTTAACTGTTTTGTATATAAATAAATTAAGAACTTTCTTTTCAGCCAGTATTTGTCCCATTTATTACATTTGATATTTCTATGAAATGCAAAGTCCATGGGCTCATAGGACAACATGGTATTTTAAATGAGTAGGTTGGTGACTTTGAATTTGGCCATTTCTACCTCCCCAAACCCTTCAAAACTTAAGTTTAGGAACAATGCACAGTGACTTATAATGGTCTAACTGATAATTGCTTTCACTTCAAATGTTAAATAGTTAATCAAATTTGTAGATAAAAAAAGTCCCTTACATTTCCATACAGACGGCTGTGGTATCCAAGTTAAGCCAGCTTTTTATTATCGACATATCCATAAACACTAGCCCAGCCATATCATTAGCTTTACTTTGTATTTGGTCTTGAGATTGGAGGCCTGCATGCCCGTCACATGCCCCTCCAGCCCGATTTCCTTCACCACCTGCCTGTAATTAAAGTAGAATGTTTATTGTCCTTGTGCTTTGAACAATGAAAATGTGTTAAGCTGCTCTTCAGTAATGTGCAATCAATAAATATTTGTCACATTAAATCGTATTGCTGTATGTTAGAATTAGCATAATTTACCATAACCATTTAGGACTTTTCAACCCACAGATATAAGACTACTTACTCCCAACCTGATTTGTCCATATTCCTCTTCCCACTGAAGAAGCTTTTATCAAAGCTCGGGCTTCAGCATCTGTAACTGAATTAAAATCAAAGAATGAGGGCTGAGGCTGGCAGTACAACACCAAAGAGAGCAGATCAAATACGTCAGTTTGATCAGTTTACAGTTTAGTCTTAACATTTCCAAGTTCTAGCAACGGTTACTTACATGATCTGCGTTTGTCTTCATGATCGTTTGTTCTCGTGAACGGCCGAATGATGCGTCACTTTAATTGTTGCCACCGGCGGAATTATCTACTTTCCTTTAGTAAAGAAAGGTCCAGTGTTTCCTATACTAAAGGAGATAAGTAAGGAAGCATTGAAGCTCCTTTCCTTTGCATTTAGAGAATTCGAACAGCTCTCATCATGGCGGCCACTTAGATACTTCCGGGTCATTTCACTCAGTTAGGAACCTTCCTAGGAAAAAAGGACTATATGACCTCAGCCTTAGTCTGTGTGCTCCCCTTTGTCTGTGCCAGTTCATCTTAGTACCTCTGTGTCTAGTGTTCCAGCAATTTCACGGTTTTTGACTGTTTTTCCTTGACTGCTTTTTGCCTCGCCCCTGTCTTTGGATTTGTTTGCCTGTATTGATTACTGCCTACCTGTGTACCAAACCTCTGCCTGTAAAGACTTTGTTTTTTAAGAACTGTCATGCTTTTGAGTCCTAGCATCAGTGGTGGCTTCGGCCTTGACACGGCCTAATCCAAAAATGGATGTGGTGTTGTCACTGCCAAGATGGTGACGTCTGGATCCGCCTACTTTGAGCTTCACTTTGGCTCTTCAGAAACCGATGGGTGACCATGTTTTATACAGTTTATGGTAAAGACGGGAAGCGGCTGGAACCAGCTAGATGTATTGTGTTTGTTTCATTCATACACGAACAGAAATGTAGAAATGTTTGTCGGGGAATTTATATATTTTATTTTAACAGAGCTTTTGAGGTGTGGGTGGTTATGTTTTTCAGCCTTGGATTGAGTTTATCTAGCTATTCCCCCTGCTTCCAGTCTTTATGCTAAGCTAACATGATCGCCTATTGGCTCCCACCCCCTATGTACAGGTACACGCATGAGAGCAGTACTAGTCTCCTCATCTCACTCTTGGCAAGAAGCAGATACGTATGTTTTGCAGAATCATGTTCTCCTTTTAAATAGTGAGACTAATTCTGCTGCAGGCTTCTTTTGACCTTAGCATGGTTGCGTTTAGTGGTGTAATGGACCACTGTCGAATCCGTGATCCGTACGGATCCCCCATCACGGTTTGGCACGGAGAATAATTACACAGTTTAACGTTATCCATCACAGTGTGAAATAAAGTTTTGCTGACAATCGTTATCCGCCAAAATTCAGTAAAATATGAGATCAGGGTATCAGTTATGTTTTTCTAGTCTCTGATCTAAATGACTAGAACAAAGGTGGCGAAAAAATGTGACCAGGAATCCAAAAGTTATATTTGTTCCCTTTTGTGCTGATCCGATCTGTGATCCGATCTGAACCGTGAGCTCTATGATCCGTTGCACCTCTAGTTGTGTCACAAAGACAGCTGTCAAACAAAGTTTCTCACCTTGTAGGCTCAGTAAATGCACTTGCATTTCCATAGAGCCTTTCTAGTCCTCTGACAACTCAAAGTGTCACACTACATGTGAACATTCACTCAGTCACACACACATCCATACAATGATGGCTGAGGCTGCCATGAAAGTTGCCATCAGGATCTTCAGTAATTCATATTCACGCACACTCACACACCGATGACAGCCGGGGATCGAACTGACGATCTTCCGATCGGAGGATGACCCGCTCTACCTATAATGGTCATCAGAAAAGCGCTATATAAAATTAAAGTATTATTATTTATACACATACTCTATACTGATTGGGACAAACGGACCTCAAACTACTGTTCTTTAGCCTGACTGACATTTTCTGTGACTGATCATGGCTCTCTTTCAGAAAGCAGGTTTAACAAACTCTGAACTCTGAGTTGACTAACCCTGAGATGGGAAACTACGTTTTTCGGTTCCAGAACAGCTGATCAGAGTTTGAGTTGGGCTCAATGGAGGGCAGATTCCGCAGGATTCACCATGGCAACAGGTAAACAACAGGCAGAACCTCCATATTGTCGATTCAGTCATAGACAGATTGAGAGGACAGCGAGAGACTCAGGGTTTTTACCATGGTAACAGACCCAGAATTTAAGTTCGCTCTCTTTCTGGAACTGAAAACCCAGACTTTGTCTCATCTCAGGTGAACCTGCTCTCTGAAACAGGGCCCTGACCACGTTTACACTGATACTGATAAATCTGCAATAAGCTGATATTGTCCAATATATCGGTTATCTGTGTGGCTCCAATATTAATGTTTGGTATGAAAATAGAAAAGAGAAGTAATTTGCTGCCTGTCACTGTTTTTTTTTTTATTATTAAATTTCATCAAATCCACAAAAACAGAAGTTTTGTTAGGAGAATTATATGGTTTAAAAAGAAAAGAAGTAATGCTGACATGGAGTAATTGATCATGTAGCATGATGTGTTTCCTGTGTGCGTGGGTCAGTCTTTTTTGAGTGCTTTGAGGGCGGAGACAGTCAGGAAGCCGTGCAGGACCACGGCCCCGGTGTCGTAGAGCAGCAGCAGCATGGTCAGACTCCAGCAATAGGCCTGCAGGAGAAAAGGAGACAAATAATACGTTTACACACACCGAAGTTACCCACCTGCAGTCATCTACAATAATCTACGGCGACTCTTCTCATGAGGGCGGGCGATCCCCTTTTCCTGATCTTTTCTTTATCAGGAATGTGTTCCTGTCCACCCTTTTACGGTAGCTGTGCACCCATCCGTTTCTCCTCATCATCAACACCATTCTTCCGTCTCGCCCATCTATCGGTCCCCCCAACCCAATCCCCATTCAGCTCATCTGTCATTACTGTTATCTGTTTATTCTATTTGTCCTCTTCTTTGTCTTCACCCTAAGAAATTAACAAGAGAAGAAAGAAAAGAAAAGTTTGACAACAGCCAACTGACCGCCAGGGCTTCCGTGGAGCACTCATACGCAGACAATACGTAGTAGGGTCGGAAGTAGTGGTGGTGGGTAGGACGGGGCACACACGGCATTAGTGCGTCGGACTCTACTCTCAGGCTGTAGCAGTAGAGGCAGAAGGCAAGCAGCGCTCCCAGCAGGCCAACCACGTTACTGCACGCGCAACCTTGAAGCTGTGGAGGAGGGCAGTCAAGTTCCATCATTGTGCGCTTACACCCATACTCTGGCTATGTTGTTGCAGATTTGAACATATGAAATTACTGTAAACAAAGTATTATTGTTGTCTTTTTTAGGCTTCAGCTGTCAGTTAATTTATGCTATTTGCTGGCTATGAATTTTAGCTTGTTATATGACAATAATAATAATAATACACTCATAATGCACTTTTCAATGCAACGGTTACAAAGTGCTTTAGAAGATAGAAATGGCAGAGAAACAATGATTTGTGTTCTTAGATGACACAATGTAACAGAGACTTGCTGGGTGTATGAACACAGAGGGTGGACAACTTTCTCTGATGTATCAGGTGTTGTTTTGCTCAAAGTCTGCCATTAATCTTTAGATTAGCTTTTTATGTGAACGTACCAGGAGTCTGCTGGAGTTCCTCTCATTGGCCCAGGTGAATGATCCTCCTGTCACAATCTGCAACACACACAGGATTGTACTTTAACTGGGAGACTGAAGCTGCTTTCATCAGAGTAAAGGACATGCAGCAGAGAGCCTGTATTTCATCATGTGATATTCATATATTTCTAATATATCTATTCCGTCAAACAAAGGTCAGTCTGTTGCTGGTTCATTCTTGAAAACCTCTAGCAATCATGCAAAAGCAGGTGTGTGTGTGTGTTGCATCTGCGTCTGATTTTTAACGGGTTATGTGAGCACTATTTCACAGGAGGGTCGTAGAGATAAAGTACTTCAGCGATTGTTCCTCTGTGCTATTTGGACACACTTATTAGTTTCATTTCCAGTAAAAGGGAGGCAATCTTTAACCATTTCCTTCCGGATAACCAAAAGACACTGTTGTGTCAGCAGTAGTGACATTATTATGCACGTTTTTCAGATCGTTCAGCTCTTTCAATAAGCTTGTAACCGAGAGGTAACACGGCCTATGCAGGGGGAGTATTTCCTAAATGAAAGGAAATAGGAAAGAAATAAAGAAATTAGGAAATACACTGCCAGTGTTTCCAAATTCTTGTCTCATTTGTGGTCTTATAAATAAATTATTTTCCAAGATACTGTAGCTAGCTGTCACATAAGTGTATATACAGAAACACTGACAGCGAGAGATGAATTCACGTTGGTGGCTAACACAGAGCTAGCTAACGTTGAAGCGCCGCAAACTACAATCAACAGTAGTTAGTGTGAAGTTGAGCGGCCAGACCGCTGAAGTAAGTCTTCCTTTCACTAACTTCCTAATTAAAATGCTTGTGTCAGCAGATCAAGATGTTGAGGCTTCCAGACAGAAAATGCAAAAGGAAGCAAAAAATGAAAGGAACTAAAAATCAAGACTCAGATTTCAAGAGAAATTTAACAGCCTGTTTCGTAACTAAATATATTGAAAAACATTGACATCTTAAGGACAATTGGGGTCATTTATTAACCAGATTTGAGATATATTTACTGTTTTTGGTTATCTTTTTCTTGCCTGGTGGTGTCCCACACACACTGATAGTGGATATAAGAAGTAGAATAAAAATCACGAGGTACGTACGATAATTCCTAAGACAAGTGGCAGTATGAAGAACTTCGGCAGACTTTGGTTAGAGTAAGCAAGTGGGACAGACAACAACACCTGGAACAGCCCCAACAGGATGGTCACCACCTACACAGACACAAGGGTTTGGCATTACACATAACCGAATAATAATTTTTTGGAAGTTAGATTTCAAATTCAAGTTAAGGTGACTCCACCCAAACCGAGTGGTGTCCTGATCTCACCGCAGCGGCTTCATGGTCAAACCAGGAAAAGAGACGATGTGACCTGGGTTCAACTGCTGACACAGCACCCCCGGAGGACATGTTTCTGCAAAACAGGAAGTGATTTGAAGTGAAGAGTGTTTTTTCCACAAATCCACTACTATTATCAAACTAAGTGCATACCACCCTTGATTACAGTCAATATCAACACATAAACAATACTGCATTGCATGTGCAATGTCAACTTTCATTCTGCTACCACTGAACAGCCGTGGTAAAAAAAATGGAGGTACTTTTTCATGCTACTTTCTACTTCTATTCCACTACATTTCGAAGGTTAAAATTGTTCTTTCTACAATTATCTGACCGATTTAGTTACTTGTCATTTTACAAATTAAGAGTTTTAAATCCAAAACATATGATGTCTTTATATATTGAATTACCAATCCTGCTGCAAGTGGTCAGGGATGTACTGTCAGTACTACCCCTAACTTCATTATCATTATTAAATGGTAAATGGCCTTGCATAGTACCTTTCTAGTCTCTCGACCACTCAAAGCCCTTTAACACTACATATCATTCACCCATTCACACACTGATGGCAGGGGCTACCATGCAAGGTGCCTCCTGATCAGCTTTTCTTGTAGGTATCTGAAATACGTTTCGTAGTACATCATACAACCCCACTTCAAAACACTTGACGTACAATTTCCTAATTTTACCTACATACTGTTACTAAAGTAAGATTTTCAATGCAGGACGTTTACTTGTAACAGATATCATTTTACAGTGTGGTATTAGTGCTTTCAGTTAAATAAAGGATCTGAATGCTTCCTCCACCACTGGTGGACTTTAAGATTCCCTCAATCCTCAGACCTTCAATTGCAAAACTCACTCGATCCCATCATCAATAAAGCATGGGTAACAAACTTGTATTTAGAAGGGACCTGGGAAGAAATTACTTAAAATACTTAACTGCAAGTTAATATTAAATCATCACAGGTTAATTCATTATAAAGTATAAAAACAACAAAAACTAGATATTAACATAAAACATCTGTCATTGTGCACACACCTAAAAGGGGGGAATCTATAATAGCCAAAGAAATCGTTTCAGTATTCCTCAGTAATATCAATAGTAAGCATGACATTTTTCTTTGGCTGGCATAGGTGGAGGGGCACGCAGCTTAGAGGGCTACCCCTATACTCAGAATCTGGAGTTACAACTCGTAACCACTTTCTATATCGTATAGGATAAGCCCCCTAAAAGCTGCTGCCATTGGGTTAAAGGTGAAGCTGATGTAGTCTATGCCCCACTGTGAAACCAAGGTCCACAAGCAGACAATGTTCACCAGTTCACAAACAGTAAATGACACGCGTAATAAGGGAAGCACTGACAGTGGCACGCTTAGCACCATGTAAGGGGAATAAAGGGAACTAGTGATGCTGCACTCTCTTCACACAGCACCGCCGCTGTAGAAGATTGGGACGTCGATTACCATACCATAATGGACCCCATGCAGCACACCAATCCGTGATGATCGGATCAGAAGCGTACCTTTTGACATGTGCATAAAAGGGCCCGATCAGGCAGCGATTCATCTGCCGTCTAGAACATTTAACACTGAATGAGTCGGGGAAGGCCCAGACACATCTCACAGATAGAAACAGATGAAAGGGCAAGGAGAAGCCGCTGCGCCGATGTCTGCCACTGGCATCCGTCTGAGGAGGGCCAGGGATTATGACATAGCTCTCGTGGAGTGAGCCCAGACACCCTGTAAGGCTTGTGTGATGGCGTCACACAGCCAGGGGGACAAACGCAGGCTGCAACACCTTGCAAGTGTCCTCTGTAAGGAACAAACAGCTGCTGTGTCCGCCTTGTGTTTTCCGTGTGTACAACACACGGAGAAAAAGCACGCACTGGGCAGAGTCAGGAGTCTCTTGAGAGCATAGTGTGCCATAGTGGTTTGGATTTTATAGTGAAACCTTGTGGATTGTGGATGTAACCAGACTGATTACCTGTTTAATTGTTAACCCTAAAACATAGTATTCAACAGTTCAGTTCGTGGATATATGTTCTCTCTGATTTTCCCCACATGACAATAGGTAAGATAGATACAATGAAATGATTCAATATAATAAGTCCAAGGCAAAGGTTTTCATGAGAGAATAATGTTTGAAACTGCAAACCATAATCCGAGAGAAAGAGGAGCAGACTGCACAAGAAAAGAAAAGACATGAATAAACCCCAAAGAGCAACAAAGACAGAGCACATGATCATGAGACACACCACTAGACAGTGGGAAGTCAAAACTGAGAAGCATGTGTGTCGTATTTGTGCGAGTGTACTCATGTGTAGTTCTGTGTGCTTATCTGTTTGGACAGGAAAGAAGGATTTGAGAAATAGAGCCCAAAATGAGGTAGTGAGAGGAGAGGGGGGGGGGGAACAAAGAGAGAGAGTGCGAGTCTGTTAGTTCATCAAAACCACATGTCGCAATCCTCTTAGGAAAGACAGGAATGCTGTAGGATTAGAAGCAGATGTGGTGGGAGGAAGAGGAGAGACGGAGGAGGAGGAAGAAAGGGAGAGGAGAAAAAGAGTGGGGTCTGAAGACAAGAGGACGCGGAAAAAGGGAGGTCGATAATGTCATGAGTTGACAAGGCCCACCAGAAGTGGGAGGAACATTTAGTAAATTAGTAGTGTAGAAACAAACTTGCACACGTTTGTCACTGGGTTCATTAGCATCGACCAGCGGTCGGTCAGCGGAGGCCCCATTGCAATTTAAAGGATTATCATCAGTAGGGTTCCAGCCCCGTAGGGGCTATCAAGTTTTTGAGTTGGTGTGTTTGTTACAAGGGCCAGAGTAAGGGGCTGAACAGCCCTCGGCACTGAAAGTGCAATTGTTTTTATAGAGATTAGTATTATTTTTCTGTTTCGCAATCACATTTTTGAGGGGCTTGGGTTGCTTGAAAAGTAAAAAAGAGTTGCCACACACTTCAGAACTTGCAGAAATTGCAAAGTTTTGCAATGATTGGGCTCGGGCGTGGCCAGTGGACTCCATAGTGCCCCCTAATATGTTTGGTCCAAAATGTGGTAGTGACAATCCTCTCATATTGGCTTTATTTGCGCCAAAATTGTTCATGCTTCATAAGAGTCCAGGCCTGAACACATCTACAGTCAGGTCCATAAGTATTTGGACGGTGACACCATTTTTCTAATTTTGCCTATTTACACGACTGTAATGGATTTTAAATAAAGCAGTCAATATGTGGTTGAAGTGTAGACTTTCAGCTTTATTTCAATGGGTATAACACAAATATGGCATTCAATGTTTAGGAATTACATTTTTACACAGTCCCCCATATTTTCAGAGGTTCAGAAGTAATTGGACAAAAATAACATCGTAGTGAATATAATGATAATTTTTAATACTTGGAGGAAAATCCTTTGCAGTCAATGGTTGCCTGAAGTCTTACACCCATAGTCATCACCAAACGCTGAGTTTCCTCCCTTGAGATGCGTTGCGAGGCCTTTAGCTCCGCCTCCTTCAGCTGCTGCTTGTGGGTCTGCCTTCACTTTTATCTGAAGTAAATGAAAAGCGTGCTCACTGGGGTTGAGATCAGGTGATTGACTTGGCCATTGAAGAATATTCCATTCCTTTGCCTTGAGAAGCCCTTGGGCTCTTTTCACAGTATGTTTTGGGTCATTATCCATCTGTACTGAGAAGCGCCGTCCAATCAGTTTTGCAGCATTTGGCTGAATGTGAGTAGATAGTATCGCCCTAAACACCTCAGAACTCATCCTGCTGCTTCTATCAGCTGTGACATCATCAATGAACACCAGTGACCCAGTGCCATTGGCAGCCATACGAGCATGTCATAGCACTGCCTCCACCATGTTCACCAGAGGATGTGGTTTGCTTCGGATCAGGAGCCGTTCCTTTCCTTCTCTACACTTTTCTCTTCCCATCATTCTGGTACAAGTTCATCTTGGTTTCATCTTCCAAAGAACCTTCATCTAAAACTGATCAGCTCATTCAGATGTTCTCTGTAAAGTCTGATCTGGCCTTCCTGTTCTTCAGTGTTCCCTGTGGTTTGAACCTTGTTGTAAACCTTCTGTACTCAGATTCATGAAGGCGTCTCTTGATTGAAGACTTTGACAATGACACGCTTCCCTCCTCCAGAGTATTCTGGACCTCAGTATTCATGTGATGAAGGGTTTTCTTCACCAAGGAGAGACATTCTGCTACGTCTACTTTACATGTCTTCTGTGGTCTTCAGGCCTTTTGGTGTTGGTGAGCTTGCCAGTACATTCCTTCTTTTTAGGAATGTAGCAAACTGTTGATTTGGTCCATCCTAATGGTTCTGCTATCTTCCTGATAACTTTGTGTAGTTTGTCAGCCTTTTACTGGCCTCCTTCACTTGCATTGACACCTCTTTGGTCCTCATGCTGAGAGTTCCCTGGACCAGCTACCAAATGCAAATACAACATGTTGAATCATCTCCAGACCTTTTTATCTGCTTAATTTGTCATGAAATAATGAGGGAACAGGCCACACCTGTACACCAATACAGTATATATGTATACACACACATATATATATATATATATATATAATATATATATATATATATGTGTGTATAAACCTGGCCATCAAACCATTTGTATAAACAATTGTCCAATTACTTCTGAACCTCTGAATGTGGGGGACTGTGTACAAATGGTTGTAATTCCTAAACGGTTAATGTGATATTTGTGTTATATCCATTGAATTAAAGCTGAAAGTCTACACTTCAACCACATATTGACTGCTTTATTTCAAATCCATTGCAGTCGTGTAAATAGGAAAAATTAGAAAAATTGTGTCATCATCCAAATACTTATGGACCTGACTGTATATGCCAATATTGACTCATATTCCTGCCCCCCACACTTTAAACAGTTTGTCGTTTGTGGAGGCATCATTGCCCTCAGCAGAGAGTACATTTTTATGATGCGAGTTATCCCTGCCCCATAAATGTTTGCACCCCCAAAAAGTTCATTAATTATGAAAGAAGGGGGGGGGGGGGGGGCCTTCTTTCATAATTAATGAACTTTTTGTTGCAGACTCTTGTGAGAGGCAGAATTGCACTCGGCAGAGACATTCTCTTTCGATAGTGAAACCTTGTTAGTAACAAACAAGGTGTAAACACGCTGGACAAGTACACTTTAACCTCAGTCAGTAGGTAAGTTTCCATCCACCTGTTTGTGGAGCCCCCCCCCCCCTTCTCCCCCTCCCCCTCTCTCCCCTCTCCCTCCGCCCTCCACCAATAAAAACATTGCTAGTTAAAAACATTGCTGTTCAGAATGCTTGGCCTGTAGTGTTGCTACTTGCAGCTCTTTTCGAGAAATGCCAATAACACTCAACAACACTGTGTCCTGGTCCCGAGCCACGCACCTGCCACCACCAAGTTATGTCGCAAAGTCACTGCACCCCCAAAAGAAACTTCAAAAAGACACATTAAGCACTTAACAGATTATGAAACACTGCAGTGCAAGAAAGGAAACAATGTGACCCAAAGGCTTTCCAAACATACTCCCCCAAACAACCCCCCCCCCACCCCCTCCAATTACATATTGACTCTTTTTTTCTGCCATGGGTGACCCCAGAAGGTCTCCGGAGGTTACTTACCTCGACTAAAGGTTTTACAAGAGCAGGTATGGCCGAGAGGTCTCTCTGCGTCCCACCGAGGGAAACTGTTCTTCTGATGGCCTTATAGCGGGAAGACTCCCGACAACAAAATGACTTCTGGAATGCACGAAACTAGAGAGGATGTGTAGGAGGAGCTCCGCTGAACTCTCATCCAAGGACAGAGAACACGCTCTCTCTCTCTCTCTCTCTCTCTCTCTCTCTCTCTCTCTATTCCTCTCCCTGTCCGTTTTATTTACCCGCTTGGACAGAAGAGAAGGCAGGGAGTGGTCGGTAGACGCCTTAACTAAGGAAAAGGAGGACAGACTTATTAATTTATCGCGAGAGAAAATAAGGTAGGAATGAGACATTTTGTGCATTCTAATAACTAGACAGCAGCCTAACTGTGCCTCGTGCCCGTCAAAGTGATGGGCACTGGTGTTTAGGCGAAGCGTAAAGTCTCGTGTGTTATGTGGACTCTACTGGAGACGGTCCGTCGAGGTACCGTAGGAGAGCACGGGGCGTCCCTAACACCAGGGGCTCTAACAGCCCAAGTCATGTGAGCTGTCAAGATTACGCAACACTCTCTCATCAAATGTGTGCGAATTGTGCGCGTAAAATGTACGTTTGTCACGTTTGTACACTTTAATTGATAAACGCACGTTTACGCACACCACTTACTAAATCACGGCATCACGGCAGAAGCAGAAGTAGAGCTGCGTAAAGCTCATTCACTACATCAGACCGGAGCTATAACTGTATTTGATCTGATTGTTATGAAGTAACGTTGCCAAATTTGATTTAAAAAAAAAAAAAAAAAAAAAAAAAAAAACACATCTGTGATAATGTGTAACGCACTAGGGATTGACCCGTTTGGGGTTCAATCAGTGTTCATTATATTCAAAGGTGGCGAAAACAGAAACATAAAAAGGAGATGTGTCACATTATAAAACTGCAAACATAAATAAATAAAATAAAATAGAGCTGTAAGAGGTCTCAAGGCTGCCTGAAAATGTCAACAAGTGTAAAACACATGGCTGTTGCTTAATGGGCTCAAAAAACATGCACAACTACAGGTATGATTCATATATTTTTCCAATTCATTTTAAAATTTATACTTTTCTTTAAAAGAAATCTGCATTGAGTTGATGTGAAGATGTTCCAGTTGGAGATTTGTTCAGACGAGTTTCCATGTCTTCATGTAGATAATAACTGTGTGCTTTCAAAATAAAAGCTGATTTAATCATTCCATTATTAGCATTTTCCACCAAAAACTTCAGTAAAAACAATATTCTATTTTTGTGGAGATTTGACCACAAAGTCAAACTTTTTTAAAACACATTATTAGTTTCTCTCCTCTACACAGAATCCTATTGGTCATTAAGGTATGTTTAAATACTATTTTAGTAAGTGTTGCGACTCCTTCATAGTTAGAATCCCATCAGCAGTAAGTGATGAGGTCACAATGAAAAACAACTCAGTTATCGACAGAATGCTAAATAACTGTCCTTTAAACCTATGTTTTCACTGTGTAGCTAAAAATCAAAAAATGCGCATAACAATGTGTGTTGTATTCACATCTACGAGATGATCCTGCAGAGTGTAAAGAAGTGGGCTCTGCTGTCCTCCGCAGGCGATGGCGGTGGCAGTCTGCAGGGATCTGACGGTGCAGGTGTTGGAGGACGTGAACGTCGTCAAGCTGACTGACAGACAGCAGGCTCTGCACGCTGCCATCAAGAGGGGAGAGCCCAAATGTCTGGGGGTGAGTGCAGAGCTCTCGTTCTCTGTGCGGTGCTGCGACACCTGGCACTCAGAAACCACACAGAGCTGTGGAGCGATGGGTGGAAGTCTGAGGTGCCGACCGACAGTCCAACAAAACAGCAAAAAATTACGTTCTCAGTTTTACTTACCAAAAACACGTGCGTGTCCTTGAGCTTTAACATTTGCTAAGTCATTTTTAAAAAGTATTTATCAATCCTGCATCGTTTACATCTACATTTACTGGCTTGCGGTCTTCTTCACTATCTCCGTTGGCACATTGTATCTTAGATCAGAGGAATGATGTAAAACCTTATTTTCTTTTTATGTGTGTACCGTATCACACACGTGATAATCCAAACAGGTGCCACTCAGGCAGACTCAGACTTTTCATCTAGAAGGCCTCTGTTCGTGTCCCATGTGAAGCAAAAAAATGACTTTGCCAACGGGATCCTGGATCACTGGTGTCACTAAGTTGGTGTGTGTGTGTGTGTGTGTGTGTGTGTGTGTCAGGTGAGTCAGGTGATGCTGGGGCTGATGGTCATGTCCTACTCCATTCCTCTGCACTTCACTACCATAACTGAAGTGGTCAACCTTGGAGTTCCTTGGTGGAGCGGATTAACGGTGAGTCTGTGTGTGTTCTGTTTTTTCATCTAATTTTATTTAGATTTCAGATTTAGATCATGTGTTCTTAAAAGAAAATAAAACCCATAACACAACCAAGGAAAAGCACATGGATCTTAATATTGTGTGTGTGTGTGTGTGTGTGTGTGCTCTTAGTTCATCCTTGCGGGAGTGGTGGCTATCGTCTTGGACAAACACTGCACCATGAAGATTGTGAGTCTCTAGACAACACGTACGCGTACATCCAGATGGCGTGTGCGTGTATGCGTGGTTGAATACAAACACTTTCTTTTACTGAGTCAATTATTTATCACATTTTTCTGGACACCCCCGCCCCCTCTGATATTTTACCATTACATCTTTTTTTTTTGTATTACTGTTCAGCAGTAATTTCCTTTTGTAACTCCTCGTATCCAGAGTGGGACATTTTCCCAAGGGGCAATATTGATAATTTCAACACCTAAAAGCAAAATGACTTTACTTTATTACATCAAACAAAAACGCAGAGCAGCAGGCAGCTTCATACTCTCCGAGTCAAAGGGCTGCTGGGAAAGGAAATACAATCTATTACACTCATTACTGACCAGCTACACGAGAGGCCATCTGGCCTCCTCGCTGAGTCTGGAGTCACAACAACCCGCCATTATTCACACAAATCCAAAATTCTCTTGCCGATCCAAAGAAAGGCTTCAGCTTAAATCCCAGCTGTGCTCTCTGCTACAGCCCTTGCACTAGCGCAGCTGCACACGTTACTACCACCACGCTCTTTTCTGCCCCCTCTAGTGTTTAAAAAGATGAAATGTTGCGGCTGTTTTTCCAGCTGCGGGCGAGTCTGATGGCGAGCGGGGCGTCCGCCGTGCTGTCGCTGGTGGCCGTGATCATCTACTCTGTGGACATGAGCAGGAATCCGGAGGAGCCGTGCGTCGGAACGCCAAACGACAGCTGCAGCGAGGGGCACTACGCCACGGTCGGTACCTGCTTCGCTCCCTGTCGCCATGTTGTCATGCCAACGACATATACCTTAAGACTTGAAATACTTCAATGTAAAGGGTATGTTAAGAGACAAGAGTAGCCTTCATTGATCCCCGGAGGGGAAAGTCAGGCGTTAGCAGCACAAAGACAGAATAAGTACGAGAAATATAAAAGTAAAAACAAATGAAATAGGAGGAATAATAACAATACAACTAGTTTAAGAGTAGAAACTACACAAAAAGGAACAAGTGCAATTAAAGACACACTTGCAAAGTAGTGACACGTTAAAGTGACAAGTTACACGATTAAGTGTCATCATATGATTAAAGAGTGTACACCAGAATACTATGTACTGTAAGTAATGATAGTTAGTGTTGTTTGTCTTGATTTATCAAATTGAAATATACAAATATATGTGGTAAAACATAAAACATGGTAAAGTATGATAAAGTACAGTATATTATTGTTATTATTGAACAAAAACACATCCTTTTATGAAAAGCTGTGCTGTTCTGTGTTGAAAGATAACCACGGCAAATATAGAAAAGATTTTCAAGGATAATCATGAGGGTATGGGGAAAATATTGTGTTTAGAATAACTCATGTTAAAGAAGGATAACAGGGTTGTCTTAGTGGAGGGAGAAAATACACTTGAAGTATTAAAAGCTGCCACTGGTCTGGTGTACATGTCAGCTGTGAGTGTGTGGGGTGCCCGGATAGCGTCTTCTGTGAGTGTATTTAAATGAACTGTACTGTGACAGACAACTGGTGAATTGACAAAAATGTAAAGTTCGGAATCGATAACAATCCTCCGGGACACCCTGGGGCTGCTGGTGAAACGGGCCTGCTGTGTTTCCTCGTGAATGTGTCGTGTTTGAGGAGTGCCGTGTGTCCCTCATGACAGACGCTGAGCAGAGGGCTGAAGTCGTGCCTCCTTCTCTTCACCCTGGCCCAGGCGGCCATCTCTGCGGTCCTCTGCTTCCTCCTCTTCAGGCAGAGACACAGCTTCGGACAGTACGCTGTAAGACTCCGACACTTCCTCTTAATTAGCAGAGACTCAAAGAACATCACAGAATCACATCACAGTGCTCACGTACAGCTGAGTGTGTGTGTGTGTGTGTGTGTGTGGAAAGAGAACACAAAGGAGGGTACGGGTGAGGTAACGTAAAAGGAATTAAGAAATGATTACAAGGTGAAACAAAGACCCCTGAAGGGACAACAGCACATGTTCCACGATAGTTTTTAGTGGTTTGTGATTTAGTGTCTCATGATGGTGTAAACATCAGAGACAGAGATACATTCTAGAGTCTTCACCATCCAATTAAAAAGCCATCTTAACTAACACGTTAACCCCTTGTTTGGATGAGCGCTGGACACTAGGTCTGACTGTTAACAATACTAACTTTTCTTTGTAGAGCACTTTTCTTAACGCAGTAAAAAAAGTCCTTTGACAAAGGAAATGAGATATAGTAATCAAATGACAACAGTAAAAAAGTAAAATCCAATAAATTACATAATCATAAATAAAGTGATATAAGATTGTCCAGGAGACATTTCACTTGGGTTTTTTGCTGACATTTAAAAAAAAAAAATAAATAAATACAGAAGTAGCTGTGCAGACTGTAAATGGCAATTCATCCCAAAGTTTAGGCGCCATGACGTCCAATGCACGGTCACGGTCGGTTGCAAGTCTAGACTTAGGAAAAATGAGGAGCTTTTTCTGCGCCCTTTTTGTGACGCCCTTATAGATATATGATATATGAGATGAGCGGGGCCCTGCGATGAACTGGCAACCTGTCCAGGGTGTACCCTGCCTTCGCCCAATGTCAGCTGGGATCGGCTCCAGCGCCCCGCGACCCTAAAAAGGATAAGCGGTTTGGATAATGGATGGATGGAGATGAGCGGGTCACAGATATAGTTTGGAGCAAATCTTTTGAAGCTTTTGAAGTGATTCATAGAATTTTGACCTGTATTGTGGTGCTAAAATGTGGCTTGTGTGCTTCCTCTCATGGTTCCACTCAAAAGCAGAACATCTGTATTTTGGACGAATGATTTAGTGCTTTTTTTTAACGCGGTGCGGATTAAGGAGCGATACAATAAACCAGACAGGGATATAAAGACATTAATAACTCTCTCCAGGTCAATGGCAGACATTTTAGAGAGGCTTCTCAACTGATACAAACAGGGCTGGATAACCCCTTGTACTTGCTTTTCAAAATTCAGATCTAAATAAAACATTTCTAGCAGAAGGCTAGGTATGGTTGGCAGGAAGTACAAGGCATTCGGCTCTTAATATCAACAAGCGGTCTTTTGGCTGGCCAAACCATAAGAATCAGCATGATTGACACGAAGATATGAGTGTGTGTCATTTGCATTAAATTGAAACAACTTGTTGTCTTTACTAATTATGTAGAATTAAGGGGAAGCACACAAAGTGACAAAACAATAGGGCCCACACTGAAACCGTGGGGTACACCACAAGACAGCCTTGTAGACGAGGACATGGAGCTACTTAGTTTACCAGAGAAATGGTAAGAAAAGGAAAGGACTTGAACCAGGAGGTCAGTGAGCGCTGCTTCAAGTAGTGGCTAACTAGTTTAACTACACTTATCAATATTGTTGTGATAGTGTCACTGTTTTCTGGATCAAATAGCTTTTCAGCAGCGTCGCTCTTTTATTGATTAACTAGTGAGGTAGCGTTCTGAAGCTCAAGCGCAGTGGAACTCATACTAATCAACATTAGAAAAGGATGCGTGGGGCCGCCGGCGGCCGACCACCCGGCCAGACCGGCCTAGCCAGACCGGCTAGACCAAACGGCAGCTAAAGCAGAGTCAGGAGGAGAGGGAGGGGAGCCGGGATGGGAGCTAAGCTAACCCAGCTAGGTCCTATAAGGCTACTCCACTACCCAGCCTCCTCGTGGTTGTCTGTTGTCCGATCACAAGGAAAATAAGATAAGATATCCCAGCAATGGGAGGTCTGTGAAAGCTCTGCCCAAATCTTTACAGAGACCTGGCTCCACAGTGGCGTCCTGGATCAAGTTGCACTTGAAAGTGGGACAGAGCCCAGGACACCAGTGATACTTAAGCTTACCTACCTTTAATGGGGCTCTCATTTGGACCCCAAGTCCCACCGAGTGTCAATGTAAATGAACTGGACGAGGCGGGGAGTATATTCAGTTCTTTGAGGCCCATCAGAACAGAGAGAGCATCTGACTACCTGCGCCAACTCCCAAACTCTGTTCCAGAAGGCAATTGAAAGTAATAGTATAACTGAACAAGATGCTGATTTCCCCTGGCATTTCACTGGAGACTGGAAACCTCAGACCCACCACTTTGCTGTCGTCCAAGACCTTTTGTACCCGGTCCCCTGGTGTCTGGAGCCAGGCGGGGAGGATCTCTGGAATTAGTGCCAGTTTATCCCAGGTGGCATCAATCTCCACTCGTCTGAAGCCAATTGGGAGTCGAATAAACTTTGAAGAGAAATATTAATCAAATGTACCCTCTCAGGAAAAGCATAAGCATAAGCAAAACATAAATATTGTTAGTGAATTAGAGAAACAAGTTAACATTCCTTTCTTTGGAGCTGACTCACATTATTGCGGGAAAAATTAACCACCAAGACATTTTAGAGGGGAAATGCACATCTTAAAGGTTATGGCAGGTCAGGGAGTTTAAGTCCCCATACAGATAACCTGTGTGAGCAGAAATATTATATACTCGTCTTATATAAATGTTGAATATAATTTGGGCGTGAATTTTAGACCAGGTCTATTCCAGTCTGTGAACTGTTGGTGTTGACAGTCTGCAGAAGAAATCCCATGTGTGATATGTACCGAGTGTAATCTGATAATTATCATATGTACTAAATCATATGTTAAATCTATGTAATTCTTAGGGAAACATGGACATTACTTCTTTACGAAGCTACCAGTTTGCATCACCCATTGAAAACGAATTAAGTTTCCACCAATGTTAGCCTCCACGTACGATACAAATCCTTCAGCCGCTGAAGACGTGTCCCAGTTCAGAGACCGCCCGGTCCGAAGTCCACTTTTAAAGACTGACTTCAGTCCATCGTCAGTAGACGTGGCTGCTTTCTGCTGAGCGGGGGAAAGAGGGAGGGCTAACATGAATGCTGACTCTCTCCGTCTATGTTTTACAGTACCTCACTCAAGCTGCTCCATCAACCTCCACGTCCTTCACCCCCCCCAACCTGAACTGATCCATCCCTGGACCACGAGTCTTAGAGGTGACGGATCACCTCCCACCAACACCTCTTTCACAAAGGTGACTGATCACCTGTTGTATGCGTATTGATTTTGTCTTCCTGCTTGTATCTATGGCTTATCCACAACGCTACCTGAAACGCCATCAACTGAGGAGTATTTGCTTTCTTAGTGTGCTTATGAATGTCTGTCAGGAGCCGATTATTAGATTATTTGTACGCTTAAGCCAAATAATTCCAAACTTCAATGAACAACAGAGTTGTAGTCAAATGAATATTAATGGATTAAATAATACCTCTTAAACAATGGCATAATGGTTGAAATATGACACATTTACAAACGCTTTAAAGGACGGAAAAATAAATTGTGACCCGTGAATCCACAGAGAGATTGTTTTCCCCCCTGTGGTAAAACTATCACAAGACATTAGTACGGCCGTGGAATGTGAAAATGTATCCTTCCGGGGTGGTACAAGATGCAAAGCGCAGCTAAGTGTGCAGGAAGTGGAGGACGTCTCTGTGGCCGCGGGGTCACTCGGTGCCTGGGGGCCACAGATAGAGACAGAGCGGGATCGGGAAGATTCCGTCTTTTACACAATATAACTGACTGCATATCTGTTCTCCTTCCTCATGGCACACCACTGTCGCCACGGGAACTGGAAACGCTAACTGAAGTGAGTTTAGGTTCAATACACCGGAATTTGAAAAAGGTCAAATTCAGGAGTGTTTAACCTTTTCCATGGATCGACCTACCAGGGGTCAACCTACCAGGGCTCAACCTACCAGGGGTCAACCTACCAGGGCTCAACCTACTCGGGGTCAACCTACCAGGGGTCAACCTACCAGGGCTCAACCTACCAGGGGGCAATCTACTAGGGGTCAACCTACTAGGGGTCAACCTACCAGGGGTCAACCTACTAGGGGTCAACCTACCAGGGATCAACCTACTAGGGGTCAACCTACCAGGGATCAACCTACTAGGGGTGTTTCACTGGTCCAGACTGCTGTGAAACTCACATGAGATCAGGGCCAGGGGGCAGACTGGAGACTAAAAAAAGTGGACGGTTTTATAGTCTGCTGAGATAAAACGTTCACCTTTTAGAACGACATAATCAAAAATGTGGTGTGTAATCAAAGCACCGCTCCCACAGTGAAGCCCATGGTGGCAGAATCATACTGAGGAAGCTTCTCTGCAACACACCTTGTGAGGCTGAGGAAATTTTGGAGGAAAAGCTCACGTAGACGTGTAGTCTGTAGGAAACCTGCCACTTTGGAGGGAATATACAGTGTTTACATCAAGCCAGTGAGCTCAATAAATAGCCAAAGTTATTTGGATATAGCACCATCCATTTGGAAAAAAGAAAAAGAAAAAAAACTGCAATCCCTAGGTTCACTTTCTAACTTTTTAAAAGATGGTTTCGAGCTCATGGCGTTTGTTCAGGTTGACATGGAAGCTCAGTAGTTCCGCTGAATCAGCTCAATCCACCGATGAGGACCGCGAGATGAGACTGAATGCACCTGAGGAAGTGAGGAAGTGGACTTTTGAGTTGGGATTTTTCCGAGGTCAAGAATTCATTTTCGTACTTAGCCATGTCAGGATCCTGGATGAACCAATTCAGAGAGCAGAACTCCATCCGGGCTATAAGGAGAACAACCTCACAGGTCACCTGACTCCTGCTCCACTAGCGAGCCTCGGCTCTGTGCTCCCCGAGCCCTCTGACTTCAGGGTTTCATCATCACAACACGGTTTCATGGTGTTGTTGCAGTCTTCGGTTTTTTCTCACTTTTGAAACAGACATGTGTATTTGACAAAGTATACATGATCATAAGGACTGTTTTTTATTTTTCTAGACCATTTACAGTGTTATAAAATGCATTTTCCCTAATTTTGTACTAACTCTTTGATATATTTTTGTTAATTTTACGCAAATAAAAATTGTATGTATATATATATGTATACATATATATATATATGAATTAAATCTGTAGTCCAGCGAGACGTTTTGTGAAACACGTGTGTGTGTGTGTGTGTGTGTGTGTGTGTGTGTGTGTGTGTGTGTGTGTGTGTGTGTGCGCGTGTGTGTGTGTGTGTGTGTGTGTTTGTGTGTGTGAGCGTGTGACAGAAGAAGTATTTATATATATTAATATATAAGACAGCTGTTGGGATAAAGCAGGCTTTCAAATGCATACTCAGATAGCAGGAAAGCGACTGAACAAACATGCTGCCAGGATTCATATATATATGCTAATATATATATACATATTTGCATATATACACATATATCTATATATATGTAAAGATATATACTCACATATATACACACATATATCTATACATGTATATATAAATATTTCTCTCTATCTATCGCTCTCTCTCTCTCTATATATATATATATATATATATATAATCAGATAGAGAGAGTATATATAGAGTATATACAGTCATAAATCTGTAACATTTCCGTGCAGACTTGTGTTTTCAGTCATACTGTATCTCTCTGTATATGGGCCATTCTACCGAATTGGTTCAAAGTCAGGATGGAAATATTTTAAAATTTTGTATGTTTTATTCCCAAAACGTTGTCCGTATATCTATTGTACTATATCTAAAGTACACATATCTAGTAAAAGAACCGTCAATTTTTATATTGTATTTTCAGACTGTGTTGGAATGTTTTTCCTCTCCCAAAAATCACTACCGAAACATAGTAATACACTATAGTAAAAAAGTATTATTATTAACCTGTTAAGATTGTGTTTCCTTCCCTTCTCTGAAGAGTATTTTTACAAATATTTCTTGAAGGTTTTCACAATTAAATTAAAAAAAATGACATTTTTAGTTCAATTTATACAATTCATCAAAATCTAAATGCAATATTTCTTTGTAAAATGCATAATACTGATCATATTGATCCCAGATTTGATGATTGATAAAATTGAACATACATTAAACCAATCAGTATCATAACATTTTAGTTGATAACTCAATATACTTTATTTTTTACAAAACATCCAGTGTTTCGGTAGTGACTGCACTGTTTCGGTTGTGACCACAGTATTTTGTTTGCAAGGTTGTATCATAAACCTTATTGCTTAATCTTAACTCATAACATGCCTTAGGTTGGGAATATTACAAACACAAATGTTTCGTGGTCAATAGAATAATTTAATTTTTTAAGACAACAATTGTTCATCCGTAACCATTTAAAGTACAAACATTACTTATCAATGGAAAATTATCCAAGTGGGTTCAGTAAAAGAGAACAAGAAAACATTGACAAATAACTGATATTATGTTGTACTGTATGTTTAATGTGTCAGACACCATCACGAATCCATTCACAAATTTAGTTTTTCACATACTGCGGTGAACACTCTTGGGCTGATCTGGACACGCCTCTGTGTGACGTTTTCTGGTGGAGGGATTAAGGTCACGACCTTGTACTCTGTGGACAAGATCTGGTCCACTGTGGACCAGATCTTGTCTTCTGTGGACCAGATCTTGTCTTCTGTGGACCAGATATGGTCATCTGTGAACCAGATCTGGTCCACCGTGTACCAGATCTTGTCTTCGGTGGACCAGATCTTGTCCTCTATGTACCAGATCTTGTCCTCTGTGTACCAGATCTTGTCCTCTATGTACCAGATCTTGTCTTCTGTGTACCAGATCTTGTCTTCTGTGGACCAGATCTGGTCCTCTGTGGACCAGATCTGGTCCTCTGTGGACCAGATCTGGTCCACTGTGTACCAGATCTTGTCTTCTGTGGACCAGATCTTGTCCTCTGTGGACCAGATCTTGTCCTCTATGTACCAGATCTTGTCTTCTGTGTACCAGATCTTGTCTTCTGTGGACCAGATCTTGTCCTCTGTGGACCAGATCTTGTCCTCTATGTACCAGATCTTGTCTTCTGTGGACCAGAGCTTGTCCTCTATGTACCAGATCTTGTCCTCTGTGGACCAGATCTTGTCCTCTATGTACCAGATCTTGTCCTCTATGTACCAGATCTTGTCCTCTGTGGACCAGATCTTGTCCTCTGTGTACCAGATCTTGTCCTCTATGTACCAGATCTTGTCCTCTGTGTACCAGATCTTGTCCTCTGTGGACCAGATCTTGTCCTCTATGTACCAGATCTTGTCCTCTATGTACCAGATCTTGTCCTCTGTGTACCAGATCTTGTCTTCTGTGGACCAGATCTTGTCCTCTGTGGACCAGATCTTGTCCTCTATGTACCAGATCTTGTCTTCTGTGGACCAGATCTTGTCCTCTATGTACCAGATCTTGTCCTCTGTGGACCAGATCTTGTCCTCTATGTACCAGATCTTGTCCTCTATGTACCAGATCTTGTCCTCTATGTACCAGATCTTGTCCTCTGTGGACCAGATCTTGTCCTCTATGTACCAGATCTTGTCCTCTATGTACCAGATCTTGTCCTCTATGTACCAGATCTTGTCCTCTGTGGACCAGATCTTGTCCTCTATGTACCAGATCTTGTCCTCTATGTACCAGATCTTGTCCTCTGTGTACCAGATCTTGTCTTGTCTCTCTCTATGTACCAGATCTTGTCCTCTATGTACCAGATCTTGTCCTCTATGTACCAGATCTTGTCCTCTAGTCGCGGCCAATAAAAGCGGTTTTGCCCAATGTTGTGCTTGACTTTGACCTCGATGGCTGCAGACAGATAACGGGTAACAGATAACGGGAGTGTGTCATAGAGGGCTTTCGCTGTGGGTATGTCAGAACCCCTGGCTACCTCTCAATCAGCAGTTCTCTTCATGGTGGCTCCAACGCCATCGGCAGGCCCTTTCCCGTGACCATCTTCCATGAAACTCTAGTTTACAGCGGTAGATCCCATCTGGAAAGGATTGGTGCTCAAGAGATAGAAGTTCTTCTTTCCTCTATATTGCATGGTCGGCCTATCGCTGATGAAGAAGAGCTTTTGGATCCTCGGATTGTTCTCCTTCAGGAACTGAAGAACTGGTTCAAGCTGAGCCCAAAAGATCTGTGCAGGAATTGTAGCTGTGTGTACTGGTGATGGATGTTGAAGAGGTGCTTGGGTGTCTGCCCTCACCATTCCATCGTGTCACTACCGAAATGATCATGTCACTACCGAAACTTTACCATAGTTTCGGTAGTGACAATTCTAGCTAACTTTGAGAATAACTAAAGAATGCTAGCAAGCAGATGGCTAGCATACACGTCTTTGAAGAGGTGTACACACATAAAAACATAATACTTTACAGAAAACCCCAAAAAGTTTACTTAATTGAAGAGAATATGTGTTCGGTAGTGACAATTCTTAAGGTTACACGCCGATTTTCAGACTTTGGAACACATTTATATCAAAAGTATGGGATTTAGCTACTTACCATTCAGCCATGAGGGACAGGGATGCAGTGTCACTGCCTGGTAAAGTGAAGGGGTGTGGCTAAAAACCAGGCTCAGCCAATGGAATAAAACTCTTGTGTTTCGGTAGTGACGTGAAAACTGGGGACATGATTTTTTTGGGTATAGTTTTTAAATTTTTAAATTAAACCCACAATAAATTTTACAACTTCTGTTTAAACTGAATCATAAAGATCTTTGAAATTACACCATTGAACAAAATCAAAAAATTGTTTTAAGTGTTATTTACAGAAATTGAAATTTAGATGTCAGAGTTTGGGACAGCTGCTTCCCAATAGAAAGTACCCTATAAATGATGATTTTGTATATATTTAGCTTATCACTATCTAATTTAATGCCTTGGGTTTAAATAGACCATAATATTCTTAGTAAATATCTATGTCTGAATACTTAATTGTTTTGTTAAATAGTTTTTCTTACTGTGGGACCGCACTTTTAACCAATTCAGTAGAATGGCCCATATATATATATATATGTATATATATATATATATATATATATATATATATATATGTATATATATATACAGAGAGAGAGAGAGAGAGAGAAAGATATGACTGAAAACACAAGTCTATACAGAAATGTTACAGATTTATGACTGTATGACTAATTTCAGAAAATATGAAGACTTTCATAGAGGAAATGAAGCCGTGATGGAAACTTGTAGCACACTCAGCCCAGTGGGTGGCAGACATATTTTTATCCCTCACGTCTTTCCACATCCTGTCCAGCCTCCCGTCACTGTTTACCTGGAGATGGAGTAACTTTTCTTTCATGCATCGCTCATAACTTTGTAGTTTGTTGTACTCGGAGTTCGTTCTTTTCCCTTCGCTCGGCTCCGGTATGTCTGCCCACGCTCCGGGAGCCCTCTGCGGGCTGTGGGTGCTGCTGAGCGCGCTGCTGCGCTCCGTGTCGGGGGAGGACGGGTCCGAGGGTCGCTCCGGCATCATCCAGGAGCTCCGCACGGCCCTGGCGGAGCTGGCCGGGGAGGGTAGGACTTACCTGGGCAGGCTGGCCGGGGAGCAGACGGTGCTGTCGGTGCAGAAGGTGAGAGGAGAGGAGAGGAGGAAGGAGAGGAGGAAGGAGAGGAGGAAGGAGAGGAGTCGGTCAAAAGCAGACTGCTATTGCACTCTTTTGACCGACTCCGCTCCTGGAGAAGGCTCATATGCAACATATGGATTTGCATATATTTTCATGTCTGACAAAGGGACATATATATATATATATATATATATATATATATATATATATATCCTGGCAGCAAAGACAGAGAGACATGCAACTAGAAAACCGAATAGAAATAAAATGTTGTGGACATTTGAGGGGCAGATAACTCTTAACTGTGTGTGTGTGTGTGTGTGTGTGTGGGGTGGGGGGGGGGGGGGCGGACTAATGTCCACCTTCTCATCAACGCACGAGCTCTGACTCTGAACCGTCCTGCCAACACGGTAACACGTGGACTGCAAAGGTCACGTGAGGGGAACGTTCTCTCATGTCTAACGCAACATGTGTGGAGGAGGAGCAGCGTGGAGGAGGAGCAGGAGGAGGAGGAGCAGGAGGAGGAGGAGGAGCAGGAGGAGGAGGAGGAGCAGGAGGAGAAGGAGGAGCAGGAGGAGGAGGAGGAGCAGGAGGAGGAGGAGTTGTTTGTCTTCCTGTCGGTGTGTACAGAGCAGGCCGATCTGATAATGTTTCATTGTAAACAACCAATCTGTGTTTTAACCAACAGGAGAACGAAGGTTCTGTTCAGTTACATTATGATGCGTTCAGGCTCTGTTCAGGGAAAATGAGTGTTGGCTGAAGGTAAATTATAATGTTATCGTGATGTGTTCACATGTAATCTAGTAAAATATAGTGTTGGTGAGAGACTTGAATAAATCCAGTTGTTTGAAGGAGATGTTTTCACATTAATATAAAATAGATATTAGAGATTGATTATGATCTGTTTACACTAAACTCTAAGCAGATTATGATTCATCATTAAAACTACTAATGATGAGATTTATTTTAATCCATAAAAATACAACATGTTATTTATTTATCATTTGAATTATGTGTTTTTATGAAGAAGAAAAAACACTATAAATGACTTTTACAAAGTAAAAAGATAACATTGATCATTTTTTATGGTTTACAGACTTCAGAACAGTTGAAATGATTTTTGGGATGGTGGCAAAAAAAAAATAGAATAGTCTGGGTCCTTGTAGACCAGCCGCTATAATCAAACAACATCTATATCTGTTCATATGGATCATCTATGATCAGCAATTCGGACCAGTGGCAAAAAACGTGATCATTGATCGAAACGTTTTATTTGCTCCCTTTTTTTTCTTTTGTGCTGATCCGATCTGAGGTCTCTGACCCGTGTCACCTCCTCCTCGCTGAGCATGTCACCTCCTCCTCGCTGAGCACTCACCCCCGTGTCACCTCCTCCTCGCTGAGCACGTCACCTCCTCCTCGCTGAGCGCTCACCCCCGTGTCACCTCTGTGTCCTGTGTCCTCTCCTCCAGGCCTTCTCTCAGGTCCTCGGCTCCGTGGCAGGAAGTCTGTCAGCCGGCCTGAACGTCCTCTTACAGTACGCCTCACACCTCCTGCAGGCTGCTGGATTCCAAGGTGAACAACACACACACACACACACACACACACACACACACACACACACTCACACTCACGCTCACACTCAACTATCAAACTAAATATTTTATTCAAAACAATTCCAGAAGTGAATCAAAGTTCATTTTTAATAATCGCCACGGTCTCTAAACATATGAGACACACTGGTTGTGAACTGTCCGTGGGAACAATAAACATATAAGAGTCTGTTCATTCATGGTTAGGGGTTCTGGTCTCGCTGCCCACGTCCCTCTTTTTGGAGAACGCCACGTTAAATAACTTCTGACTGTGTGGTCTCTCGTCCGGTCTCTCCCTGTGTGAATCTCACTCGAGCCACAATGCGTGTGGGAATACACACATGTGATCGGCCGAGTAGTCCCTGAACCCTCAGGGACTGACTGACGGCACCTGGTAAATGGAATGTGAGAGACTGTGAGGGCTTCTGGGTAATAAAGTGTCTGCTTCCATTCCTCTGATTTCATGTGTTTCTATGTTCCATCTTTAATCCTTCATGCTTCTGAGCACACGTCATTAGACATTGTGTGTGTGTGTGTGTGTGTGTGTGTGTGTGTGTGTGTGTGCGTGTGCGTGCGTGCGTGTGTTCATACCTCAGCACACCTTTTATCATTTTCACAAACCAAACACTTAATCAAGAAAGAAATCTGCAGGTATATTGGCGATGAAAATCATCGTCGGTACAGTCCTACTTTATTGTTTATTGTCTCAACATAAAATGCAATAATGCCCAAAATGAGGCAACACTGTCATGTGGAGATCTGTTTTTTGGTTTTAAAGGAGTTGGAGGTCCCAGCTGACCCAAATCTGTGTGGCATCTGAAATGATGCAGGTGTCGACTCACTGGAACGTTTGTCTTTTTCTAAAAGAAGGACACGGGTTTAGTTGAACAGCACGCAGCAGACGGACTCGTGGACATGAATGAAAGTCCTGCCTCTTCAGAATGAGTTTAGTTAAATGATGTCACGATGAATCATTAGATTCTGCAGCCTCTCACTAAACTCTTCTTCTGCTCTTCCTGTTTGCCACAGCCGGGTTCCCCATCGGCAACGTGACCCCGGACGGGCTGGTCTTTGTCGCCCAGTGGGTCCTCGTGGCTCTCATTGGCTACTGGCTGACCTCCCTCGTCTTCGGATTGGTCGCCTCCGCTCTGCGGCGGGCCCTGTGGCTGCTCAAAGTGGGCGTGGCTCTGGCCTGTTTCGGACTCATCCTGAGCGACCGCGCCGCGGGCGCGGACACCACGGCGGTCCGCCTGGCCGTGCTGGTCTGCGTCTGCGTGCTGCTCGGCGTCGGGAGTCTGAGGAGCTCCGGCACCGGCGCCGAGGACAAGACGGCTCACCTGGAGGAGCAGGTGAAGACGCTGGAGACACGGCTGAGGGAGATGGAGAGGAGGCGGAGGAGGAGGACGGAGGAGTGATGGAGGGGCCGAGAGAAGTCGAAGGCTCCTCTGTTGTCTTCCCTTCCTTCCTAACTTCCTCCCTCCCTCCCTTCCTTCCTTCCTTCCTAACTTCCTCCCTCCCTCCCTTCCTTCCTTCCTTCCTTCCTTCCTAACTTCCTCCCACCCTTCCTTCCTTCCTTCCTTCCTAACTTCCTCCCTTCCTTCCTTCCTAACTTCGTCCCTTCCTCCCTTCCTTCCTTCCTTCCTAACTTCCTCCCTCCCTCCCTTCCTTCCTTCCTTCCTTCCTTCCTTCCTAACTTCGTCCCTCCCTCCCTTCCTTCCTTCCTTCCTTCCTAACTTCCTCCCTCCCTCCCTTCCTCCCTTCCTTCCTTCCTTCCTTCCTTCCTGCCACCAGCACCGGGTGACCTTTTAAGGGCTTCTGGAACTTCAGTTCAGAAACATTTCTACCTTTTGTATGTTTGCTAGACCGTGTTTGAAGAGTAATCCACTACCCGTGACACGGCGTGATTACTTGTTCCTTCCTGGTGGTTTGAGTGTCTTCCTTTTTTAAAAAGGGCCCTTTGTTCCTCCGTATGTGCCGAGGCGTGAAGGGACAAAAAGCTTTTTTTCCGTCCAAAGTTCTGACCGTCTTCGAGTTACATAACTCAAGAAACGTTTTGGGAAGTATTTGTCTCCGCTTTGTTTTTGAAAGTCCGATGAGAAGATTGACACCGAGCTCTCGCACGCGAGCTCGACGTCAGTCCTCTCGTCTCACGCTCAGAAAAAAGTGTGTTTTTCAAAGTTATTTCAAAATTTCCCGAACAACTCTTTCTTTTTTTTTTACTTGTGATAGTAGTGATGGTATTTACAGTCCAGCTTTCTGGTATTCCTCATAAGATCATCCAGACATCCACAGGTCGGCCCCGGCTCTGATTGGACCTGAGAGGCTACATCTATTCTGAGGGAAAAGGGAAAAGGCCTAATCTTTAAGTTTTCCACGCTGTCTGTGCCTTACATGTGGCTCCCTCAGCAGTATGACACTTCTTATTGTACACGTGGGTGTAGCTGAGCTGTCGGGGGGCGTAGTCCGTCTGCTGGAGGAGCGTGTGCCGTGTGCCGTGTGCCTTTTAGTCAGGATCCAACACATTCCACCAGCTATCATGTGAATCTGTTGTATAGAAATCTGTTTTGAGCAACATAACTTTGACTTTTGAGAGTTTCTGAGATGGATATGTACAGCTGTCAATCATGTTCTGATGTAAGGGTGACACTTCACAGGTGTAAAGGTCGTGATGTGCAGAACCGCAGGTGATATTGTAATAACCCCAGTTTGTGCTCCTCAACATTCACGTCTCCGAGCTGAGAGAGAGAGAGAGAGAGAGAGAGAGAGAGAGAGAGAGAGAGAGAGAGAGAGAGAGAGAGAGAGAGAGAGAGAGAGAGAGAGAGAGAGAGATCTTTCTTTAGGAACACAACCAGTGCTTAGCTGTGATGGAGGAGTCAGGGAGCACAAACTGGTTCCTACAAACAGGCATTCCTCTGAACCCAAAACCCGCTGGCAGGAAGCAAAGCCTGTTTTCTTTAAACAAAGGCCATAACTACGCCTCTGTGTGATTTGTATCTCTGCGACGGCCCTGGAGCAACGGGACACTGAGCTGAAACTTCATTCATCAACTCATTTAAACTCGCCCCAAACAAACCGTTTACTCCAGCCAGGCAGCCTGAGACCAACAGTCTTAACATTGCTAACACTTGGAACAATGTTGGATATATAGATTACGTTGTTTGCCAATTTTTGAAAAATAAATTATTAAAGAAATTCAACTTGTGTTTTCTTCTTTTTGTATGATTTATGTCATAATAACTGTGTTATTCTGCACTAAAGACATGTTTGAGTTCTCTCTGCTTGTAGCCGTGACCGTGGACTGTCACATTGCAGTGAAACTCGAGGCCACAGAGAGGAAACCTGGTCCGGGTTCAGCGGGTCGGAAGTGGACCAACACAGTCTCACGACAATTCGTGAAATAATGACGGAATAAAATCTATTGGTTTCATGTTCAGAGACGCAAATTGCCCGTTTTCTTTGTGTTTGTTTGTTCTTAGGTTTAGGCAAAAGAAAAAAACTTTAAGTTCAGAAAAACAACCCATCGTGGGTGAGCTTAGGTTTAGACTAAAGAACCAGACGGTTAGGTTGAGGCAACAAATCCACAACGCAGTGTCGACAGTCCTGCTTGTTCTTTTTTTTATCTTTATTGCTAATAAATGAGTCAATACGTTTATTGTGCCTCGGGGTGATGTTACACACCCAGACAGGACGGCGTTTGGTTTCCCCGTGTAGATCTGGGACTTCCACGACATGTAAAAAGCATCAATGGTCACTTCAGCCATGATGGAGTGTTGTTCGTGTCTACAGGTCGTTAACCCCCCCCCCCACCCCCCCTCCGAAGGCGGGTAAAAGCCGACATATTCTCACATCTTACTCTGTGAATTAAGGATTTATTTTGACCAAACCCAAGTTGCTGATTGTTGGAACAGTGGAAAGACCAATCAAAATGTGTTTGAGTTGTATTTAGTTTTTGTAGTTTGAATGTGTAGTTTTTACGCTGAGTTTTGGAGAAGATTGACTAGAAAGTTCAGAACGTTGTCACGAGTGACCTTGGTTGTGACCTTACTTCACAGACCCCGTTGACCTCATCCCCCTCCTTGGACTTATTAAAAAGGATTTTGGACTTCCCACTGCCTTCTGAATTTCTGCTTTTTGGGTTCAGAGATTTCTGAGTCGTTGTAAAAAAAGGTGTACGTTGTATTTTTGTGACTTAGGTGTGAGAATATTTTCTTCACTGACATGTTGCAGGAGACATGTTGCTTTCTCGGTCAATCGTGAACGCAAAGGCGTTGCTCGCTTCAGTGGACTACGTTTCCCATCGGCACCGATTGGACGTCTAGCAGAAGGTGTCCCTAAAGGTCCCACCGGAGTTCATCACCAAATAAAGTCATCCGCTTGAGACGTTCTCTCCGGCTGTCTTTTTATTAAAATTATTTTAATGGTGACTTTCTTGTTGAAAATGAAAGAAACTCCAGAAATGTCATATTCATGCACAGTTTGACAAAATGGTTACACATCCAAATACAGTATGTCTACTATATCATCTCGGGTATAAAAGGCGAGGTATGAAGCCTCGGTTCATTGGCATACAATGCAGAGGAGGATGGAGCTGGAGGGCCCACGGTACAACAAAAGTGTCCCCCAACTACATTAAAACCCATAACCAGCAACAACAGCTACACTTAGTGAATAGCATTGGTTACATTTAGCAAAAAAAAAAAGAAGTAGTACATAAATCACATTTTCAGCGTGATATGAATCAGGATATATCTCAACATTGCTATATGTGAGTAACTTCAGATCTAGGACACAAAGAATAAAAAATAAAATAAAAACCAGACCGGTTCAGAACTTGTTTGTCCCAGTTTAATATGTGACTCCAAAAAAAAATCCCCGGTTGCCTAGATACCATGCGGGACATCAACTGATTCCAGTATTGTCCAGTATTTAGTAGTGACTCTAGTCAAAGACCACGACACTGTAAAGAAAGGCCTTAGTGACGCTACTCGCAGTTGAATGAGTGTTTGTGGTTTGAAGGGGAACATTCTAGATGGGGAGGAGGGTTCTGGTCTCCGTGGGGGGTTTCAGGAGGGACACGGGAAGGGTCCGCACCGCAGCTCACAACAGGCCGGTGTGTGTGTGTGTGTCTTCCTCTCCGCCTGTGACAGAGGCGCCGGTGATAACAGACACACCGCGCGCTGCTACGCGGCTCTGACACACGGGGGCGCTCCACGTGAACGCCGCTACTCACCGCTTCACCGCTTCACCGCGCTTTGGGGATTAAACGGCCGGGACGAAGGCTCTGAGTGGATGAGCGATA
Organism: Ophiodon elongatus; assembly: GCA_016806645.1. Classification (NCBI taxonomy): domain Eukaryota; kingdom Metazoa; phylum Chordata; class Actinopteri; order Perciformes; family Hexagrammidae; genus Ophiodon; species Ophiodon elongatus. The sequence continues at coordinate 470,751 of JACSYO010001146.1, read as the reverse complement.
TGTTTTTTTTTTTTTTGTGTAAAGGAGGCAGGAGGCAGGGGGCAGGGAGCAGGAGGCAGGGGGCAGGAGGCAGGAGACAGGGGGCAGGAGGCAGGAGGCAGGAGGCCGGGGCCAGGGGGCCACCCTGAAAGGCAGTCTAAGCTTCTTCTGGTAGCAGTCTTACGGTTTAGTTGACAGACGTCACACCAAACCCGGGTTGTTTGAATGTAATTATTACTTTCAGAGGATCCAGGGGGTTTGCTGGGATGTCTGTTTGACTTTGACACACAAATCCATACCGATGACTGATGCAAACATAAGTGTTGACCCAAGAAGAGGCATAGAATTCAAAAATGAGGTAGCCGTTGTGTTGTATTGTATCGTGTTCTGTTTCATAACGCTCTTCTCATGAGAATATTATCTGATGTCATAAAGTAAGAGCTCTGCTTTTAAGACCCGACCCAGGTGAGCCCAACTGTAGTGCCAGATCGGACTCCAAATGCAGGGCAATGGGATCCGGGTAGTTAGCCCCGGGGCCCTGGACCTCAAACGCCCCAGGTTTACTATTTGTCAGTTGGGAAAATGCACCATGGAAGCACAACATCTCCTGACGTACTCAGGGCCTTCGGGTGGGCCCTGCACTCCGATCTAAAATAAAGAAAGGCGGTAAGATATTTGTGTCTGTGAAGATTGCAGGTCATCCAGGTCAGGGTTTATCTGGAAGCGCCAAGTCAAAAGGCAACTGGTCAGCAGACCTGGTGCTCCGGGCAAAATATAAGGACGATGTCATGCGCGTTCTACCGCGTACAGTACTGCAATACTGTACGTGTACAGTACTGTACAGGTGTAGAGGACAGCACACAGAGTGGGAGGAGGGGCGATCCTTCCATGAGCAGGTCTATATAGGAACAAAGATCCAGCCTCTTGTCACTGCAGGCGGGGCCGACCTGATGGCACAGAGCCTGATCGGCTAGTTCAACACGTTAGCTACACACAAATTACAAATGACACTGGAAAATAAGGCAACCTGAGATAGATAGCAACAAAACCGCCTGGGCCTAGGACTGTGGGTAGCAGAACTCTAGTCGTGACCCGGTGTTGGGTAGTCGGTGTTACTGCGCGTCCTTCGTGTTCACAGGGCTTCTGATAACTGTAAATGTTTCTCTGGTGAGACCAGACCAGGGCTGGAATGAGGGGGTGTGGTCTGTTTCCTTCTGTTGCTCCTGGAATCTTTTGAGTAAACGTCTAGACTCTTTCGTGATTGCTTGGCTTTCCTGGCTAATCCAAGACGAATCAAATGAAAAGAGGAAGATTGGAATCGGTGGGAAAATGGAGACAGAAACGACAATCATTGTGTCACCATGACGACGTCTCTTAATCTGTTTTTAGGATCGACTCATCAGATGTTGACATTACATTTCTAATTCACATGCTAACACTTCAAGATAACACCCAACGTCTTTGTCTCCCCAACTCTGGAAATTTTACCACCAGATAAGTAAGTGCTGCCAAAACTCAGCTGGCTAAAGGTGCGTTCACACCAAACGCGGCGCGAATTTTTTCGCGCGACCAGATTACATACTGAGTCGATGCACAGACGCAAAATGGTTGCGGAAAAGCGAATTTTCGCCGGGCGGCGAATCTCTCACGGCGCGAAATCGTGCGAACGACGCGACGCGAATAATTCGCGCGAGTTGAAATCTTTCAACTCGGGCGGAAAATTCGCGTGACGCTGAGTTGCGAACGCCAATCAGCGTTGAGAAGCTCCGCCCGTCATCACCGCCGTCCTGCCGTTGCTCATCAGAAACTCTGGAGGAGAAGTCGATAGTCTGGAAGCGGCAGTCCTCCAGACGCAGCTCCTGGAGAAGCTGTGTGCGACTACGGGTGATGTTATGAACCCAGACATGAGGGCGTTTGATGTTCCAACGTTTGTGGGACTTCCTCAACATGTACAAAGCAGAACTAGTGGTTATTTCTTCCACGGTGGATGGCAGAAAGGAACTATTTCCACGGAGATAAGCCACGCCCCCTCTCCGGCGGCGCGTCGAGTGCGAAACAGCGAAATAACCACAAATAGCTTTTGGTGTGAACGCACCACGCGAATGAACGCACCTTAAGAAATAATAATGTATGATCTTCAGTCAGTTAGGGGATTAAATGCCGATCAAGGGAAGAGGAGACAAAGAATACAATCTGTCCAAATGATGTCCATTGTTTCCTCCTGCACCTGGTCCCAGAGGAGCCCAGGGCATCAAGGTGAGGATGGTCTGAGGAGTGGGTAGGGGGGGGGGGGGGCAGGGGCGGGGGGGGGCATCCCTACAGGAAGTTGGTGGAGTTTTTGTCGATCTTGAACTCGTAGGCAGCATCAGAGGAGCTGATATTGTTGGTGGAGGGCGGGGGCCCAGGAGGGGATGCAGCTTCAGCCTGAGGGGTGAAGATAAAATGCATGTTTATTACCACATTCATCTGGACACGTGTGACCTTTTTTTCCTTTCGTTATTTCTTCTTCGTCGTGTAACGGACAATTGTCGATTTGTAATACGTACGGATGCGTTCAGGCTCTGCTCAGGGAAAATGAGTATTGGGCAAAGGTAAATTATAACGTTATCGTGATGTGTTCACGTGTAATCTAGTAAAATGTAGTGTTGTTGAGAAACTTGAATAAATCCAGTAGTTTGAAAGGAGATGTTTTCACATTAATATAAAGTAGATATTACTGTTCTCTATGCAGCTTATAATACATAATTAAAACTACTAATAACAACAAAAAAAAAATTCTTCCATTATAATTACAAACTTTTATTTTATTATTGTGCGTTTTTATGAAGAAAAGAAAAACGTATAAATTGTAACAAAAGTAAAAAGATAAAATTTATAATTGTTTATGTTTTACAGACTTCAGAACAGTTGAAATGATTTTTGGGACGGTGGCAAAAAATGAGTAGCCTGGATCCTTGTAGACCAGCTGCTATAATGGGATCTGGATCTGTTAATATGGATCATCTATCATCAGCAATTAGTATCGGCGGCATAAAAACGTGATCATTGATCTAAAAGTTTTATTTGCTGAAATGAGTCTGAAAGACCAATTAAATGCCATAGCCATACCAATACCATAAAATATCTCCCCACGCCGTCACATTCGCTGGCAACGAACATTTTCCAATAATCATCATATAAGGTATGTTGTTCTAATTATTAATATGTCATCGATTACGCCACCCAGAGCTCATCTGGAGTCTGTGTGTACAAATGCAAAGACCGTGTTGGAC
>JACSYO010001146.1:325000-462500 GCA_016806645.1 Ophiodon elongatus | reverse complement strand
ATCTCACCAGTGTAAAATTGCCAGCCTCCCCAGAGAAGGAGAGGGTGGCGTCGCTCAGGTCAATGCCCTCCAGCTGGACGTAAAGACTGTCTCCTGCTACACACTTGGCATTGTTGTGTCTGGCTGGAACGGAGAGGAGAAGAATAAAGAAACACACATCGAGAAAGAAAGTCAAAATATGTGGAGTTGTGTTTGGAACAGATGGCAACCAAGCTTATTGACGAACTTGAGAATCACTAGCTAAGGAGTTGTAATCGTTAATATGGTTCCTTAAAAGAATAACTTTGAGGAAAGAACCGTTGCCCAAAATAATTTCACCTCAGCAGATCATAACAGAAGTTATCTCAGGGCACATAAGCAAATCTTCTCCCTGACATCTGGTGGGATCAAACCATGCTGACGGTCTTAGTTTTCTGTAGGTGTTTGTGCCAGAGATGTCTGCCTCAAATCAGATGCAATAGATGTGAATGGAACGTCCTTTGAGGTGCTCATACCAACGAAAAAGAAAAAAGTCTAAGATGTTCTAAAGAAATTATGTTTTGATGTGCCGAAAAAAATAATTTGAGATAATTAAATATAACATATTTGTGCTCTGTAAAACTTGCCTAAACATGGTATGCAAGCAAGAATTCGGAAAGAAGAAATAACCCTCTAACTCCTACAAATGAAACGCTGAATACGTAAACTTTGATTGAACACACCCTCGCTCAAAGTAATTCACTCAGGGTTTTACCGATACGACCTCCGTCAACCAATGTTGGTGTGGTGTTTAGAAAATGTTACTTTGAAGCCGGGTCCACAAAGAAACAAAAAGGTACAGCAACCAAAAGCTCAAATAAAGGATGACTCACGTGTGACGGCCACTTTGACGCCAGAGATTTCTTTATTCCAGTAGTCTTTCTGTGTGTACGTCCCCTGGTCCTCGTAGGTCACCTGACAGAAAGACATGTACAGAGTACGTCAACACACTGTGGGAATCTAGAATCTCGGGTCACACATAAAGCAGGTGTTTTCACTCCTGACAGCTGATGGAAAAGAAACAAGACAGCGTGTTTTGTGTGACCTCAATCCACAAGAACCCATTTTGTTGTTGTTGTTCTTCTTCTACTTCTTCTTTGTGGTTCTTATTGTTGCCTATTGTCGCACTTTAATACGACAACGTTGGCGCGATAATGAGTAGGTACTTCCTCTTACGCGGATGACGTCCGTTGAGTGGACAGGACACATTTGCGTGCACACTAACAGAACGTGGCCTTCGGTAGCAACTCGCTAGGGCCGGTGTCTGTGTTTGTCCCTTCTGGGCTCCAGGAGAAAAATAGCGGCGCACCAAGGTGGACTATGTGGATAAAAACGTCTCATTCTAGGGTAACGAAAACATAGCTTTTCTTAGTTATAGGTCATTATTCCCTAATAAAAAAAAAAATCAATATGAATATTAGATTCCATTACTGCCAATAAATCACCCAAAATCCTGCACACTGCTCCTTCACAATAAGATAAGATAACATACGCCTAGACTAAAGACCTCAAACTAATGGCACAGCAACTTTGGATGCAGTATCGTGTTTGATCCGGTGATCGAGCGGTAGATCTTCCGATCAGTGGAAGAGCTGAGCCGCAGCCGCCTCAATAATCAAAAGGTGAATACAAGTAGAACAAGAAAGGAAGCAAAAATAGAAACTGTGCTAGTTAAAGACAAAGCTACGGGGTGAAGTGACAGTCATTAACAACATAAAACGTAGACTTTCGATTTCATTCATTAATTTAGACTATAAACAAATATACTTTGGCTACCTTGTCAATGTACCAGCGTCGGTCGCTGCCTGTACCCGACACCCTGCCTTTGGTCGTCCTGTAAGACAGAAAGAAACAGCCACATGTACATCTACTGCAACAACACTGGAAGCAACCTCCATGACCGTCATGACCTCAACAAGAACACGGGGGTGGGGGTAGGGGGTTGGGGAGGGTCCCCTGGATGTTTCTGACCTGATTTGGCCTTTCGACCAGTACAGGAAGGTCTTGCTGGGATCATCAAATGGTGTGAACTCCAGCTTCTCCGCACTCTTAGGCAGGTAGATCTTCAGCTGCCGACCATGGGACAAACGCTCTTTGATGTCATGGACAGTGTAGGTATCTGAAACCAAACTATACGTGAAACTAAAGAAAACATTCAACATCCGTTTCCATTTTAAAACGCATATCTTTTGCTACGTCTACACAGAGCTTCCACACTACTACTCCGGAGTTTTAGGGCAACGAAAATGATGGGAGTTTGGAAACGCTACGGCAAGTCGGGTAAGTTTTTGAAAACTCCGGGGTCACCTCGTAGTGTGGACGGGCGGAACCGCGTAAGTTTTAAAACGAGGACGTAGACGCCCGCGTTCGCTACTTGATTGGGTCTTAGCGTCACGACGTGTCCTTCCCTGATTCGTCACGCCCCTATCACATGACCCTTTTCCAGAAGAAAACAAACAACAACAGCCTTGATTATTGATCGACTACCAGAGGTTAATTCAACATGGATACCAGATTACAGGCGATGCTGACCTTGTTGTTTATACGAGCAGCTGATGTGCAGTTACATTCTTAATTTTATAATTCTACTCCTGCTACATGCGGAGGAAGCAGCTCTTATAGGAGCGATTAGCGGCGTTATCCAGCGGAGTCATCAGCCCTACGGAGCGGACGTCTGAAGTCACGGTCTGAGGCTTTGAGGAGGGCGGTGGACACAAAACAGAAGACTTTCCTTTTCTTATTAATGCTTATTTTGTTCTGCACAACTATTGTGAAGTCCACACAGAAACTGTAAAAGAACAAAAGCACAAATGCTCTCCAGAACTAGAGGGACTCCAGACACCAGCAGAGCTACGAGTGAGAGAACAGACAACAAGGAAACCGAGAGGTGTGTTGACCACATTTATTGACCCATAATCTAGTAAACTTTGATTTGTAAGTGTTCATTTGAAAGGAGTTTATAGAGGAAGATTTTAGAGGAAGATCTTCAGTATCAAGCACAACCTTTTATTATTAAAGAGCACTCTAATACTCTGTCGCATTTTCTGTAACTAAGCAACCAATCTACTTCCTGTTTACACCGGCACCCGCATTCCGATTGTAAGTGAATAGTCATGTGATCTTCATTTTCAGGCGTACTAGTATGAATAAAGATCATTAACCTTTGACCTCTCAGTGTACCTTCAGTAAATCTAGAAGTAATCCCCCACATCTCATACACATTACATACGTGCACTCGTTGCTCCTGTCCTGCTAATCGGAGACGTTAGACCGAGATCAAACCTTTTCACAGACAGCAGGTGAGAAATGAGACGATACTCACCCACACTGAGAGCCGTGGCCAGCAGGATCACAACACTCCACATCATCTGCAGACAAGACACAGAAGAGATCACATTAGGCTAATCACCAGGAGACTAAACCCGTAAAGTCATCACTATCCACAGAGTCCCCAATCTGTGTTCACTTTAACAAAACCATTCAATAGGTGTGGTGTGAAACCTTCACAATCAGTGAAAAGTGGCTGCGGGGCCCTAACCCCGAGGGCCTGTTCGGGATCATAGCTAAATGCTAACATCAGCCCGCTAACATGCTCACAATGGAACACGTGCTGATTTTTAGCAGCTGTGAAATTGTCCGTTTACGTCATAGTTTACATCATATGTATTATTTATGTCATATGGATCGACTATGTTGGAAGTCTCTTTTGTCGTTCTTTCTGTACACATGACATCTGTTGCACTTCTGTCTGTCCATCCTGGAAGAGGGGTCCCTCCTCTGGTGATCTCTCTGAAGGTTTTTCCTTTTTCCGATGCGAGGATCCCATAACAGAGGATGCCGCATGCTGTACAACTTGTAAAGCCATCTGAGGGGCCAATTTAGTTATTTGTGCTTTTGAGCTAAACAAATTAATTTAATTTAAATGTCAACTCCATGGTGGCAGTAAAGGAAAACTCAGGGGATCACCACAGTCCTTATTATACATCCTCTTGGAAACATGAAGGTCTTTGCATAATTGCATTCCAATCCATCGGAATGTTGTTGATAGATTTTAGTCTGGACCGGTCCAGCGGCGGACTGACAGCCAGTCATTGCTACTCCCATAGCCATGTTTAGCACGGCTATAATATACTAATTAGCGGTGCTTTCGAGCAAACATGTAAACCATGTATATTTGAAAGCCACTGAGGCTAGAAAGTGTTTTCCCTTCTGGAGAACAGCAGTCAACTGGAATTCTTCAACTTCATTACAGTTGTGATATTACATATTTTACATATGAAATTTAGCCCCTGCATGTAACCCATCCCTTAGAGTTTGGTTTTGGGGGCAGTGGGTCACTGTGCAGTAACTTGGGGTTCAGAGTCTTGCTCAAGGACACTTAAACATGCAAACCGTGGGGAGACCAGGGATCGAATCCACTACCTTGAGGTTGCAGGACAACCACTCTACCCATGAGCCACAGCCGCCTTCGTGTCAGTTAAAAAGTTCTCACATCATCTGTTAATGATGCCTGCTTCAAATTGTTTTCTTTTTTTGATAAAATGGCAAAAAACACACTGGTGTCCGTATCACAGTGACCAAATACTGTACTTTTGCTTTAGTTATGGCGAAGTGTCCCTTTAACTTCACTGCAGCACAATAGTTTATGAACCATTACTGGTACTCAGCTAAAACTATTATAGAGTGGAGGGCTACATGTCTAAATACCTACCATCCCTCAGAACCTGCTTTAATTGAATACATTCAACAGTAACATTGTGCTATTTTCAACATTTTCCATTCAATTTATTTGTTTCGCAACAATATCACAAATCACCAATTACAATCTGCACAGCATATACAACATCCTCTGTGCTCGGGCCCTCGCATCGCAATAAGAAAGAACTCCTCAAACAAACTTTAACACGCGGGAAAAAAAAAAGCAAGAGACTTCAGAGAGACCCGTCTCCAAGGATGGCCAAGAGTGCCAATCATGTCATGTGTGCAGAATGAATAAATTCATTGTTGTGGATTAATAGCTTAAAGTGTAATTGTGTAATTAATGTTGTGGTTGTGTTGTAGTGTGAACATGCCCCAACTAGAACTACCCCCCCCCCCCGTCCCTGCCCATTTACAGTAGTGGATTTCCCTGGTTTCCGTACGGATAAGGCTGCACAATTAATCAAAATGTTGTCACTTGTTTTCAGGCAAAATGTGTGTCAAAATACCATTTTAGATTCCTTAATGATAAAGAAAAACATCTTTGTTTGGTACAGAGCCTCGCAAAAAAATAAAAGTCACACCATGATCATTTTAAGATGTTTTTCCCAGAAAAGGAGAATAATGATGTAAAAATGAACTACACATCGGGTGGACAAAGTGGGACCATAATAAACAAAATCAACCCTAACCCTATCTACAGGAATTCTGGCCAATTAATATATGTATTATATATGTATTAACATGAAAAACATACAGTTTAATGGGCTCTCCTCTCAGCTACAAGACTCCATTGACAGAAGCAGCAGTTTTAACTCGCTGGTCAATGAAACACGCTTCGTTCTAACTCGACAGCGATCAAATGAAGACTCTTAGCGCCGCCCACATCATTAGCCCAGTATGTAAGAATGCTGTTACATCTGTCTCTAATAGTACACGGTGGAGTGAACATTTAGCTTCAAGGGCCCGCCCCAATACATACTTACTGTATATAGTATGTATACACATTCTCATGCCGCACTATGTTTGCAGTTTGATAACAGGAAATCAGTGTAGCTCACAGTTATTCATTCTAAAAGTTTTATGGCTGTTTTTCAAGGTCTCCCTGGAAGCTGGTATTTTAATGTTTTGCAGCTGTGTGCAGCTCCTCCGTTGCCTATGTGCATTGCATTGTGGGAAAACAGTGTCCATCAACTGCGCATACAAAAATAAATGTTTGTGTACATACTAAAAGTAGACTTAGTTTTGTAACATTTCCTGCCTGAACATATTAGGTTGTTAAAACTTGTTTGGTCTGAAGCCTCATCTATTCAGTTCTGCTCTCATTTCATTCATGGAGGTATTTCACTGGCCCTTTGAAGTAAATGTTTTAATTAATCTAGTGCGGTAGGTCAAATTTGTCTTTTTTCCTCTGTTATCCATCTAGATAACTGTCGAAGCTCTAGCGTCCGTTTAATGAGATAATTTCAAACATACAGATACATAAAGATAATGGTGACGATTGCTTTTTCCCCCCCATTTTATCATTACTACAGCTGCTTATGTTGTATTTGACTTTCAGTGGCAAAACCAGCACTGAACCCAACCAGTGGCCAACACACTTACTTTCCTACTGCATCAGATCCTGTGTGTGCAGGAACAGTTTACGTTCATGCACAGAGGATCACTAATAGTATGAATGTCACAGCAATGTGCACCAACCGCTCACATGTATTCACACGTATAGTACAACTGGGGTTTGTTTCTTTTTAATTGTTGCTTCTCGATCACACGGAATCCTTATCAGTGAGTTCTTTAACGGGCTCGCAGACGTTAGAAGGAGGACTGGTCCTTCTCATTGGCCCAGTCCGGCCGTCAGCGCTCACTCACTCTGCACCTGTCTGCAGCTCGGCAGCTGCCTTTCTATTCTGAGGAGTGCCGGATCCTAATTTAGCAAAAAGAAGGGGCACAAATAATAATCCTTAAAATTACGCCGCGCTGTAAAGAACATCTGATTCTGATTCAGATTAAGGACAAATTGTAGCCTGTCATTAAATAAAATGCTATACTAGCGATAGGCTGGAAGAAATGGTGATCAACAATTGCAATTGGTTTGTGCATAAGCTCATAATAAACAAACAAATAAAAACCAAATCACACTTATTAACTAGTGTCCTGTGGGGGGGGTTTGGAGGGGGTATTTTGACATATTGTTCTGTATTATCGATAAGTGGTGGATCTGAAGAACAGCTAATGATACAAAGGATAAGAATTACAGACCGATTTCTAGTGTAATGTGATGTAGTTGGGACTAACCCGTTCATGATACACGGTTCCATGCGGCTGAATGTAAATAATGTGTGCAGCTCTGCATAACTTAATGAGTCCGTGTGTTAGAAGGACCACCCACCACGTACAATTTGTTCCCGACAGCGCCTGAAAGTCTCACAGGCCCCAGCCCTGAGCAGCGCCGTCCCCCCTCCCTGTGAGGCCTCCCGGTATGTCCGACGGACGTGAACGTTACAAAAGCACTGAGGACATTCTGCTGCCTTCCGTTCGCCCCCTTTAACTGTCGTGTCTGCAATGTCAAACGCTTAGAAACTATATATATAGACATGCATGTGAATATATGTCTATATACAAAGACATATATGTGAATATATGTATATATATATATATATATATATATATATATATATATATATATGTATAACAATGCTGTTTTTACTGAATTCCTGGGATGAATAGAGCGAAGAGGTGTGGCCCGCGTGCACAGAGTAAAAAAAAAACCACAACAAAAAAACGGTCCTCACACCGAGCGCGCGCCGCACAGGGCGGAGGAAAAAACTAGAGACTGCACGCGCCTTTTAAAACGAGCTTAAATCACATTCGACTAAACTTAGTCGCCTTTTTGTTTCAAAGCTCCTGTTGAGTGTAGGACAGATATGCCGCCGCTTACCCTGTCGTCACATCAGGCTCGTAAAAAAAAAAAAAAAAAAAAGCATAACAAACATCACACAAAAACACCCGAGCTGCTTCAGTTCTGTTTTTTTCCCCCGACACAGTTCAACTTTTTTTGAATGCATTATGAGCAGAGTAGTTTTCACCGACCACACCGGAGTAACTCGCGTTCTTCTCTCTTGTTGAACAGCCAGCCACATATGGAGGATATGTGGCCAAAAAGGCGCCCTGGATGCGAGTCATACCGGTTTATTATTACGGTCTGTGTCTCTGTCGAATTCCGCCGCAACCTTCTATTTAATAACCCCGCAGCTTTTTGACCGCTCTCACTCACCTTCGCCGTCTCGACCGTCTCGATCGTCTGGGTCTATTCAGAGCTCAACGCGCATTTATAGGTTAATATGTCAGCGAGGCACCGCTGCATCCGACCAAACCAATAGATGAGTGGGTGAGTGGTGGAGACGTGGTGCCTTCAGGATACTGTCGGGAATATCAGAAGCCTACCAAATCACACCGAGAAAGGTCGTGTCGTGATTGGACCTGCCGGCTTAATTAGAGAGATTCATCTCAAATACCTTTTATTTTGTCGAAGCTTGTTTTGTGTTTTCCCGCGGTAAAAGAAAATGACTACAAAATGGCCCTTTGCTACACGCATTCCGGTGTAATTTCCTTGCTTACATGTGTGCTGATAAAAAACAAATAATAATAATCTTTAGTGCTGTACTTAAAAAAAAATTATAAAAAAACTGAAAACTTTCCTTTTACAGAGCATGCTAAAAGTGTAATTAAAACGTTTCAACCAGGTATTTACTATGTTTGTAGGATATATACTATATATTGCTATATATAGTTCATATAAGACACATTAAAAGAGGCGTTGGGATCATTTTGGTAGATGTACTATTCTGAATGTGCAATTATGCCAATTATGAAGTCAATAATATAGTAGTGCCTGGATTTGGTTATGCCAAGGCATGCAAACCAAACACTAAAACACTACTCATGATCAGGAAGAATAATTTATGACAAAAACACTTATGTCAAACCAAAACTAATGGACATGAGGCTATTCCAAAAAGGAGGAAATGCTTTCTGCAATTAAACCAAAAGTTTAATAATCATCAATATCCGATCTTTTCAATTACTAGCCATTTCTGGGATTAGGGGTATGCAGGTGTGTAATACATTAATTAATTAATGTGCAGTAATACATTAAGTGTACTTTGAAGATTGTGAGTGGTGCGTCCACGGCCAGGTCTTTAGAGATGTGGTGGAAAATATTTGTAATAATTTCCCTGTGAGAAATAAATGTGATGAGAAACTGAGAAATGTCTTTTAGTATTTTATTGAACAGACACAATAATTCAGCTGAATGGTCAGAGCTCTTTCCCCCACATATGGTTCAGAGGTCAAACAACAAGTCAATGTTTTTGCAGTGTGTATATGCTTCACACAAGCTGAACTGCAACTCCTGCTGCACACAATCTCGTCGTCCAGGTCTGTTTGTCATGCGCAGAAAGATGTTCACCATAAATCATGGAAGAGAGGGGTGCCTCTCTTTCTGAGTAGTTTAGGATCCACTGTCGAGAATACGACATCATTCCTTAGAAGCTCATGATTTTGTTTCTTAGTTGGTGGTTTAGGCACAGTTAGAATGGCCTGTATTGTCTTGGGAAAGAGGGTTTTGCCCTCTGCTGTGATCACATGTCCCAGATATGAAACTTTAGAGAGAGCGATATTTCAATTTTGGCTCGCCTTGTGATCATTTTACAGGCAAAAATTTAAATAGAGCAACTGTATCTAATTTGCATGCTTCTTCTGTGGGGCTGCAAATCATGATGTACATATTGTAACAAGGCAAAACCATTTGGTAAGTGTAAATCAGCCAGATTGTCTCTCAAGGCCCTGTGAAATACCCCAGGGCTCTCTGGATATCCCTGGGGACACCGGGTCCAGGTATAGCCTCTTCCTTTAAATGAGACGGCAAACCAAAATTACATGATGAAGGAGAAAGAAATGCATTGGCCAAGACGACGATGGAAAAATGAGCTTGTAAATCTTGGACAAATCGCCACTCAGTTGGTTCCCCCAGGTCTCGATTTTTCTTTACCGGAAAAATTGGGGTGTACACCGGTGAATCATCACACTCAACTGTTACGCCAGGCTTCAAAAAAGACTCAAAAACAGGTGTGATACCATCAACAGCCTCTCGCTTGAGTGGATATTGCTTCATGCATGGACGGAAATCAGATTTTGGGTGAACCACCAGAGGCATCGCATCCCCCACCAGTCCTACGTCATATGTATGCGCAGACCATGTCGACAGATGGAACATCTGAAACCATGATGTGTGCGTTGATCAGATATAAGTTGAGTGACTCTTTTTACTGTTGATATTGATGCACATCTCGTTTTGTGTACATCACCCTGCTTCGTGGGAATGAAGTCAGTTAGTTTATTCCGCCTGTTAATTAGCCTCCCACTCCATTCTATGGACTCCTGCCAATGACACATGTCGGAACTCGCATTAAAACGACTCAACTCAACAGACGCAGCAGCAGTATACCAATATACATAACTTCTCTACCTCTCTCCCTTCTCGAAACCATAGTTCCTCAAATTGTTCATCAGATCCATATGACACATGTGCTGTGTAATCAGAATCAGCCGGCATGTGACAATCTGCACGTAATGGAGGTTGTGAGGCAAAATCAGTCAGATGTAATGCTGTTGTATTGCTTCCAGATGATACCAAAGACCACTTGTAGGTCTGTTGGGTCATATTTCACCATTTGTTTGTATGATTCTTGTCTGCTCACTATCAGGCCATCAGGGCCCGATGTGAGGATGATTACAAATACGCACGTCCAATCGCAACCTAATAAATGTATAGGGCAGTGATCAGACAGCAGGAATGAGTGTTCGACTGTGATGTTATCTAATGTACAGGACAAGGGCTCTGTGTATGGTTCACTAATTGGTACGCCTCCTGAGCCAATGGTCCTGCAATATTTGCCACTCTTCTTGGGAGGTACAGGTAAAGTAGACGTACGCAGAACTGAAAGCGTGGCTCCTGAGCCAACCAGCTAACCTTTAATTCATCTCATTTAGTTAACGTGACTCGTGGTAACGTTCTAAAACCTTCATTTTCGTTTGAATCCATCTAGTACGTGGGTGTGAGTGGTGTTTGTCTGGTTTCCAATGTGTGTATTGCATGGACAAGTTTGTCATAGTCAGAATCACACACTACTCTGTGGTGATCAGTCGGTCCCTCTCTGGGGTCCGCCCCGCTGCCTGCTCCTCCCCTCAGTCTGACGGCTGATGCCGAGACCTCCCACCAGTCCTGTCTTTGTTCCATGGAGATGGTGGGCAGTCTCTTCTCCAATGGTTGGCCACGTAGGTGGTACGCGGAGCCTTCGGGTTGGGTGTGTGAGCCAATGTCTCTGCCTCTACGGCCCCTGCTGCCTCTTCCTTTGTCTTTTGGTCCACGCCTTCTGCCTCTCTCTACTCCTCCGCCTGTCATGGCCTAACTCATTGTCAGCTGGGCATCCTCGAGTTGGCACTGGCCAAACTTAATCTTTGTCGGTTCTCTGCTGTTGGACTGCTCCTCAGAGTGTTCAGCATGTTGCAGTGTGGTTTCGAGGTCTGCAGTCTTCCATGTCGCACAACTCTTTTAGGTTTAATGATGGGATGTTTGCCAGGCTCATGGAAAAGCCGTTTTACAGAGTTCGATCAGGGCTGTCACTGCATGGTTATATGGCCCATTTTAAGCATCACCACGGTTGTATTTAACACACTGCAGGTTGATTTTAGCTTGTGAATGCCACCGATATATTTATGATAATCATGTTTGAGCATTTTTCTCATTGGCCGTCTTATTTCAGTCATTTTGGCTCTGTACTCACGGACAAAGGAGGTGAAAGTTCTCTGGAATTCTGTGAAGTTGCCCTTTGGACTCTCCACTTGATTTACTACTTCTTCTTCTTCACTTCTTCTTTCTCTGTCACAACGTCGTCTTTGTCTCGCGTTCAGATCATCCAGGTTTATACTGCCATCAGTGTTCATTGACGGGGCTTTAGCTGTGGACGTTTCCATGGTGCCTGTGGATTTTGTTGAGTGTTGAGTGGTGGGTGTGGGCTGTGGTGTCCATTGTGCCTGGGGAGTATACATAGGTGGCGGTGCTGAGTCCAGATCTGTAACGGGTGTGGTAAGGACCCAGAAGCAATACGATGGACACACGGAGTAGTTGAATAAAGCTTTATTCCAGGCGGAAGACACAACAGGCAAACCGTCTCGGATCAGCTCTTGTGGAGAAATCCACTCGGTGGAACGCCAAGCCGTCACGGGAGAAGGCAGACAGACACCAGAGGAAGCAGAGGCTATTCTCGTGGTCGGGGACAGAAGGCTGAGTAGTTTACTGGGGCAGAGGCAAGGCGGGGAAGTCCAAACAGGCAACGGGAAACCAGTCGGAGTGTAAACCTGGAAAGTCTGGGATAATGCGGAGAACGATCTGTCAGTGAGTGTGTGTGAGGCTGGGGTTTAAATACTGAAGGGAGTAGGTGCAGCAGAGTGGGCAGGTGAGAGTGATTGAGTTGACGAGGTGAGTGAGAGATAGGGTGGCAGGAGAGTGTGGAAGCAGAACTGTGACAAGATCAGGATCCACTCAACCATGTTCCTCCCACAGTTTAGCAGTATATTTTCCTTTTCCCTCAACTGTATCTGTCTTGCTGTTTCCTGTTTCTGTCTTATTTGTGTCTTTTTGACTTTCATTTCTTAATCTCTTTCCTTCCCTTAGTTCTGCTTCCTCTCTCCACGTACCATATGCTTTCCCGTCCGCTTTAAACAGTTTACATTTCTTTCTCTCCCTCTTGGACATTAATTCATGTTTTTCTGCTTCGCCCTTCTCTCTCTGCACCAAACACGTTTCCAATTGTTGTAGGGTAAAACTGCCTCTTTTAGGAAACCCCCATTTTTATCCATTCTTCCAATTGTTCGACAGTCTTTGTCCCACATACATTTTATGATTGGAGGAAAGATTTTGGCATCGGGCTGCTCAGGCTTGGACTTACTTTGACTTTTACCCATCTTATCTCTAGTTAACTGTTTATGGTGACTTCAGAACAATCTGGTCCAATCAAAATTTTGTTCAACGTCGACAGGATAGACCAAACATTCCAAATACAACAAGTTAACCAGGACACGTCTGTCTGACACCCTAGTGTGTGAGAATACTGGCTTACCACTTTGAAGTATCTGTTCTCTTTTTGTCAATTTTGTAACAAAATGATTTCAGGTAGGATTCTGTTTCCCTCTTCCAGCAGCAATCTCGAATCCCGTCTGATACAAGCTGAACTGCAACTCCTGCTGCACACAATCTCATCTCCCCCTCCCACAGGTCTACTTCTTCTTCTTTCAGACGAGGCCGAGATGCTACGACCGGGTCATAGGCCTCGGCAGGTGCAGAGATGTCCTAACCGGGTGCCAGGGCGTGGCTGGTGCTTCTGTCTCTGCTTTCATGCAGAGGCGTTGGAGGAAAATCAGGTTGAGACTACCGCAAGTCAGACATAGATTATATTTGTCTTATATATAGGTTATATTTGATTTGTTTATGTATGTTATATTTGAGTTAAGCGACAAGAGAAATGATGAATCCTTTTCTTTGAAGCGCCAAGTGAAGCAGCGTCTGTTTGTGATGACAGTGGTATAGCTGATCACAGCTGGATGAGCTGTCACGAGTTTGTGTGTGCACACATGTGCACTACATTAATAAAGGCACATAGTTATCTCTGCCATAGTCTCAGTTTGTTCCTGTTTAACAAACACCTGCACATGTAAAATAACCTGCATTCTGTATTTATACTCCTGCTTATGTAGCAGAGTAATAAAATGCACTTTATTACGTATTTTCAATTAGTAATTTGCGAATTGTATTAATCACTTAACAATCCCGTTAAGTAAGGTGAGGGGGTTAGGTGATCTGGGGATTGAATTCGGGCGCCATAAGCACAACCGCACAATAATCCATCCACACAAAATAATAACACCATCCCAGCTGGGATTGGAGTGGTTCAAAACATTAGACTCTCTTGCCTCTGTTGCAACGTTTCGGAGATGTTTGCTCCTTCATCAGGACAAATAGACTGACTCGGTGATGTGTCATGTGCTAAATTAAATGAATGTACTTTTGTCTACTGTGTTTTGAGTTAGTGTTGGAGAGCGGAAGCTCAGGCTGGGCCGGTTAAGGACGTCTAAACTCCTGCTCGAACAGTTGTCTATTCTCTAATCAGTGACTATTGATGTCCCAGAGATGTTTGAAAAAAGCATTGGAAACAGTCAGAGTTCAATGCAATAGAGTTTACTCTTCAAGTAAATAATTCACCCGAGCAGGCTAATGGAGGTCAACGGAGTATTCTGCTCTAAACACTGTCTTATGTAGCTCCTCTGTCCGGAGCTAACGCTCCTCTTACTTTTTTAAACTTTTCCTCTGTTGCTTTTTGTTTTATAGTCACACCCAAGTTCTATCTTTCCAATAGTTTCTCTGGCAGTCCCAAGCGTTCCCGCTCAAGCATGTTCAGATATATTGCCCTGATGCCAGTATTTCTAGAGGTTTCCAAAGATTATTAAAAAAAAACTTTACCTTTATTCAAAATATACATTGAGTCAAACAGGTTATACGTTAGATCACTCAAATCATACTATATTATCACTAGTTCTAATATGCGGAACGAGTATATGTGTGCTTAAAACATTTAATATATTTGATAGCGCTGGCTTATTGTGATAAATCAAACTCCAACATTTCCCCCCTGTGTGACTTATAAGTCACACACACAAAACAGCCGATGTCACAAAGTTAAATAATGACTATATATTGCTATAATGAAAGGGTTTTAAGACAAAAACAATGAGCACCTTAAGGTCACAACTTAATGCAGAATATGCTTTTTTGCAGCCTTATGTCATGGCATGTGTGTGGTATATTATAATCAAAAAATAACAATCAAACTTGTGTGGTTACAAGGTGCAAGGTTATTTTAAAATCATAAGAGTCCAGTAATGGCCTGCTTGTGGAATCCAACGTAGCTGTAGGTAAGAAGCAGCATTCGGCGGACACCCCAGTTGCCTACCTCATTGCTCTATTACCTGCTACAGTTCAGTGTGCCTGGTGTTTATCTGATAGTGATGTGTTGTGAATATTTTAAGAATACATGGTGCATGGGATATATAGTGTAAGTGTTATTTAGGTGGTGTAGGCTCTGATGCTTTCGGAGGGAATAGCGGTTCATGTGGAGTCACCTCAGTAGGTTGCAGCCTGTATTGTTACATTTGATTTTGGGTGTTGTTGAATATTTGGACTTCTTTTTCCCTGAAGAGAGTCCCCTTAGGACGCACGACTGAGCCTAGGCCCAACGAGGAATCCGTCAACAAAATAAAGCCGAGAAGTGGCTCGAAGTTTAAGTAAAAAAGTATTTACTTTAGATTGAAAGCAATTACACATTAAATCACACAATACAAAGAAATAAAAAACTAAATATCCCATGGAATAGAGTTCAGCTGCGCTCTGCTCGACACAGACCACACCAGAACACTTGTTTTTCCGGAAACACTCAGGTTATGTACTGCCGTAAAGTCCACCTATTTGCCATACGTTAGCAACACGTTTCATGCAGGGATTGGCTTATGACCTCGATCTGCTCCACCTCCAACTTCTGGGATCCAGCTCTGCATCTCCTGATGCAGGTGCCTCATTATTTCAGAAAGGAGTAGACCGTTAACCTTTTATCTTTGGTTTGTCAAAAGGGAGTCGGTGTCTCCCGTGAACTTCATTTTCATGGTCAACACATCATGAAACACATTACACATCTAGTAAGTTTAAATTTGGTTTTAAACATTCTTCAAGTAAAATGATTGTAATTCACACTGATCATGGCTAGAAGCGCTTTAAGCACAGTTTTCTCACAGTGTGCTGGTTGTGTTGGCGTCTACTACGATGGTATTTCCTGTTGGCACGTCGTTTCAGCTCTTTGGTTCTCAGACGTTGCATTGCCAATGGGCTCTTTGAGTGATAGGTTAAATGTAAGGTCTTGGAACTCCCTCGTTGCATTGCCAATGGGCTCTTTGAGTGAATGGTTAAATGTAAGGTCTTGGAACTTCCTCCGAGTCAAATTGCCCAAGGTCTTGGGTTCTCCAATTTCAATGGGGGCGTTGGCAAGAACAGCCAAATCTGCACTGACAGTGATTGTTGTGGGGGAGTATCCTGGTATGGCCATTCTTCTGAGGTGTTGGTCGGTTGGGTGTGAGTGAGACCGGAACTGAGTGACGACCAGTTGTCATGAGGTTCTAGCAGGGAGGTGGTGCTCGACGGCACACTCGTGTAAGTGCCACTGCGGTCAACCATCCGCGAATTAGCCTTTGCCATGGTACCTGTAGTAACTCTTATGTTTGGATTAAGCGAGGAACAGTGATGTTGCATTACTAATGTAATTACGTGTTATACTGGTTAAAGTCATGGTTTTAGCGGATGGTAATGAGCTAGTGGCTATATTTGGTACAAAGCATCGCTTTTCTGTCATGAGAGTAATGTATTTTTGTACATTGTCCCTAATGTAAGTAGATTGAATAAACTAAACTAATAAGCTAAGCGTTTTTGGTCTTACCAGGACGCATTTGCCATGTCAGGGGCTTGTCTTGTAGGTTCTAGTGAATAACTTGCCACGTAAAGGTCCTAGAGAGTTGGAACCAAAGTCCGTCCGGGTATTATCAGGTTCTCTGCATCCAATGGTCCCAGCCTAGACTTCACAGGGCCACCGGGAGTGGGAGTAATGGGCATCCGGGAGGCGTTTTCCGTTGATAAGTTAGGATAAGAATTGAATGAAGAGAGCAGAGACAGAGAGCATGTCCATAAAGGTGGAATGAGTCTGTTCAAAGTCAAATAGGCATATGTATATGTAAGACTAGCTCGTCCGAAGGCACTGGCAGGTTATGGTGTCATCGTATTCTCATACATCTCCCTGCATCACCCGCCGACTCCGCAGTTGAATAGAGCTTTAAGGCAAGGCACGGGCTAAGTCTGACATGCCACATGGATTTAGGGGTTAGGGGATTGAGGAATTTGTTCACTGTCCATCATTGCTCCACTCTATGACGCTCCTATCTCTCATTGAGGCCCTTAGGATATGTGGCATCTAGTTTTGATATCCAAATTCTCTCAGGTCTTTGCCTTTGGGGTATGTTCCAACTTGGATTGGTCTGTATAACTGTTGCTTGAACAGAGTTCCATCCATGTTTGAGAAAGTGTTATACTAATGTGTATTTCTTCTTGTCAGGACATTAAATCTTGTTGTCATGTTTACATGGGATAAGATAGTGTGAAGGTGGCCACATAGTGGCTGGACTTTAAAAGGAGGAGGCTTGAGACGGAGGTTAGGTGCCAACTAACCAGGTGTTTATTTCACCCACAATTATCACATAAAACACGACAGTCATCTCAGTCATCTTGTCATACAGTGGCAGCTGCGACAGCGCTTGATGGAATCTGGCAGCCTTATATAGCCTGTCACTGACAACGGCCTCAACCCCCCAGTATAGGTAACTCTGCCCCTCACCTGACAACACAATTACCTAAACCACAACAAATACATTCAAATACATTCCTATCACCCTAATGCCAATCATCTGCATGATCTCTATTTGTGTTACACATCACAATAGAGTCATATAAAGCCTGAACAGGGAATTCAACTTCACAAACACTACTAATTACTACATGGTATCTCATGGAACTATAAATTGGTGCTCAGGTACCCTGTGACCTCTTTAAGCCAGAACACCCAAGAGAGGAGACTGTTGAAGGAAAATATTTTATGTGTTGTGCTTAATACATGTCTTGTGCGTAGTGAAACTATGGAGCCACATTAACGCATATATCCGGGTTATTAAGAACACAATATTCATGGTTACTTATACAGTATCTGTTAGTAATTGACAAAAGTATTAGTATAAGTTATACTTATGTGAACTGGTAAAGCAACCCACATAGAGAACAGTGTTTAATTAGTCTGAGGAGATAAGCTTAGTAGGGGAGGGCACACAGTTGAGACACAGGGAACTGCGTGTAAGGGAAGCATGCAAACGGTTCTCTGACACAAGGCTCAGCAGTAGATAAAGTCTGGCCTTGCACATTCTAGCGTGGGCTGGTAGAGATGGCGCCCTGGCCCCCAGCTGGTGTTTAAAGCGATTCAGACCCCAAAGGGCTAGGAAAGGACTAGATATTGTGACTAGTAGCGGTTGAAGGTTATGACGAGGGAGGGTAGGAATGGGAGGCAGACAGTGAAGTAATCAGTTTCTGTATTGAGGTGGCGTCAACTGGGGAGCATGGCGTGTGTGAGGTATGAGGTCACCCTATACGAGTGGGAAAGATGGCGGGGTTGAGAGGTGGAGCAGTGGGCCGTACCTAACCCGTGCATTGCATTACAAGTACTATGTCAATTTGTATGTTCGTGGGTTGTTTTTCCGGACAGGAACTAGAGTTGTTTGTGATCTGTGCTTTGCAAATAAATCTACGTGAATTGAACTTTGATCCAATCTCTCTGGTATTCTGTGGGTGTTCAATTACTGAGGAATTTTCTGTGGCGTCTCATTTCTTATTTCTTTAAGTAGTCCTCTATACAAAGTGCTAAAAAGGTTCATTACAGATAGATACAGTTTTGGGATTTGGGGCTCCAGTGGGTTTGTGTCTAAAAAACACTATTGTTATATTAATTACGCAACCAGAAAAAAATTCAACCATGGCCTTTGGTTTTTAGCGTTAGTTAAAGGTTTTATCTTGGCTTTTAACCAGATAATTCTGTAGGTTTTTATTCTTCCTAAAAGCTGCCATAATGTTGTGATCTTGTAGCAGTTGAGTACCTGTAGTATAGGTCTTGAAGTTGCTTCTAATCACTCTGACAAGCTCGGTTGTGTGGTAACAAATGGAGCTTAGAGGACACCAGTGTGGGCTTGGTATGTTTGTTTCTTGAGACACTTTCTAAGAAAAGACCTAGACTACCACCTGCTGGCCAAAGCTGAAAACCGCACCTTGGTGGCCTGTTAAAAATCCTCTTGCCTGGTACATAGTCTGTGGTGGCCTGTTAAAAATCCTCTTACCTGGTACATAGTCTGTGGTGGCCTGTTAAAAATCCTCTTACCTGGTACATAGTCTGTGGTGGCCTGTTAAAAATCCTCTTGCCTGGTACATAGTCTGTGAACCATCAACAGTTGTGATTTAACCAAGCCAGCATAAGTGTGCTTTGGGTGGTAGCTTCATTTGTAGAGCAGAGCATGAGTTTCTGTCTCTTTAAAGAGAACCTTAATGTCCAGTCTGTGAGTCTGATAATAATATAATATAGGGGTTTCTTTGGACATGATGTTAAGGCTGAAGTTTCCCATTCAGCCATGAAGATGTTGTCATATGCACGGGCAAATGTATTCTCCATAGCAATGCCTTTAATTTGTAGGGAAAAATCCTCATTAATTTAAAAGTAATTTCTGGTCAAATTGATTTCCAGTCGTTGTACTAACTCTTTATCTAATCTTTATTGTTTGTTTGGATGTTTATAAAACATGTTTCTAATGGATTGTATGCCCTAACCAATGTCGATGTTAGTGTAAAGACAGTCAATATCCATAGTAAATATGATGGAGTTGTCAGGGATGTGAAGTTT
This sequence comes from Ophiodon elongatus, assembly GCA_016806645.1. Classification (NCBI taxonomy): domain Eukaryota; kingdom Metazoa; phylum Chordata; class Actinopteri; order Perciformes; family Hexagrammidae; genus Ophiodon; species Ophiodon elongatus. The sequence continues at coordinate 443,142 of JACSYO010001146.1, read as the reverse complement.
TTTCACTTTCTCAACAAAATCAATTGTGTCTTTGATGTAACTAGGGTGCGTGGTCGAGAGAGAATTGAGAAAGAAGTCCAAATATTCTGCTGTGTAGTAAGTCTCACTGGTCCGGTCAGACACAATGTGTCTGCCTGGAGGGATCTGATGTGGTTTGCTCCACTTAACAGGGTATTTGTGAATATTGGGTAGCATGAATAATCTGGCCCTGGGTTCCGAGCTCCCTAAGAGATACATTTTCTGTTTGGCATTCATGAATTCTTTTGTCATAGAGGGCCTGGATGATTTTGTTAATAATTGGAATGGTGTCCGGGGAGATGGGTTTAGTCAACTTAAAGTAGTATTCAGGATCATTTAGTTTCATATAGCCCTCCCAGGAATATTGTTCTCTGTCCAAAATGACAATTGCACTTCCCTCATCCGCTGGTTTAATGATGATATTTATGTTACCGCTGAGTTCCTTCAGAGCATGAAACTCATCTGTATTGAGGTTAGGTGGCAAACGTTGAACACTAAAAGGAGTATCAAACTACTGAATGTAAGCATTGACCAGGGCAGGGATCTCAATTGGTAATTTGCCATTAGGAGGAGTCCATTCTGATTTGTGAGTGAAAGGCAAAGTCCTGTTTGTGTTGATAATAAGTTGCCAATTTCATTCTCCTATGGCAGTGTTGGATATCTGCTTTGTCCTTTAAGGTCTTTATTGCTCCTCTTGGTGGGGATAAAGTTGAGACCTCCTTAAGAAGAGCAAACTGTGGTTGAGTCAAATTAAAGTTTTTTGTCAGATAAATGAGTTTAAGTGAGCGCACCAGTGGTTCAGTAGTCCGAGTGATAGGTCCAGTGTATGTTTTCTGGCCCTGTTTTAAACTCAGTGTCAGGTGTGTCCGTTGCCTCAGTTGGAGGGAAGCAGAAAAGTTGATTTCAGGTATCAAGATTTCTGCAAAAGGGAACTTGTGTTTGGTCACTTTTAGAGTTCTCTGCAGTTGTTTAATGTCTGTTTTGTCTTTTGGGCCCTGGTTGTTTAGGCCGAAGACTACAATCATTTTTTTCCAAAGTGACAGTGGATGTGGCTTTGTCCAGAAGTGCCTCAGCGTGCCTGAAGGTGGCACCTGTAAAGCATCAATCTGCAGGTCTGGTAGGTTGAATGGTGGAAATCTGGTTATGTTAGAGTCTCCTATAATTAACCATTTCTTGCCAACACTCAAGTTCCAGTCATGTGATTTTTGAGATGTGCTTAGGTGTTAAGTGGGTCGGCGTGTGGTAGGTCTCTGAGGTGTGGAGACTGTAGCTGTCTGGTTCAGATCCAGCCGCGTCTAAACAGCTGTTTGTAAACTATTGGTCCTGATTGGTGGAGTAGGTGTGGATCTCCATCATTGGCCAGGGCCACCGCCGTAGGAGTAGCGGCCGTGGCGTTTGACCGTGTTGCTGAAACAACGGTTAGCCTTGGCTGTGAGTGTGTTGGTTATTGTGGATGTAGCTGTGTCAGGAAGTGGGGCATTTACCTGTACTGTGACGGTCTGTGTGACAACAGCTGGTGGTCGATGTGAGTTATCTTAATCTTGAGTGGGATTAGATGGTGGCAGTTGTGTTGTGGCGTTACTTTGATTCACTGTATCTCTGTTGTCGGGGGGCTGCTTCGTCCGTAGGTCTTTGGACTGAGGTTGGTTCGGATTAGCATTGTTGTTGTAAAATCGTTGATTATACTTCTTTCTGTGTTTTGTTATTATGCTTCTCACGTTTTCTGATGGAGTGATGTTTTGTCGGCCCGGTTGTGGCGTATAGCCTGGCTCATCGTAGCCTGGCTCATCGTAGCCTGGCTCATCATAGCCTAGCTCATCATAGCCATGGCGCCGGGGAGAATGGTGTCTGTCAGGGTTAGGGTTAGGGTGTTTGGGGATTGAATTCTGGTACCGGGAAACAGGTCTTATGCATGAAATCTTGCCTTTGTTGCAACGTTTTGGAGATGTTTGCTCCTTCATCAGTTAAAGGCAGACTGACTTGGTGATGTATCAAGTACTCTGTCTTGAGTTACCTTAACTGGAATAAAGGAACAGGGGTTAGGATTATTTATTACGGATGGTTCAACAGCGGCGAGTCTCTAGGCAGGCAATGGCCATGTTGACACAGGTTCGTTGGGGCCTATACCTTCATGGGACATCATTAAAACCAAACTTCCAAGGTTGCTTCCAGCTTCCGATTCCCACTGGAATTACCAGAATTTGTGTCTTATCCTGTCATGCGATGTTCTGTAACTTGTTGGTGTGAGAGCGTGACTGGCATGCTCAGATTCATTGGTACAATTAAGATTGAACAATGCTGATTTGATGCTATGGTGACAATGTGAAACGGAATATATGGATCAACGGATCGAAAGAGATACAACGCACTGGACAGTGATTTGTTTGTAGCCTAGAACCACCTTCAGAGGCTTTCAGATCAAATTAGATATTTGTTAAAGTCACTACAATAAGTCAAAAATTGGCTTCATTTGAACATGTATGGATTGTCGTTCACTGGATTGAACAGCTCATCGGATTAGTTGGATTCAACGGCTGATCACAACTTTGGATTCAACAGCTGATCGACATCACGTGATTCAACAGCTGATCGACATCACGTGATTCAACAGCTGATCAACATGGTTGGATTCAACAGCTGATCGATTAGACATCGCTGGAATTTTGTGTTTGCTTTGAAATATAATTGGACAACTGATCATCACCACCGTGACACAAGTCACGATTTTCGGACCAACAGACACTGTGAATGAACAGATGTATGTCGCGCTAACAACAGTACATGGCCATGGTAAAGTTGTGTGCCCACTTTTATTTTGAGTGTAAACCCAATGCATTGGTTCCAACTTAGAGGCCTAATACAAGAGCTGTACGGGTGGTTTAATTTGGAATTGAATTTAATAAAAGATGAATTCTGATATAGGCCTAAAGATATAAAATCAAGGTTCTATTGTTAATTAGCCGTACGCAGTTGAAACACAGTTCCTTCCCAGCGCGGCCAATAGTGAAATGGAAACACAATCTGTCAGGAAACGTTCTACTAAACTGACAAAAAAGATATTAATGGGTAAACTGGACCAGCTACAAAAGGCTTGGAAGGCCAAACTAAACAAAGCATCGAACCTTAAAAGGACAATTCAAGACCTAATGCATGACAGAGAATATGAAACAGAGGTGCAATGTACTTTTGATAAATACACAACTTTTTGCAATGAAGCAAAGGAACAACATCAATCTCTGTCACAAATCTTATCTCATGAAGAAAAGGAGAAATATGAGATATGGTTCAAAGCAAAACATTTTGAGTGTTAATTAATTTACTGATGCTGTGAATAATTGGTTGTCTAATGCAGACATTTCCAAACCTGGTGAAAATGATGATGCTTATTAGAGTAAAGTCAAACCCAGTGACAGCATTTCTAATGAGGAAACAAATGGTTCTATTGAGATATCGAGCAGGAAAAGTCACACCAGTTCAAGAACCAGCAAATCTTACTTTATCTGCCCGGATTCAGATGGAGGCAGGGAGAGCAGCACTTGAAGTTCGCCTTGGAGCCTTAAAGGAGAAGCACGAGCTGGAGGAGCAAGCTGAGAAAAAATAGGAAAGGCTGGAGGTTGATACAGAAATGGCATTTAAGGAATCTAGTTTTAAGCTTTCACAAATACCGAATTAAAAATGGAATGGAATCATACTTTGAAAAAGGAGCATGGTTAAAAGAAATCTCTACAACTCTCAGCCAACATTCGAAAGTGTATCAACCACCTATAAAACATGCATATCGGAATGCAACACAAGACAACAGTAAATGGCCCTGTATAGTGATTTTGTAGTCTTCTGATCTTTCAAAGCACTTTAACACCACATGTCATCATTCACCCATATTCATACACTGATGGCAGTGGCTAAGTGCCCATCAGGAGTAACTAACGTTCATACACAAAATAATTTGGGGTTAAGTGTCTAGCCCAAGGACACATCAACATGGGTTAGTGGAGCCGGGGATCAAACCGCTGATCCTCTGATTGAAGGATGACCCTGCTCACCACTGTCCCACAACCCCTCAGTAAGGGCTGTCAACTGAATAAAACACTAAAACAGGAAAATACATCAAGCAAACCTCTCTTGGAACACCCTCACGTGCAGCTATCAAATCCAGATGTAATTCAGTCTCAACTCTCTCTTTAAGGAAATGATTAAACATAAGCCCTCTGCAACCTACTGCAAAGGCAAAATGAAATAACAACATTGCTTATCCAACAACAAGCCTCTCATTTACCACCAAGAGAACTTCCATTTTTTGGATGGGGATCCTCTGCAGTACAGAACATTTATCAGAGCCTTTGAACATTGTGTGGAGAGTAAAGCAAGCAACAGAGGAGACTGTACACAAGAGTCAACCAAAAGAGCTAGTACATTGCTGTCAGCATATGGCTCCAGACAGAGGCTATGCTACAGCTAAGGATCTGCTACAGGAATACTTTGGGAATGAACACAAAGTTACTGCAGCATATATGGAGAAAGCCCTCTGCTGGCCTGTAGTGAAGGCTGAGGATGTCAAATCTCTCCAAGCCTATGCCCTCTTTATGCGTGAGTGTTGTAATGCAATGGAGGACATACAGTACATGAAAGAACTGGATGTGCCAGTGAATATGAGAGCGGTGATTCTGAATCTTCCATACAAGCAAAGAGGAAAATGGAGAATCTCTGCATGTGAGGTACTTGAAAACCTCAATCGCAGGGCACAGTTCAGTGATATGGTCATATTTATTGAGCGTGAAGTCAAAATAGTGTCTGACCCAATCTTTGGGGACACTCAGAATACACAAATTCATACAGTAAACAAAAATGTAAACAGGATGAAATCAGAATTGAAGCCAAGATTCAAAGGAAACAGTTTTGCAATGTCTGTTACTACCGTTGAAACCCCAGCCATTGAAGAATCAAGAAGGTTAAATCATGATAAACGACAAAGTAGTTAATCTGCAAAGAACACCAGCTTTTGTTTGTGTTGCTCTCGAGGTCACACACTGGAGATGTGTCCACGATTGGAAGAGACGACACACAGGGACAAGAATCTGTTTTGGCTGCCTTCGCATTGGGCATATGAGCAAGGACAGCCATGAGCGCTTGACTTGCAAGGTGTGCAGCCTAAACCATCCCAGTGTTCTTCACATCGAGAGAGAGACACAAAGAGAGAAAGCAGTCAACACAGACTAAAAAAAGCCAAAAGAACCATCATTGAGTAGCGCACATGTCTCTCTACAAACATCTGGTCATACAGGGGCCGGGAACAGTGATGGGATTCTATCCATCTTACCAATACAGATGAAATCCAATAAGGGAGACAAAGTCATAGACATATGCTTTTTTAGATCCAGGCAGTACAGCGACATTTTGTTCAGAAAACCTGATGAGGAGGCTTGGTCTGAATGGAAGGAAACCCCAAATCCACTTTATAACCTTGGTCTCAGGAGCAACAGTTTCCAGCTACATGTTGACTGATTTGGAGATTTCAAGTCTCACCAGGAAAATATTCTATGATCTACCAGAGGTCTATACCCAGAAGAAGATGCATGTAAGCACTGCTAACATCATTTAAAAAAAGAGGATTTGTTTTAGTGGCCATACTTGGATGTCAGTGTTCCCAGCATTCAAGCTGACGTGGAGCTGTTGATAGTACCAACGCCTCCAAATTGCCTGAGCCTTGGGGAGTAGTCATGTCGACAGCCATGGAAACGGACCGTATGCCATTAAGACCCTATTGGGGTGGGTTATTAATAGTCCCATTCAAGGATGCAGTGATGAGCGGTGTAAGAGGTGCTACCCCACTGTTACTGTTAACAGGATTTCCATACAAAACCTGGAGGAGTTGCTGAATAATCAGTACAACCATGATTTTAATGAAAGAACATCAGAAGACAAAATGGAGATGACAAGAGATGATGTGAAATTGATGGAAATCATGAATTATTCAGTGAAGCTTCATGATGGCCACTATAGCTTGAACCTTCCCTTCAAGAAAGAAGAGGTCTCTCTGACAAACAATCAATGTGTTGACAACCAGCGCATTCTTGGATTGAAGAGAAGGTTTGAGAGAAATGAGAAGTTCCACTAGGAATACACTAACTTTCTCAATGATATCATCAGTAAGGGGTATACTGAACGTGTGCCTGAACATCAGCTGGAACAATCTGATGGAAAGGTCCATGGAGTGCACTATCCTAAGAAAGGACCCAATTTTATTGGTGCTGAAAGGGAGTTGAGAAGAGCTATTGCTGCTTTAAATCACAGGAAAATACAAGCAGCTTTTCTACAGGAAGAAATAAAGTTGAGCTTCAATCCATCCATCCATCCATCTATCCATTCTCATCCGCTTATCCGGAGTTGGGTCGCGGTAGCAGCAGGCCCAGCAGGCTGACCCAGGCTTCCCTCTCACCCGCAACATTTTCCAGCTCGTTCCGGGGGATCTTGAGGCGTTCCCAGGCCAGTTGGGAGATATAATACCTCCAGCGTGTTCTGGGTCTTCTCCAGGGCCTCCTACCAGTTGGACGTGCCTGGAAAACCTCCAGCGGGAGGCGTCCAGGAGGCATCCTGATTAGATGCCCGAACCACCTCAGCTGACTCCTTTCGATACGAAGGAGTAGTGCCTCAACTCCAAGTTCCCTCCTGATGTCCGAGCTCCTTACCCTATCTCTAAGGCTGAGCCACCCTACGGAGAAAACTCATTTCGGCCGCTTGTATCCGAGACCTCGTTCTTTCGGTCATGACCCAGAGTTCGTGACCATAGGTGAGGGTCGGAACGTAGACCGCCCGGTAAATTGAGAGCTTCGCCTTCTGGCTCAGCTCCCTCTTCGCCAAGACGGTCCGGTGCAGCGCCTGTTTTACTGCTGCAGCCGCACCGATCCGTCGGTCGATCTCCCGCTACATCTTACCCTCACTCGTGAACAAGACCCCGAGATATTTGAACTCCTTCGCTTGAGGTAGGCACTCTGTCCCCACCTAGAGGGAGCAATCCACCGGTTTCCGGCAGGCACACAGGCCTCAGATTTGGAGGTGCTTACCCTCATCCCCGCCGCTTCACACTCGGCTGAAAATCGCCCCAGTGAATGCTGGACGTCATGGTCCGAAGAGGCCAACAGGACCACATCATCTGCAGCATTGAACAGCAGAGAGGCGATCCTGAGACCCCCGAACCCGACGTTCTCCTCCCCCCGGCTGCGCCTAGATATCCTGTCCATAAAAGTCACGAACAGGACTGGTGATAAAGGGCAGCCCTGGCGGAGGAATACCCACCGGGAACGCGTCTGACTTATTGCCGAGAATACAAACACAGCTCCTACTGTGGTCGTACAGAGACCGAATGGCCCGTTGTAATGTGTAATGTGTAATGTGCACCCCATACTCCCGCAGCACCCCCCACAAAAACCCCAGAGGGACCCGGTCGAAAGCCTTCTCCAAGTCCACAAAACACATGTAGACTGGTTGGGCAAACTCCCAGCACCCCTCCAGCAGTCTTGCGAGGGTAAAGAGCTGGTCCACTGTTCCATGACCCGGACGGAATCCGCAGTGCTCCTCTTGAATCTGAGTTTCGACAATCAGTCGGAGTCTCCTTTCCAGCACCCTGGCATACGCTTTTCCCGGGAGGCTGAGTAGTGTGATACCCCGATAATTCCCCCATGCGACATTGAAAAGGCATGTCAGCCAAGACAGCCCAACAATGTCCAGCGCCTTCAGCATCTCAGGGCAGATCTCATCCACCCCCGGCGCCTTGCCACCAAGGAGCTTTTTGACTACCACCGCCCGACGATGTCCCCCGTCCGGGTCAGCAGCTCCCCCCCCCCCGTGCCGAGCACAGGCTGGGGTAGGTCCTGCTTTCCCTTCCTGAGCCGTCGGATGGTTTGCCAGAACCTCCTTGAGGCCAACCAAAAGTCCTTCTCCATAGCCTCCCCGAACTCCTCCCATGCCCGAGTTTTAGCATCCGCGACCACCGCAGCTGCAGCCATTTTGGCCTGCTGGTACTTCTCAGCTGCTTCAGGAGACCCCTGAGCCAACCAGCCCTGAAAGGCCTCCTTCTTCAGCTTGATGGCTTCCCTCACCGCCGGTGTCCACCACCGGGTTCTCGGGTTGCCGCCACGACAGGCACCGGTGACCTTCCGACCACAGCTCATAGCGCCCACGTCCACAATAGAGGCTTTGAACATGGTCCACTCGGATTCCATGTCCCCAGCCTCCCTTGGGATGTGTGAGAAGTTCTTCCGGAGGTGGGAGTTGAAGACCTCTCGGACAGGATCCTCCGCCAGACGTTCTCAGTTCACCCTTACTACACGTTTGGGCTTGCCAGGTCTTTCCAGCCGGCTCCCCCGCCATCTGATCCAACTCACCACCAAGTGGTGATCAGGTGACAGCTCTGCTACAATTACAAGTCGATCATTGATCTACGGCCTAAGGTGTTCTGGTACCAGGTACACTTATGAGCCACCCTATGTTCGAACATGGTGTTCGTTATGGACAAACCGTGGCTAGCACAGAAGTCCAATAGCGAGACACCACTCGGGTTCAGATCGGGCAAGCCGTTCCTCCCAATCACCCTCCACCAGGTTTCTCTGTCATTGCCCACGTGAGCATTGAAGTCTCCCAGGAGAACTGTGGAGTCAGCAGGAGGCGCCCTTTCCAGGACCCCTCCCACCGAATCCGAGAAGGCAGGATATTCTGAACTGCTGTTTGGTGCATAGGCACAAACAACAGTCAGAGCCTTACTCCCCGTAATCCAGAAACCCCCCCGATGAACAGCAGCCCACAGTCTTTAGCCACCTCGCCCGGACCTGGGAAACCGGGGGACCCTCCCGGAGCCAGACCCAGTAGGGGAGCTCGCCGGCGAGCGTCTAGTGGCCGGGCCTTCGCCTATGGGGCCCGGTCGGGCTCAGCTCGAAGAAACAACATGGAGCAGCCACCCTGTGGACCCACCACCCGCAGGGATAAGCATCGGGGTCGGGTGCTATGTAGACCGGGCGGCGGGCCAGGCAGGGGGCCTGGGCAAGCCTGGGCGAGCTGATCACCGGCAGCATAGACTAGCTCTAGGGATGTGGAACGTGTTGGAGTTCTCCCTGGAGAACTGCACCTGCGGGTGCTTCTAATCATAGAGGTGTATGGGAGCACATCATAAGGATGGTGAGATGGATACTAACATCAGTCTTACATCAACAAACCCTGAGTGACGAGGGATTGCATACAGTTTTGTATGAGGTCGAAGCCATTCTAAATGACCCTATCACCAAGTTATCAGGAGATGATCGAGAAGCTCTTACACCCAACCACCTGCCAAGAATGACTAGAAAACCAGTCTTACCACTTGGACTGTTTGAGAAGACCGACCTCTATATCAAAAGAAGATGGAGACAAGTACAGTACATCTTCGACCTTTTTTGGAAGCCCTGGCTAAACGAATACTTGCCTTTGTAAAAGGAGCGCTAAAGGCGGAGTAAAAAAGAGATGAAGTCTCGTTCTGGGAGACATTGTACTTGTTGCAGATGCTACAGCTCCACGTAGTTCCTGGTTACTCTGAAGAGTTCTAAAGACCTATCCAGACAGGAAAGGACTGGTGCGATCTGCACGAGGAGCAGATCGCACCAGTCAGTGTTTGTTTTGTTTTTTCATTTTCACACAGATTTGTTGGCTCCATTATATAAATATGTATTAAATTGTTTATGCCCCAGTGCCATCAACAATTTGGGGCCAGTGTGTTGGAGCCATAATGTAGTTTTGTTGTTTCATTTTATCTTTGAGGGAAACCTAGTGATCCTGATTATATTGACCTTCTGCCTAATTGACAGCGGCCCTATGCCCCCAAGTGGTGGGAGGTTGAACAAAACAATACAATAACAAAAATGTCTCTTACATCGGATATTGATGATGTTCCCATGCAGCTATAAGTACTAAAATTGGCGTGTTAACTTATTTCAGGATGCTGAATCCAATGCAAATTGTGGGATGTATGGCCTACCCAGTGGAGGAGCGGGAACTGCAGATGCCAAAGAATGTTGGGCAGCTTCGATTGGAGTGGATGTGGAAGCCTGATTTAGCATGACGGCTGGTTGCCGCATGTGGTCCTGGGTGGCGGTGATGGAAACTTATGATCTAGTAGGAGTCACAGCATTTTCCAGGGATTGAAGGCGAGCATCATTGGTCTGTGTTGGAGCCATAATGTAGTTTTGTTGTTTTATTTTTTCTTTGAGGGAAACACAAGGTGAATTTACACATGCAGTTCTGACATTGAACACAGGGTGGAGTATTAATGTACACATGACATCTATTTTTGTACTCTGTCCATCCTGGGAGAGGGATCCTCCTCTGTTGCTCTCCTGAAGGTTTCTTCCATTTTTCTCCCTGTTGAAAGGGTTTTTTTGGGGGGAGTTTTTCCTGAGTCGATGAGAGGTTCTGGGACAGAGGATGTCGTTGTGTACAGATTGTAAAGCCCTCTGAGGCAAATTTGTAATTTGTGATTTTGGGCTATACAAAAATAAATTGAATTGAATTGAATTGAATTAATGTAAAAGTGCATATAGGTTAGTGTCTGGTGATGGGAATCAGGTTCGTGGACGAATCAACGGATCGAAAAACATACAGCGCACTGGACAGTGACTCGTTTGTAGCCTAGAGCATGTGTCCAAACAAGTTCTCCCGTTCGCCCCTCAGTGGCTTTCAGATAAAATTTGATATTTGTTAAAGTCACTACAGTCTGGATGGAGCTAACCAGTGTCTGCAGGGTGGAGATGGCGGCGTTGTCTGCAATAGAGGACTAGGATTTGCCGGTGGAGAAAGAGTACAGGAGGCAACGTTCTTCCTCTTTGCCTGCGGAGCTTGGGATGAGCCTGATTTCTCCTGATCACGGCTAAGTGTTAGACTTACTAGCTTGCGGAGCTGGGAAAGAGGAAGGCCTAGTGCTGGAATAATGCTGCGATCTTCTAGCTGAGCCAAGAGGCCTTCTTGCTCGTCTGAGGGGGAGCAAGAAGGCAAGGTGAATGCCGGCTTATAGAAATATGCAATTTTTGTGAAAATAAACTTGAAATGGAGAATTGTTTGGATGAAGTCTCAAAAGAACCATAAAATGGAAAATATTGTATTAGGAGGAAGTTTCTTAAGAAACTTTTATAAAAACAGGTTTTCTTTCAAATTATCCAATTTTGAGCATTTGTCGACCAGAAATGTGTTTCTGGCAGTTTACGGGGATAAATGACAGCTATAGCTATAGCTAGTACAGTGATGAAAAAAAAATGCAGATTTGATAAAAAGAACCTTAAACTGGAAAATATTTTCTTTAGAGTAGGTTTCTAAAGGATATTATATAAAACCATGTTTTCCTTCATATTATCCATTTTAACAGTTTCTCGAGCAGAAGGGTGTTTCTGTCAGTTTACAGTGAAAAATGACAGCTATAACTACAGTCATAGAAATATACAATTTTCATGAAAAGAACCTCAAAATGGAAAATCTCTGGTTTAGGTGAAACGTGAAATTAAACTTATTGTTAGCACACTGAGGTTTTTCTTGAAATTAATCTAGAATTGGGAAATATGCTGTTTAAAAAAAAGGTAAAAAAGAGTAAATGTACCTGGACTTGTATAGCGCCTCTCTAGTCCTACAACAGCTCAAAGCGCTTTTTACACTACTTCAACGTTTTCTTCCACAAACTTTCTACTGCCCTCAATCTTATGCCCAATAACCAAGCACCAGGACCTGATAGCTTTCCTGCTGAGTTCTATAAACACTTCTGGTTCATTCAAGCTTCACTCTTCAACAAAATGTTAACAGAAATTAAACAGAATTCTTAATTTCCAGCTAACATGAACACAGCCATGATTTTACTACTCCTCAAACCAAACAAAGACCCAACTTTACCATCAAGTTACCGTCCCCTTTCTCTTCTCAACGTCGATATGAAAATCATCACTAAGGCACTAGCTCACAGATTTGAAAAACTCACTCCAACCATAACTCACCCAGATCAAACCAGCTTTATCAAAGGTAGATACTCATCCACTAACCCACGCAGACTGTTTAATTAAATGAATTACTCATCAATACAACATTCCGGACCATCATAGCCACCTTAGATAAAGAAAAAGCCTTTGACAGAGTAAACTGGACATTTTTCTTCAGCACATTACAAAAATTTAGCTTTGGGGAATCATTTATTAACTGGGTTAATAATCTGTACACTGCACCTTCAGCCGGTGTCATCACCAATGAACAAACCTCACAAAGATTCACACTGCATAGGGTGACTAGGCAAGGATGCCCACTCTCTCCCTCACTATTCACTGTTTTAATTGAACTGTTAGCTGCAGCCATTCGTCAGAACATCTTTATAAAAGGAATCCAAACACTCAACACACATCATAAGATCAGTCTTTATGCAGATAATATATTGCTGTTCCTTCAAAAACCCTACTCATCACTACAAGAAACTAATAAACTTATTTAATTATTCTCTAATATCTCTGACTACTCCATTAACTGGAACAAATCATCCCTCCTTCCAGTAGACAGTATCGGTTGGGATGTGGCAGTCCATACACCAGCTATCCCTTCATGCACAGATCACATCACGTATTTAGGAATAAATATTCCCACTTAAATTCCCTCCACTACTCAAAACAATAAATTATGATGTCCTCCGCTGGATGAACCTATCACTATCACTTATGAGCAGAATTGCTCATTGTTAAGAATTAGAATTAGAATTGTTAAAATGACAATACTTCCTAAAATAAATTACCTTTTCACAATGATTCCATCTCAACCGACCCACTCCTGGTTCAAATCTCTAGTCTCAATCATTACTCAATTCTACTGGAAAAATAAGACAGAATGAATCTCAGAATGAATTAACATCCCCTTCTCAAAAAAGCTAAACTCCAAAATATGTGGAATAATATCTCAGTCTGACAAAACCCTATCCATACCAACACTCCTGATACCGACTTCTGGAACCAAATTTGCAATAACAGCTACTTCATGACAAAAAATGCCAACCTACAACTCATACAGTATAAGATACTCCACAGAATTCAGTACACTGGTAAAAAAGGTTGAAAAAGGGATTCACGTCAGAAATCTGTTCACATTGCACACAAAGTAGCCTGGATAGCTGTGTTTACGCCACTTGGCACTGCACACCAGTTAAACACTTTTGGAAGTGTCCTGGGCTGCCACATCCCATTATCCTGTGCTTCCTAGGAGACGTATCAACAATTAATCAGAACAAAACAGTCGATTACTCCTTGTAGCCCTAACTATCGTCAAGAAAACTATCCTCAAGAAAACTATCCTCATGAACTGGAAATGAACGAACACCACACATATCGCACACCGGAAAAACGTATCGATTACATTTCTATGGAAAATCTAAACACTTTCGTCTTTGTCACGGTTCCACCCATGTGAGCTCTGTGTGAGTGTGTGTTTTACTTATTTTTAAATATCCTTATAGTATGAATCTCTAGGTGACAGCTTTCCATGGGAGGAATTGCACACATGTGTGCAATGTCGTCAGTGGACTCCAGCTGAGAGCCCACCTGTGGAGGATCCTCATTAGCAGGTTTCATAGGTTGCTGCTGCCAGAACGTTGTCGTTCATTGTCTGCGTAATATGTATATAGATGCTGAATTCCTTGCGTTCGACCATCAGTCCTAGTTTTAAATTTTGTGTAATTTCAGTCTCTCTATTGTTTGAATTTTCTCCAACTTCTGTTGCTTGAGTCCTCAGTTTCTTTTGTTCTGTATTTTTTAATTCCTTAGTAAAACGTTTCCACTTTCCATCTTCTGTGTCTGAGGCTGCATCTGGGTCCCTCCACCTACCACGTGTCATATGCACTACAGCAGAACACCACTCCATCTGGTCATCCTTAATTATGTATTTATAAACGTGATACCAACCATCCTATTAATATTCAAATTATTGTCATTATTATTTATTTATTTAATATTATTATTATTTGTATTTATTTATTATTTTCTTTTTGCCTGTCCACGAATTGAAATATACATGCATACATACACACATATACAATTATAACATTTAAAATATATTATTATTGATTGTGGTTCTGTCTTTTTAATTGTATATTACATAGCATTACATTTATTCTGGTCTTCATTTTCTTTTCTGAGCTCATATTACTTTTTTTCAGTTTGGTCAGTGTTATTACTATTGATGATATTATACTACTGAAATGATTTAATTACATTTTTGTCATTATTATTTCTGACAATGTTATATTGTTATTGTGATGATGATGTTTGTTATTATTATTATAGTTATTAACTTAATACTAAAAGTATTATTATTATCATCATAATTATAAAAAACTGTTGAACATAAATTCACATCCTACCCCGTAAGTCAACCATTGTATTTATTAATCCATGATTATTTAATTATATTATCTCTTTTTTGTTGTTGTGAATACATCTTCTGTTTTAATAAGTCTTATTTATTTTTAAATTTGGATGGTACTCACCCCTTCCCACACTCATTATTCTCATTCTCATTATTTATTTAAATGTATTTATTTATATATATATATATATATTTGATAGTATATATATAGTATTTTTCTCTTTTGGTCAAAACTCCTCTCCAAAGCACAACCTTCTCTGTTGTGCTCCGTCCTGTCCCTGGCAGCTCGAGCTCAATTCAGGGCACTCTGAGGGTTCCCTCTGGAGCGGGCGTCATGGGGATGGAAGGCTGGGTCCCTGGTGACTAATGAGACTCTTAATCCCCCTAAAAAAAAACAGGCCCCCTCCTAAGGGTCTGGGAGCTGTTATTTCTTTTGAAGGGATCAAGCCCACAATGGGCCAGCCCCTCCTTAAAGGGTCTGGAGGCAACCTAAAGCTGGAACAATCAGTCAAATAAAAAAAGGGAAGAAAAAAAACACAACACACAAATTGCCTTTTAAAAACAATAAATAAATGAAATAAATAACATTTATTATCAACAACCATAAAACTAAACAATAAAAGTCCTCGTAGAGGAGAAATAGGTTTGATTAATGTAATTTAAAGTGTTTCATATCATTGCTGATGCCAGAACAATTCAGTTGTTTCTTTGACCAGAATGATGATTTAATGGGCCCAGTAGTATCTTTTTTTTTTTTTTTTTTTTTTTTTTTTTTTAATGGATTGGACGGGCGTATTACAGTCCTGTGACAGCCACAGATATCAGATTTTTATTTTTTATTTTGTCAGAGTATTTTATTTATTAATTGCTGTCGGGATCTAAAGAGAATTTCAACAAATATAACAAAGTGCTTCTAAAAATAATTCCCTACTTAAATTGTGCTCTTGACAAATAAGTTATTTAGTATTTAGCTTTAAGTCACCCTTGTTTGTCCATACAATTAAAGTGATTCTTTTTTTTTTCATTGATGTGTTGTTCTTAAAATTATAATTTAAATTTTGTTCTCTAACTTCAGCTGTTGGTCAGTACTTCAACAGCGCACCGGTCTGGGTTAAATCTCATAACCCTTTTGTGTTTTACTTGCATCTCTCCAGAATGAAGTACATAATGAATTTAGCCTGATAAGAGCTGTATATGACAGAGGTTTCTATCTTACTCAGAGTGACTATAGACTGACTGCTTTACACTTGTGTTTCTTATGAAATGAAAGGGTTAACTCTGTCCTGGCTCATACCTTGTATTTAACACAATCAAAATCAAATTTGACTGAGTGTAAATGAAATAGCTTTATATCAAGAAAATTATATTGTATTTTATTATTTAATAATGGTTTTCTGTTTTTGATGCAAACATTATTTAAATCAATATCTGTATAGAAAGCTAAATCTTTAGATAATTACAGAAACAGGATGATGGAAAAGCCCAAATAGGCAGTGCGAAGAGAGAGAGCAGAGAATTGAAACAGGGACTTCCCTGAGCCTCCATCATCTACAGGGAGATAAAAAAAAAAAAAAACACTCTCACACACAGCCTCCCACACACACACGCACACTGTGCTGAGAGCTAGCAAGGGGCTTTAAACAGCTTCACACTATAGAGACAAAGGGACTGTAACTTGCCACAATGGAGGAAAACATGGATGAATCGCAAAGCCAGAAAGGTAAGACGGAGGAGTAATTTGCTCATCTCATTTGTCTTTAATCAGCTGTGCCTTTTGTTCTGTTCATCCGTTCCTCTCGGTATCATCATGGGATTCCTTTGTGTGTGCAGTGGGCAGAGAGACTGAAGACAGCATACATGTTCTGAAGAAAAAAAAACACAAGCCCAGATCTTTATCTGTACATTTAAATGCCACAAATAGCCTGTTTTCCTCCTCATTTCGTTTCCCAGCGGAAAGTGGAACGATCTTCATTGCATTTTTAATCATGCCATCTATATGTCTGCTCGTGATAATAACACAGATTATATAACCCTATTTTGTTGTGTGGGTTGTTGTTGTTTTTTCACGAAGGGCTGCATAAATAAGCGGGTTGTTTGTGTTGAGGGTGAGAGGAGATGGCAGACACCGGAGGGTTGGTGTTGTTTTGGAGACTGTATTGACAGATGGATGGACAGATGGATGGATGGACGGACGGATGTATGGATGGATGGATGGATGGAGGAGTAGGTGGGAGTGGCAAGGGGGTGGGGGTGGAGGGGAGGACAGGGGTAGAAGTGTGTGGGGCAAAACCTTCCAAAAGAAAGCCAAGGGGTTCAGTGATTGATGCCTGCATTGGGCTTTTCTTTGTTAGCCCTCATTGTTGAGGCTACACGCTTGTCTGAACGCCTTTTCCTCCCCTTTTCCTCCCCTTTTTCTCCCGCTCTCCCTCTTTTTTTCTTCTGCCGTCCGTGTCACTCCCTACCCTGTCCCTCCATTTTCTTCTCATCTCTCCATCACTAGCCCTCTCCCTTAATCTATTATTTTTTCTTCAGTCGTTCTCATTCACTATATTTCCAGCTACATTCAGTCAGTCTCTCTGCCTTTTCAGGTCTACGTCTCTTATTTTCTCTGTCCATCTTTTTCTCTCTATTTTGACTCATCTCATGCTCCCCATCTCACTCTGTCAGTTCCCTCCCTCTCTTTCTCCACCCATTTTTGTCTATTTCTAAATTCACACATTGAAACATAGGTAATCTCTCGCTGTATGTTTTTTTCTTTTTTTTCCCAGATAGCATATTTATGTTTCTCGTCGCATTGTATTGTTGTTGCTGTCAGCGTAAAAAATGGGCGTGTCCATTTTCTTAATTTACCTTCAGTCTGAATTTGGTCGTAGTGTTGCTGCTTAAACTCATTCGGAAATGTATTCGAGGACGGATCTGTTTAATGAAAAATAAACAATTATTGGCATTTATCACACTATTTACGTGTATTAACACTGTATCCATGGTAACACGGCTATTGGAATTGTATCCCGTTGTGTGATAGGCGGATTCATGTATTTTATTTCTGGAAGGAACCTGTTTTAGCCAATCAGAAAGACAAATGGGGAGGCAAGATGTTTCAAGCAAACCTGATTTTTTATTACAGACACTTTTTTTTTTTTATTTTGTCACCAAAACTCCTTCTGTTCTTCCTTTCTACTAGTTCCCATCCCACATCTGCGTCATTCTGTCCATCGTCATTACTTTTTTTTTTTTTTTTTACATCCTCTTTTTCTTGTCAACCCCTCCACCCCCATCTTCTCGTTTTAATGAATGGGATGCGCACATCTAAATAAATACAGGTGTGTTTCCGTGTGTGATGAAATAGGGTAGGTTAGACGACAAGGAGAGATGGGGGAGTACGTGACTGTACGAGACTAGAGGCAGAGACAGCGAGTGATGCAGAGCGGCTGCTAGAGACATGGAGAGAGACCACTGTGCCGTATGACGTAAACGGACTTCATTTTGAATTGATGAATTACCTTTTAATTTAGTGTTTCGTATTGACGTGTTGAGACTGTGATCTTCACATTTCTAATGCGGGGATGCACCGTTTCTTATCCAGAGAATGTGTGAAATTGTTTCTATGCCAGGGATCGGGTTTGGGTCTTAAATCAGTTCAACACATCAGCACAAGGTCTAGCCCTTAATCTTGTGTCACAAATGGTCATCAATTATCTGCCCTGCGGATTTTTTACATTTTAGAATGTTTGTCTGTTTCTTTTCTCATGTTGCTGAACTCGGCTGAACACATGACTGATAAAAATCAATAATGATAACAAATCATTTGCGCAAAATGTTGAATTCTAAAGTCTGATTAGTCTTCTGATTATTATACATAGCCATATGCCTTACCTAAGTCCAATATCATAATAGAAAATGGATACAATGAATTATCTTGAATAAGTTAATCAGGTGAAAAAAACACCCAGTGGGAATTAAACGTTATCCTAACCAGAGTGTTGACTTTGTCTGATGATTAAAAATGTGTGTTGCTGATTGTGTTGAGCAAGGGTTATACATCATATGATGTATCGGACCAATTAAAAAATGGTCCGATACAATCGGACCAATTAAAAAATTTGCTGTTTTTCCGCCTGCTGACAGTCTCTCTATTGTCCAGACATGATGCACCTCACAACTCATACAAATGATCCAGTCACTGTTCAGTCAAACACGAGACACAAAACACATTGTAGGTACCCGATAACGTGCCGTGTGTTTCACAGACGAAATGCGGAGACTTTAACTGCATTGTTTGCGTGTTTTGGAGTGGGATGGTGTACTCATCGATAGTAATTGTATTACCAACAGTCGACGGTGGTCGGCATTCCCCCCACCTTGGAGAGGCAGACAGGACAACCAGCCCTGAAGCTTAGCAATGTGCTCCTGTGAACGGGGATAGCAGCACAACATATTTTAACCACCTAAAAGAAAGGCCCACAGAAAAAAAGCAATATCAGTTAATTGTATGCCGTATTTAGAATATTTTCCGAGGGAGAACTGAATTGATAGTGAAACATATCTATAGGTTTCAGCTGTGGGCGTGTTGTCTTCCAATCGGATGATCGTCACTTTGATCCCCCGGTTCCTTCTGTCCACATGTTGAAGTGTCCTCGGATAAGACACTAGCTCCCGAAGGTTATGCCATTGTTGCATGAATGTGTATGAATTATTACATTTAGGGTCCTGATGAGCAGAGGCTACTTGCGTGGTAGCCTCTGCCATCAGTGTGCGAGTGGGTGAATGCTGACAACGCAAACAAATGCAAGCCAATTTATCGTTTGAACGGATTACAAATGGAGTTTCGGGGCTTTGAATAACGCATAGTTCACTTTCAGTTCAGTTCCTCATCAGAACTGATGAACCACCACCCTATTTCAAATCACCCAAACTATCCCTTTAATGAATTGGCTGGAGATTGACTCACTGAGTTAAACACATTAGCGTTGAGAAACATTGATGGTATGCTCTAGTTTGTGAATTGCTGGTTTATCAGGGATACCTTATGTGGCCACATCCTAAACCTGCAGAAGAGGCAATAATTACTTGCCCAGGACCATTTGAAAAGTCCATTGCTCCTTTATTGTAGAAGTCAAACGGAAAACTGACAGGAGTCATGCAACTGAAAGTGGACTTTGTGTATTCGCCTCGTATCCATTTCATTATTATGACCACTAATAGAAAGGAACTTAATGGAAAGAGGAATAAGTCAATACAAATTGACTTACTGGCCCACAGAGGGGTGAAGAGCACGGGAGAGAGAAAGCAGCAGAGGAGGAAGCCGTGGCAATAGTGTGCTCTGATGTATCTCTCTGAGGCTATTTCCATTACTTTCCATTGACAGAAGAAATAAAAAAACAGCTTATCAAAAGGTCCAATCTGCTGCCTGTGAGTGTATGGCATTTACACACTGTGAGCAGCTGGCTAACTGGGATGTATTATGATTAATAGTGGGTGCAGAGGTTAACACAAACCTGGATTGCTGTAAAATTATTACTCTGCTCGTGGTTGGTTTGTCCAACCAACTCTTCTGATCCAGATAGCGCCAGTTTCTGGGCAGACCGCCATGAAATTTCTTGCACCAACACCAGCCCAACATTTCCCTTCATACATAACACGTATCAAAATATAATGGGCAGATTGCTGTGGAATTTACTGAGGACATATTAGATTACCACCCGTCATCTTTCTAAATAAGATTCCTCATCTGATGAGCAGATGGACGTGGAATTTTCCATTGGCATTCATCCTCCCAAGGGGACGAACGTTTGTTGGTTGTAATGATCGCCATCAGATCTTCACCATCAAGGCTCAAGGACTAAATATATGTGGGTGAGGAGTTGCGGCCGACCCTGTTGCTGGGTATGGTGGGCCTTTTTAGATGTTTTCATTTTTTTTCAATGCACAGAGAGAGAGAGAGAGAGAGAGCAACCTACACTACGAACTCAATCAACCACAAAGGTGTGGTTTTGTGACACTCTCAGTAGCTGTGACACATTATGAGCTTGAGGTGTACTGTATGTATACTTGTATTTGAATGGGGGGGAGGGGTCATTCATTCATTCTATATCACTGTCACAGAGGCTGCTGTCATAGAGTCCTGCCACCGCTGCTCAAAAACATTATTCTGTGGATGAAAACATCACTATCGTCTATCTCTCTGCCATTTGGCTGAAGGAGGGGTTGGTTCCAATTCTCCAATAACTTTTTTAGTGGGGATTTTCCTTTTAACAGAAATAACATCTTGCAAATTAATTGTAATTTGAATAGCCTTCTGTATTTTCTTTGCGTTGTGTCCATTGATGGTCTGAAACGGTGTTCCAGAGGCTTGCTAAGAGTGCTGTTCTGAATACTTGAGTTTAAAGAGAATGAAACTGGAAAAAGCCGATGCAGAATAGCTCCTTTAAGGCAAATACTTTAAAAAAGAGCAAAGTGTGTTCCTTTGGCCCATTTTTGTGTATTTATAGGTTTATACTCAGGTCTACTCAGATTAGACTGTAAAAGGACTTTTTGGAAAACGGATACAGTTAAATACATTAAATACAAAAACAAATATTGTACACTTTACTTTTCTGTTCATTTTTGCAGGCTGTCTTCCTCCAACCTTCTCCACTCATTTTCTTTCTGTCGTGAGTCACCATTAAATAATAGTTTTGAGAGTTTGCTGACTGAACAGCAACCTTTGAAATACAAGAAACCACCCATTGACCGTGATCGGTCACAAAAGTGAAATGTAACTTTAGAAAAGAGCTGTAGGAGGCACATTGTAGCATACCTTTAATACTCCGCAATGCATTTGATTGTTTTTGTTTTAACTTCACCTATAAGGTAAATGCATAGTCCGTCTAGAATGTTCATGTTTGTTTGTTTTTTATAATTACGCAATCACGATTGCATTTCATTTTGGCAAGTAAACATGAGCAGTACATGAGCATTCCATGATGCGTGCCGTTACACAGTGTTGGCTGATTAATGCCGTAATATCTCCTGTTGACAGCCTGCTTGAGAATCGTCTGCCCGTCTGAAACGCGTCCATCACTGAAATATGATTGGTCTCGCGAGTCCCTGGGGCTTCCCTCTGCTACTGTCTCTCTCACAGCTGCTCTGTGTCCTCTTTAAGTCAGAAGAGTCTTGAAAAGGAGGATGGTGCTGGAGCGGGGCTGCCTTCCTGCAAACATCACAGCCGATAATGTCAATAACAGAAAATAAGACTTCATTATCCTACATTTTAGCAAGGACACAGTGGACACTGTGGACACAGTGGGACACAGTGGGACACAGTGGACACTGTGGACACAGTGGGACACAGTGGAGACTGTGGGACACAGTGGGACACAGTGGACACTGTGGACACAGTGGGACACAGTGGAGACTGTGGACACTGTGGACACATAGGACACTGTGGACACAGTGGACACTGTGGACACAGTGGGACACAGTGGAGACTGTGGACACTGTGGACACATAGGACACTGTGGACACAGAGGACATAGTGGGACACAGTGGACACAGAGGACACTGTGGGACACAGTGGACACAGAGGACACAGAGGACATAGTGGGACACAGAGGACACAGTGGACACAGAGGACACAGTGGGGCACTGGTGAAGACTGAGGATGCTTCCTTAGGTTCAGGCAGCTGAACAATTTCTTGGTCACGAACCATTTATTCATCCGCTCAGCACTGTGTACTGATCTCCAGCTGATGGGAATGCAAGTGAAAAGCATCCAGCACAACAAATGATATCCACACAAACATCGAGTGTAATGTTTAGAGCACAATCGAACCATCTTGGCATGTCAACAGGAACAGGATTTGAGATTGACATAGTTTTTTGTTTTTTCTTTGGATACATCTCGCCAAAATATTGATTGGGTTCCTTGGTTGCTTTAACAACTATTGCCGCTGTTTATTTATTGTCATTAATAAACAACAGGATCAATAAATAATGCATCACATACACATAACTCAGGCTCTGCGAGTGAGTGATGGATGAAGAGGCAAGGAGGGATTTGTTTGGCAGCTAGGAGAATAATTTCAGGAGTCCATGCCAGCAGAGTTTACTACCATTAATTGTGTGTGTGTGTGTGTGTGTGTGTGTGTGTGTGTGTGTGTGTGTGTGTGTGTGTGTGTGTGTGTGTGTGTATGTGTGTGTGTGTGTGAACATTTCCATAATCCAAACAAAAGAACCTTCTCCAAATCTGCTTCAGACTTGAACAAAACAGTATTATCTGATTTGTTTTAATAATCATATTTCTATTTTTCTGGGTTATACTCCATTGTGCTCAACTGCATCTCACTGGAAAGGCTGCAGTGGGACCGGACATGTCATTTTCTGTTAGGGCAGGCCTTTGACTATTGTGTGCATCTTCATGGGACTGTATGTGTGTCTCTGCTGTATAGGTATGTGTGTGTGTGTGTGTGTGTGTGTGTGTGTGTGTGTGTGTGAGAGAGAGATAGAGAGAGAGAGAGAGAGAGAGAGAGAGAGAGAGAGAGAGAGAGAGACCTCAGTAATCCTCTCTCAGGGCTAAGACACAGTGATCCAGACACACACACACACAAATACAAATACACACGCACGCACGCACACACACACACACACACACACACACACACACACACACACACACAGCAGTGTGTTAGACAATCAGGCTAGACAGCATCGACCAAATTGCTTGCCAAATGAGCATCAAGTCTCAATTTGAAAGTATGAAAGCGTGTTTGAGTTGTGCGTGTTTGTGTGTGTTTGCGCGTGTTTGTGCGTGTTTGCGCGTGAGCCACACCCAGATAACATACGATGATCGGGAACGACATGTTGAGTCTAATGATTTGGTCAAACTTGGTCCTATAGATGGCACTACAGGGGAAAGACCATTGGAGGATCAAAATCAAAAGGATTGATTTGTGAATTTGTGAATATGTGAATATGAATTAAATCCTGGTGGTGGTGGTGGTGCTAGATTAAAGGAGAAAATGATCCTCTGGAGACAATGAAAATTCATGCACAAGACCAATGTGTTGGATGGACAGACACATAGGCCGACAGACATCACTATCATTAGGCCAAGACCTTAGTTTTTCATAAATCATATCTACAGCTCAAGATGATTGTCACCCGCACGTAAACCACCAGGAACGTATACAATAACATTACCAATATGTAATATATAAAAGATTTCAGAGATGTATCTTATGAATGAATGAAAACAAGTAATAAATAATTAATATTACTATACTGCTGTGATCACCAAAAAGAAGGAGGAAGGGATATCATGAATACATTCTCAAATGATTTAGAAATGACAGGAAACAGGAAGCAAAAAATAGAGATGTCCGACTCCCTTATCAATGTTGCAGATACATTATGGTATTTATGAATGATAAGACAGCAACAGATTATTGCTGTGATAGCACATCTGAAACTATTTCCCTCTTCCTAAACAAAGAAAACATCCGCACATAGATGCAGTACAGTTTTTTGTTTTTTTAGCCTATCCCACTTTTTAGCAGGTCAGAGCGTCTGTCCCGTGTTTGAAGCCCAAATAGGGAAATATGGAGAGGATTATAACATGCCTGAAATTCAGGACACATTCAAAAACACTTGCGCAGACACACACACACACACACACACACACACACACACACACACAAACACACACACACACACACATACACACACAGTGTCAGAAACGGAACTACACAGTCATAAACATGCAGATATGAAAATATTTCTACGCAAGACAGAAGCACATCGCATGAAATCCTC
This sequence comes from Ophiodon elongatus, assembly GCA_016806645.1. NCBI lineage: Eukaryota > Metazoa > Chordata > Actinopteri > Perciformes > Hexagrammidae > Ophiodon > Ophiodon elongatus. The sequence continues at coordinate 418,935 of JACSYO010001146.1, read as the reverse complement.
TTGCTTAAAAAAAACAACAACATTCACACATGCTCGTAAAAAACACATTTATATCACAATATCATAATTCTCCCCTCTATGCCTGCCCACCCATCTGCCTCAGAGTTGTTGCTATGATGTGACCTGAATCTGATTCTTTATGAATGGCTTTTATGGCTTCAACAACATGAAATTATTCCGGTGTGTGTAAAACAAACCAACATTGGAATGTGGCACAATCACATTTTTTGTACTTCTGAATCTTTTATTAAATTGAGTCAGTTTGGGCTAAATGGTACCTTCCTACTGGACATAGCAGACATTTTTGTTCCTCCTTAACCGGCTCATATTTTGTAGAGAGGCACATTAAAATTGTACATTGATTATTTCCACAAACTAAGACAATCATGAAGCTGAGGGCTGACTTTGTGTTTATGGAAATGGTTTATGTGCGTGTGTGTGTGTGTGTGTGTGTGTGTGTGTGTGTGTGTGTGTGTGTGTGTGTGTGTGTGTGTAAAAATGTGCATTAGTGTGACTGTAACGCTCGCAGAGCCGTACAGTTGCCATGACAATGCTACAGGCAAAGTGGGTCAGCAGGCTCCTGCCACACCCCTGTTGGCATGGCAACAAGGCTGGTCCATTAAACCTGAGCAGCACGATGACTCACACACGGGCGCGCGCACACACACACACACACACACACGCACACACAGACAGACACACACACACACACACACACACACACACACACACACACACAACAGGAAGAAGGGGGTAGGAAAGCGTTGTTTGTGTGATTGTCTTTCTGTAGGATTGCTGCTCCGTCTACATGCAGGCCTCAGTGAGTCCGCATGGCTACGTGTGGGCTTATTACAAAGACTGTGTGTGTGTTCAAGCTGATATGGATTTTTAAACTCCAGAATGGAGACTTTTAAAGAAAGCAGTAGACATTACAGCTGGTTGTGATAGACAGAAACATCTGTCAAACAATCAAGTAAAAGCCCCAAAACATACCTCTCCTTTCGTCTTAATGTCTTCCTAATCAAAATTGGAAATCTCAAAATCCCCACCAACACTTACATTACGCAGCCTGATCCCACAAAAATATGTGAAATGACCACTATCAGCTAATTACGCGGTGGTGGTATATAATTCTTTTTTAAATCACGAAAAGAAAATGCCAATGGAAAGTAAACAAGGATTTCTTTGTCATGGTGGACACACACATTAAATGCAATGCTCAGAGCTAGTGACGTAGTATAAACCTTGAGAAAGACTACTTCTGGTGGGTAGGAGGGGGAGGGGAGGTGTATCGGTCAAATAAAGAAGATTGTTGAGCTATTTTGAAGTTACGTTCGTGACGTGTTTTACTGTATTGGTTTTACTGACTTAACCTAACGTTAGTTTTGTTGCCAAAACTTAAGTTTCCAAACTTATTTTAAGTCCAACCATGACGTATTTCCAAATCATAACTGTTTTGTAGTACAAACATAACGTTAGATATGTTGCCTAAACCTAAGTTGAATTTTTTTCCGTGGTGACGACACGCAATTTTTAACACCACCACCGAGTATTGGGCTGCTTATTTCACATATTTCCGTGACATCACCTTGACATTAGAAGAAACTACACTAAATCAAGAGATCAAAGAAGCTCCTTGTGGAAGTCCTTTGATAGCTGTATTTCTAGCTCTAAAAGATTTAAAATAGATTTCAATCTAATTAAGATACTTTTTTTTATTCAGCATCTAGCAGCACTTAGCGGATCTGCAGCTTAAAAGACGTCCGCACTGTTTATACCAGTCAGATGTGGTGGTTGTCACTTGATTACACCCAACAATGCCCTCACCATGTAGTCTAATTCTCTCCTTTATATGCACACGCGAGGCAGAGCAGTTGGTGAAATACAATAATCCTTATTGAATCTAATTGTTTGTTGCACACCTATTGCAGTCGTACTGGACGCATAATGTTAACATGTGATTAAGTTACAAAGTAAAAGTGGTGGAGGAAAACCTTTGAGTCTTTCTGTGCCTCCTACAAGATGGAGAACACATTGTAATAAAGATGGATACGTGGGTTGTTGAAGTATTTGTGGACTGGATACCTCTGCCCTGTACTGTGGCCTTTACCCCTCACTATTCTAAAAGAAGACAGATTACCCTTTATCTGATCGCAACTGCAGCAAATCACAGTTGGAAAGGCAGCCACACAAGTGGAAATGTCTGCTTGAATCCAATTATCGGGGCATCACTCAATTATACAATGTTGCAGGCGGAGAGCTCTATTTGATCACGTCAAGATATGCCAAAGAAAAGACAAAGACAGGTAAATCTTCACCAACACTGACGAAGGCTACATCCACACTAATATTTTTGTTTAAAACCGGGGTTTTAAAACAAAATGCATCTCCGTCCACACGGCATCGTTTACAGAATGATTTCCGTCCATAGTAGCCAGCCTGAAAAAGAATTTCACATGATTATTCGCGTATCTGGGCATGGTGTAAACAGAAAGGCGATTGGTTGATTGGTTACAGAAAATACGTATTATAGTACTCTTTAATTAATAAAAAGGTTGTGCTTGATACTTAAGATCTCCCTTAAAATCTTCCTTTATGTACTCAAACAAACACATTTCGTGGAAAGTTTTTGAAGTTTTATTTTTCAGACTTAGTTACAAGGCTACAGGCCTTGATCCCTCTCTCTCTCTCTCACACACACACACATGCAAACACACACACACACACACACACACACACACACACACACACACACACACACACACACACATCAAATTGACTTTAAAATGAACATTTACAAATCAAAGTTTACTAGATTATGGTTCAATAAATGTGGTCAACACACATCTCTCACTCATCTTGGTTTCCTTGTTGTCTGTTCTCTCACTCGTTTCCTCTCGGTTTCCTTGTTGTCTGTTCTCTCACTCGTAGCTCTGCTGGTGTCTGGAGTCCCTCTAGTTCTGCTTTTGTTCTTTTACAGTTTCTGTGTGGACTTCACAATAGTTGTGTAGAACAAAATAAGCATTAATAAGAAAAGGAAAGTCTTCTGTTTTGTGTCCACCGCCCTCCTCAAAGCCTCAGACCGTGACTTCAGACGTCCGCTCCGTAGGGCTGATGACTCCGCTGGACACGCCGCTCACTAATGGCTCCTTTAAGAATTTAACTGCACAACAGACCCAATCAAGTAGCCAACACGGGTGTCTACATCATCGTTTTAAAACGTATGCAGTTTTGCCTGTCCACACTAAGAGGTAACCCCAGAGTTTTCAAAACTGCTCTAAAACTCCGGAGTAGTGTGGACGCTCAATGTAAATGTAGCAAAAGATATGCGTTTTGAAATGGAAACATAGTAGTGTGGATGTAGCCTTAGTGACACTAAAAGCTTGCATTAACAACAAAGGCTCAAATCTGTCTAGCTTGAGTCCAAGTAGCCAGCAGGTTGATATGATTGAATTTAACTTTGTCACAATCCAATCCAAAAATGCTTGGTTCAGTGTGAAGCATTAGAGTAAGAAGTTATATTGTAAATCCAGTTTGATTCTCACCCTATAATGGGGGAGGAAGAGATTTAGGGTGCTGTTGGGAATACCATTGTTTGTACGAAGTCTCTTTGTGTTGAGGGCTTTGTTTGTCTTTTAGTTTTTGTATAAAAATAAGCCGAAGGCCAACCCATAAATCTATTGTAAAGGATATGCATCATCAAAACTGCAAATATTTCTGATAACACAATGTTTTTCTCTGTTAAGTTACATCCTGTAGCTCTCTGTGAAAAAAACTTTCACAGAGTTAAAGGAGCAGTTCAAAGGACAAACAAACATTTTCTGGCAACATTTAGGTTTTAGTTCTATGTGAGTGACCTGACCAGATTTTGATATTCTGCCTCCACGCTAATACAGTGGGAATGGATGGAATTTGTTTCTGGTCCTCACAGCACTGAAAAAATGGATTTCAATAACTTCAACAGTAACATCACATTACAGAAAGTATGCTGTTGCTCTGATTTAATCAGATTTTTTCAAAAGGATCCATTATGGATGGAAAACGGTGCTCTAACAGCTTGTTTGCCTAACCTCTCCAATAAGTGGCCTACAAGTGTAATTTAAAGAGCTTAGAGAGGTGTAGGGCGGTTATTTTACCCAATCATGGATGTATATATGGACTGGACACAGGAAGGGATATTGATTGTCTTAGCTGACTCTGGGTAGGATGGCAACTAAAAGTGGTCGTGTTGCAGCTGCCACGGATTGATGTATGCCTCCGCATTGTGTCAGCAGTGCCTAAGTATGTATGTATACAAGCTTTGTGTGTTAATTAGTATGACTGTATTCTTAGGGGAGATAAAGGCTGCTAAATGACTAGTCAGAGAATTACAAACATAAATTGATCATCAATAATCCATTGTCAATGGAGTTAAATCTTTAAGAGTAAAATTCATGGGGAGAGGGATGGTGCTTGTGTCATTGATTTGCAGTACTTCCTCTACTTTGGTAGAAAGATCTGTTTTGTTGTTGGTTGAATGTTTCATTTGTTAATTTTTAGTTAAAACCTATGTAACTCTCTCAGAATTGTTAATCCTAAAGATCTTGTACTTACCTTATATCATCAGTATCATTGTGTGTATACTCACCACCGGCTTTCCGAATCATCTTATTAGCATATACATTCTGTCGACTGCTACAGTTGCTGTTCAACTTTTATTTATCGCTTTCATCATACTGAATGTTAAGATGTTGTCAACCTTACAATTGTGTCTTTTTGTCAATTTTAAGGCTGCAAGGAGTGCTGTGAGCGATGTGTGGGCAGTCTGCCCTGGGCCTCGCTCATCGCTACCATTCTCCTCTACATGGGTGTGGCCTTGTTCTGTGGGTGTGGCCACGAGGCTTTGAGCGGCACCGTCACCATCCTTCAAAACTACTTTGAAGTCATCCAGGCCCCGGGAGAAACGCTGGATGTGTTCACCATGTGAGTGACTAATCTTTCACCTCTATTTTCTGGAGGATTAAAGGACCTCATCTGTGGGTTTTAATGTTTTAGCAAAATGACTTGATGATGATTTGGGAATTACATGACATTCCACTCATGCCAAACATGTCTCATCACAGAGAGGATGGACTCATCACAGTCAGAATCACAAGACAATCTCTTAACTTCTAGGTACATTACTGGTAATGTAGTAGCGTTTTTGTCCATCGATTTTGTAGGGGCCATTACAACCTTTTGGGGGATTTCTAACAAACACACAACTGTCCATTTGGCAGCTCATGAAAATAAATAAATGTGTAGAGAGAATTGTGCTTTATCAGTGGTGGAGAAAAAACGAAAGACTAAAACAAGGAACATGATTCAGAAAATTCAGATTATCAGATTTGCTGGCATGCCACGGATCAGACACATATGGAAGAACCATTTCTGCCCATATGAGCTATAAAGTGTTTTTGTTTCTCAGAATTGTTATAAATGGAAATAAATAGTCACACAAATGTGAATATAAGTTATCTGACCATACATGTTTTCCACTCTATAAGAGGAAAAGTCCTGCTAGTCCCAACCACTGCAAAAAAACATACCCCCAACCCAATTCCGGACTCATCCTCCATCTTTAATTATTATCTATGACTTATATTATGCCTACAAATAACATTTCAAGATGCAGTCTAGCTTGAAATAAACAATTACCTGTTAATCACTGGCACCGTGTGTTTTTCTGTGTGTGTGTGTGTGTGTGTGTGTATGTGTGTGTGTGTGTGTGTGTGTGTGTGTTCTCTCCACAGTATCGACATCCTGAAGTACATCATCTACGGCCTTGCAGGTGGATTCTTTCTGTTTGGAGTGCTGTTGCTGGTTGAGGGCTTTTTCACCACCGGAGCTATCAGGGATCTCTACGGGGAGTTCAAGATCAGTGCCTGCGGACGCTGCCTGACAGCATTCGTAAGAAATATTCGTAACCAGTAGATTTCATTTGATACAGAGACATTTTAAATTCTATTGTTACACAGTCAGATAGAGCGCTTGTAGCAAAGTGTTTTGAGGTAGTTTGCAGTAACTGATCATTATAAATGGATAAGGATGTGTATAAAAGGATAAGACTAGTCAAATTATATTTTATTATATTTTTCATATTTCATATTTTATCATATTTTTACTTTGGTCAACAATAACCATGAAAAGACAAAAAACAACAGTGAATTGTGAATCGTACTAACAAGTATTGCGGGTGAATCAAAGTCTGGTAAATCTTCTTCCTCTGTGCCATAGAGCTCCATTGTTAAAAACACATCAATGTGCCACACTGTTGCACTGGGGGACATGTTACATCATTACCATGGACACAGCCACAGTAGTTTACTTTGACAATCCCACGTAAACCATCCTGCTGTCACAACTACTCACTGGAACACCAAATGGGGACTAAACTGAAAACATTCCCCAACAACTGCACTGTTTCCTCCCATTTGCAAACCCATTAAAAAAAACTACAACATTTCCAGGTTAATTCAAAGAAGGTATACCATTATAATGAATTGTCATTCATAACAGCAATATCTTATGATATATCCAGATGAAGGGGATAGCTGGTTACATGCTCTAAATATTATTGATTGAAGAAACATGGAATCTCGACAGCAGATTTAAAGAATTATGATATTTCAATAATGGGATAGGATAATAAATCGCAGTCATTAAGTTGATCAAACTGGATTATCAATTTAGTGCATATCATAAGTTGCCTTATCATAAGTTGCCTCGGCCAACAAGTTAAGTTGAAGTTTACATCCATTTCTGCAGATCAATTCTTGAGTTATGGCCAAAAATAAGTTTTGTGAGGTCAAAGTGATTTTGACCTTGCACAAACAAAATGTATTCAGTTCACCCTTGAGTCCAAGTGGACGTTTTTGCCAAATATGCAGAAATTCCCTCAAGGTGTTCCTGAGATATCGCTTTCACGGTAATGGATGGGACTGACTTGGGGTCACACTGACCTTGATCTTTGAGCTTTACTAAAATTATTACCAAATTCGAATCACTTCATCCTTGAATCCAAGTGGACATTTGTGTCAAATCCGAATAAATTTGCTCTAGGCGATCCTGAGATATCACAAGAATAGGACGGACATGAGGTCACAGTGAACTTGACCTTTGACCACCCAAATCTAGTATGTTCATCCTTAACTCCAGTTAAACTCAAGGAGGACCTTGAGGGAATTTCTTAAAGTGTATGGCAAATTTGAAGAAATTCTCTCAAGGTGTTCCTGAGACATTGTGTTAACGAGAATGGACTGGACAGACGGATAACCCGAAAACATAATGCCTCCGACTACAGCTATCTCAGGCGTGGAGGCATGGAAATGTAATGCCCATCTTAACTATAATAGAACAAAACACATGTATCCAATGTTTAATTTAAGTGTAACTTCAACCCCAGGTCTGAACCTAAGTCCACCCACTGCATAATTTTGAAAAATGCAAGAAAGAGGCCTTATGGCTGAGAGGCGAAACCATGCCCACCTCTGTATGACAAAAGCCTCTACGCAGCGTTGACAAATTTGACAGCCAGAGTAGCTTAGAAAATGACAATATGGCGTGGGGCAATGAATTTGATGGATTTATTGTTCATCAGACTATATGAGACAAGAATTACATCCCGTGGCCCATCCGCCTATCATTCCACTGCTGGGAGACTACTTTGCCGGGAGCCAGCTTTGGAGACTGACTGTCGCGGCTCTAGTAACTCAAATTCAGCCAGCGCAAACCCTAGCACCATATGTCTCTTTGGCGACCGTCTGCTCTTTCCCCGGCTGTTGTCTCCAAGTGGTGGGGAGCAGGGACCCAGGTCGCTGGCCTTCAGCTCGCTGTCACGCTCATTTGCTGTCACCAGTGTCACATTGGCATGAAAACATGGTGGGATTAGAAAGCTAACATTAGCAAGCAAACTAGTTGGCTACTAAATGTGCTGTGCTGTGACCGTAAAATTAACGACACCCAGCCTAATTCATATTATAGATTATACTATGTAGGCTCACTTCATAGCCTGAAGTTACTTTCTTCTAAAGTAAATTTTTTCCCCTTGTTGAACTGTACGCTCTGTAATTTCTCCTCTACTCTTCCCGCTTTAAGTCCCACAGCACTGACTGTCAGACCCCTCCCGCACACATACACAGTCCGTTTAGAGACTTGCATATAGTTCGACATGTCTGTTATGTTCTAGTTGTCGTTTTTTATCTTAAAGGGATTACATTTAAAATTGTATGCGGAGCTACACTCAAACATTCAAGGCTTGGCAAAATGACCTGGCAATACTGTTGGTCCACACAGGAAATACCGTCTAACTTGTGCATGCATTGTCTGATTGTCCCTGAAGTGCACAGCCGCGCAAACCAGCAACCTGCTAGTATCCTACACGTGCTCAAAGTAAAGAGGGCCCGATCAATGCTGCTTGCAGCTTTAATTTATTTGGTTTACCCCTTTTTTTTTGTTTTTTGGACTTCATGACAGTGACAGTCATATTTTGTTAAGATGCATTCGTGTTTTTTCTTAATTCTAATTCAATCTGTATATAATATATCACTGCTCAATGTTTTGTCATGTATAAGAACATTCTAATAAATATATCACACACAAAGAAATTGCATAAACGTCCCCTTGCACTCAAGTTTAAACTGATTAGAATTAGGTGGTGACCTGTGACCTCACGTCTGTCCCATTCTCGTAAATGTGATATCTCAGGAAAGTCTTCAGGAAACTTCTTCAAATTTGGCACAAATGTTCATTTGGACTGAAGGATGAAGTGATTAAATTGGGTGATCAAAGGTCACTGTGCTCTCGCAAAACAAACTTTTGGCCATAACTCAAGAATCCATCTGCTAATTATGACAATTTCACACAAATGTATAATAGGATAAAGGAAGGAAGTGATGACATTTTGGACAGACATGGATGTAAACTGCAGCATGACTGGTTGTTGTTATTTATATATGAAATAACTTGTATCGTGATAGAAGATTTTGGCCCAAAGGTATTAATGAGTACTTTACATTCTAAATGCAGTATATGAAGTAAATCACTCTTTTGATGATTAGTCCTGAATACCTGTCAATAAGCAACCTAGAAATTAACTAATAATTAGTCATTTTTCTGTTTTAGTGTGTTTAAAAAGCACATCACTGATGAAAAACACATTATATCTGTCACTCATTATATCTTTTTTCTGTGTTTGCAGTTGATGTTCTTGGCCTACCTGTTCTTCCTGGTATGGCTTGGAGTGACAGCATTCACCAGCCTGCCGGTCTTCATGTACTTCAACGTTTGGTCCATGTGTCAGAACACCAGCTTGCTGGAGGGAGCCAACCTCTGCCTGGACCTGCGTCAGTTTGGTGTGTGCCATCTCTGAAATAGATGGAATGATGTGTTGTATATCGATCTATTTTAATATCAGTTTTTATCACTGAAATAGTGAGAACCATCTCAGCATTCTCTTGTGCAATGTTCTTACAGTTATAACAGCTGACATTTGACCTTTGGTATTTTGGGCAAATTCCCAAATCCAGTAGTAAGAAAGTAAGATATAATTGATCCGGTAAGAGAGACTCAGCATTCTATATGCATGTATGCCACAAGGCGTGAAGACTGCTTTCCATGGTGCAGTGAACTCTCAACGCGTTCGTATTCAGAGGACAGAGAACAGTAACTATCTCTTTTGGCTTTCTAAGTTCAAGCTTGGTCAACAATTACCTACTTTTGAGCATGATACTGTGCTGTTCTTGCCTGAGAAGTACTGTTGTCCGTTCAAATCTTTGTTGGACAATATCATTCAGATCAGACTTAGAAGTTTTACATTTTGAAAGAAGCAACTCTATTTCCTCCCTTCAGGATTTATTAAAGTGAAAATGGTTTTCTTATCCACAGAAGTTGTTTTGAGTGCCAGTGAAGAAATACAGGTTCTCATAATCCTGGACACTAAATTTCCCCTGCACTGCCTGATCACTGACAGAAAACATACTGCATTTTTCCTTCCACTTAGTGCAGGCAACTTACTGACACACGCACTATGTAAAAACTTCTGTGTGTGCAACAGAATTATCAAATTTCCAGTAGAATGCCCACAGTGTGCCAAGTGCCACAATGAAGCCCAGATCGTTCCCCTATTCAAAATGACTAATTAAACTGAACTAACCTGGACTTTATTAGTGGTCGAAATGGAAATGGTGTAGTGCAAAGTTGGCACAACTTCCTTTGTCCACCACGTGTCGCTAGATGAGGCACAAGAAACATGCATTACGTTGCTGTATCTGAAGTGTGTTCAATATTGGTATATTGCTGTCCTCATGCCTGTGCTGTTATGAAGCACGTGAAGTGTGGGTCATATTCAAGGTAGTGCAGTTGAGTTACAACAAGCTTGTTGTTCATGTAAAATGGCTGCAGATGGGAAGAAACGTTTTTGTGGTCTTGGTCCTGATGGGCCGAAGCCTCCTACCGGAGGGAAGGAACTCAAAGAGTTTGTGTCCAAGGTGAGAGGGGTCGGCAACAATCTTTCTTGCTCGCCTCAGAGAGCTGGAGACAAACAACATGTGGAAGGATGGCAGATTATAGCCAATCACCCTCTCAGCAGAGTGAATGATAGACTGCCGTCTGCCCTTGTCCTTGACATTGGCTGCAGTGTACCAGATTGTCATTGTCTTTGACAGGTTAAACTTCTTCCCTGTCTAAGGAAGTAAATCCTCTGCTGAGCCTTCTTGGTGATGGAGCTGATGTTCAGCCCTCAATTGAGGTCCTGGGTAAAGACAGAGCCCAGGAAGTGTAATGACTCCACAGTGGTCATACAGGCTGATAGGGGCAGTATGAACCATTTCCACTGTCTATAGAGCGTTGAGCTCTAAGTTGTTTAGTCCGCACCAGGTCACCAGATTGTCAATCTCCCACCTGTAGGCGGACTCATCCCCACCAGAGATGAGTCCAATGAGGGTGGTGTCATCTGCAAATTTTAGGAGCTTGACGGACTGGTGACTGGAAGTGCAGCTGTTGGTATACAGGGAGAAGAGCAGAGGGGAAAGAACGCAGCCTTGAGGGGAACCGGTGCTGATGGTCTGAGAGTCAGAGCTTCAAGTGGAGTCGAGCATGTGCAGGTAGGAGAGCTTGTCCTCCAGCAGAGATAGGATGATGGTGTTGAAGGTAGAGCTTAAGTCCACAAACAGGAACCTGGCATAGGTTCCTGAGGAGTCCAAGTACTGGCAGATTAAGTGAAGGGCCATATTGACTGCGTCGTCTATAGACCTGTTGGATCTGTAGACGAACTGCAGGGGGTCCAGGAGTGGATCGGTGAGGGTTTTGAGGTGGGACAGGACAAGGCACTCAACTTGGGCCACTTGGGCCTGTGGGCCTTCGCTATTTGGGGACAGGGTTGATGGTGGAGGTCTTGAAGCAGGCTGGTACATGACAAGTCTCCAGTGAGGTGTTGAAAATGTCTTTGTATACAGAAGACAGCTGATCAGCACAGTGCTTCAGGTTGGAGGGAAAGACAGAGTCTGGGCCAGCAGCTTTGCGGGGCTTCTGGCTTTTAAACAGCCTGTTAACGTCTCTCTCCAGAATAGAAAGATTCGGCATTGTGGTGGGGGATGGGGAGGTCTCTGGGATGTATGGTTGTGAGGCGCAGGGCCCTGCTGAGCTGGGGGAGGGGGACCCGATGGTCTGGAGCTGGTGGATGGGGTCAAGGGTGGATGGGGTCAGGACTGTGCCACTGTCTTTTAAAGCGACAGTAAAACTTGTTCAGGTCATTGGCCAGGCAGAGGTCATTCATGGAGTGGGGGGCTTTAGGCTTGGATATGGTTATCTGTCTGAGACCTCTCCAGACAGAAGCACAGTCACTTGCTGAGAGCTGGTGTTGCAGTTTCTCAGAGTACTGTCATTTAACATCTCTTACCGCCTTGCTAAACCTGTATTTTGACTCTTTAAATCAGTCCTTGTCCCCACTCCTAAATGCCTGTAACTTTTACAACCTTAGCTGTGTGAGTTTAGCTGTGAACCAGGGTTTGCGTTGTTATAACTCATCCTGATGAGTGATAGTACACAACTGTCTTCACAGAAGCTGATGTATGATCTCACAGCCTCTGTGTACTTATCCAGACTGGTGCTAGTAGTCCTGAACACATTCCAGTCTGTACAGCCTAAACATGCCCAAAGATCCTCCCTAGCTTCATGATTCCACTGCTTTGATTTTACACAACAGGCTTTCAGAGCTTTAATATCTGCCTGTATGCAGGAATCAGGTGGACCACGACATGGTCAGAGTGTTCCAGTGCAGTGCAAGGGACCGCGTGATAGGCCCCGCTTATTGTGCTGTAACAGTGATCTAAAGTGTTCTCCTCTCTGGTTGAGCATTACATAAGCTGTCTGTATTTGGGGAGTTCATGGCTGTGGTTACCTTTGTTAAAGTCGCCATGGACAGTATCCAAACACAGTATCTGCTCTGCTGTGCCTCCTGTACGTTGGCCTGCGGTTGAATGTAAACACCGACCGGTATGAATGAAGCAAACTCATTGGTTTGCAGTTCATAATAATAGATTCCAGATCAGGAGAACAGTGCAGCAGAATCACGGTCACGTCGTTACACCAGCTACTGTTGGTATAAAAACAGATTCTTCCACCTTTTGATTTGTTGGAGAGCTCAGTGTCACAATTCAATTAAATTCAATTCAATTTATTTTTGTACAGCCCAAAATCACAAATTACAAATTTGCCTCAGAGGGCAGATGTATGTGATACATCTGCCACAATCCGCTCTGAACAGCTGGAAGTCTGCCTTACACCCTTGACAGGTTGCCAGACTGTTGCCTGACATAGAGAGACAGACAACCATTTATGCTCACATTAATACTTACGGGCAATTTTAGAGTCATCAATCAACCTAAGCTGCATGTCTTAGTGGAAGAAATCGAACCGCTCTTGCTGTGAGGCAACAGTGCTCGCCACTACACCACGTGCAGCATTTAGATTGTACTGACCAAATTTGAATAGGATCTGATCTGAATTTCTGTTGCTTTTATATGATTCTCAGGGTCTGTTTCAGGTAATGTTCCAGACATAACTTGCCTGTTTGGTTATGATTGAGCCAATGGTTGTGGAGCGTAATCTATTGATGATGAACCACCCTTTTGTAGTTCATTGCTCAATATCCTCACAACGCAATGAGATATCAACAAGCTTTCAATAACTTTTGATCAGCTTCGTCCAATACTGATCCACAGTAAGTTTTAGAGCAATCAGACCGAGAAATTTGGATTGACCTAATTGGAAATGGGCAAAATGACATAAGAAATTTACTCTAAATTCAAAATGGCTGACTTCATGTTGAGGTTAGAGCAGTGTATATGTGATACATCTGCCTACTAAATTTCGTACATCTAGGTCAAGGCGAGGGCTGCTTCATTGAAAATGTGTAGGGGCGCTATTGATGCCCCCTTGCCACACCCAAGCACAAAAAGCATATTAGATACCATATTTTAGCTATTTTATTGCATGTGCCAAGTTTCGTTCATTTCTAAGCATCCCTAGCCCCTCAAAAACAACTTTGTGTTTAATGGCAAATAGCACAAAATTGCAACCACGTCACAGCAACATAGTTCCATGAAAAGTCACACATTTGATAACTTTTCATCATGAAGTTATTTAGATAGTGGTGAACGAATTTGGTGTTGATGTGATAGAATCTGTAGGAGGAGTTTGTTAAAGTACAACCTCTGTAAAAACTGGAAATGGGCAGTAATGCCTTAAATTGCCCAAATTTTCCCTCTTGCAAATCCTGCCCCTTTTGGTCAAAATCTACAAAACTCAAAAAATATCTTTTGATCAAGGTCTATCTTCCATCACTGTCCTCTACTGTCCAACGTTTTTCACTGCAAATTGGCCTCCTGTCAGAAAACTAATTAATGTAGTTGATAAACATTTCTCATTGAAAATAATTACAACATTTCACTTGAATAAAATTGCTAGTTCATGAAGGTTTGGATTCAACACTGCAACCATTTCCAGGTCACTGTGAGTGCATTCCTACCAGCAGCACACTGCACATAATGTGCAGTTCCAGTGACCAACAGTGCAATACCAAGGAAGCATAAATGTCAGTCCATTTCATTAATGAAGAATGTATGTTTCTAATATGTCTGTTCATCAGGAGTGGTGACCATCGCCGAGGAGAGGAAACTGTGTACTGGTTCTGAGAAGTTCCTCAAGATGTGTGAATCCAATGAGGTAAGAAGAAACGGAGAGACGTTTAAAGAAATTTGAAGTGATACAGACAGCAAATATGATTTGTGACCTGTTTCATGACAAAAAGCAGAAAAATTAAAACTCAACCAAGAATGTATTGTGTTGTGTGTTACAGCTGGACTTAACCTTCCATCTATTCGTGTGCACACTGGCAGGAGCAGGAGCTGCTGTCATCGCCATGGTGAGGACCATTATTCTCATATCTGATTGGTTATGGGCCTCGAGTACTAATTGCCACTGATTGGTATGACTTCCAACCCGTTGGTCAAATTACAAAAGGAAAAAAAATGCTCACAAAGCTCACTGAAACAGCTCAGCTAATTTATAGTCATAATTCCACCTAATGGCAACCATGACCATATGCAGTATTTCAGAATTACAGTGGTCCAAAAACTGAGCTAACTAGGAGGGTTCGGGGGCAAACCATCTCAATTCTTTCGAAAAAAAAAAATGTTCCTAATCAAAATGTTGACTTTCGAGAACGAAAATTGGCTTTTAAACAACGTTTTTGGGCATTAGTATAAATTATCTCTGAAGCATTAGTATCAGGTCAACAGTTACACTGAATGATCCAAGAGCCCAAGAGGCTACATGTTGATAATGTTAAATTAGAGTGTTAAAGTAGAAGCAAAACTCACACTTCTGTTCTGTCTCCCCCTGTTCACTGCCTCTTTCTCTGTGACTCCTCACCTCACCCACTAACCAATGTGTATTCAAGATAATTCACTTTAAATTATATTGACCTTTATTCAATCTTTGATCTCAATCGTTTGAGTTTGCATCACTTTGGATTTATATAAGTCTCAAACAACACAAACGTCAGGAAAATAAATAATAGTATGTTATTACACTATAATTGGGCTAGGTGTTTGCGCTGTGAAATTGAGCCTATAGGTTCCACTGTATAACCCAAAGAACATATATATTTATGTCATGATAAAAGCAGGATGTACCTGCTCTTCCTCTCTCATCTCCATCACCTTCTCTCTTTCTTTTCCTTTCAGTCTCTTGTAACGTGTCTCTTCTTTTCCCATAGCTGGGTGTTGATTGACGGTCTTTTCACTTTTCTCTCTGTCAGTGAAGAAAGTAAATGCACGATGACTATAAAGTGGTGAAAATGAAACTAACTAGCGGTCATCACTGGCTTCTCTTAAATGAAGCGGGACCACAGAAGCTATTGGTCAGGTGGTGTCTGTATGAGGAGGAATGACATTGAAAAGTACAATACTGAAGTACTTTACTTGAGTTTTTATTATTATTATCTGCTACTTTACTTTAAAGACTGAGAATATAAAAACTAAATGAAATCAATAATAAATATAACACAATAACATATTATTATTCTGCATAATGAGTACTTTACTTTTGTTTCATGAAGTATATTTTGCCAAAAACAGTTTTGTACTTTTCTTTCTGTAACATTTTGAATGCAGATTTGATACTTCTTCCAACACAGTATGTTAACATCAGTTTATTGAAATATTAAAAGAGTTTTCTTTCACTCTCTCTCACATACACACAAACACACAATTTGCCGATACAGTTCACATAGTTTAATATTTTTACTGCTGTTGCTCTGTCTCTTTTGTCTCTCCACTGTGACTTTTAACAAAAGGCGTTTGCACATGTTTTCATTAATAGTAAAATTACTTCTTTTATCGTTTTAGTTTGTTTTAGAGCCACGGCGTATTGTGAAGTCATTCTTATGGAACGTGAAGTGGCAATCAGCCTGCTTAATATTATAGACAAGACAAAACTACACAGGCTCACCTGAAACTGTACGCTCTTCCATATCTCCTGAACTCTTCTCGCTTTGAATCTCTCAGCAAGAGAGTCAACCAGCACAAACACACATTCAATTTATAGACCTGCATTTACTTTGACAGTCTGTTATGTTACAAACACGATCGCGCATTCAAATTTTTTCGTTGATCTTTACAGGCTTACTATTGAAATAATATTTGAAGCTACACTGAGCGTTCAAGGCGTAAGCCCCTGCTAAATGAGCTGGCGACGACACTGCTCCACGCAGGAAATACGGTCCAACGCTTGCACACAGTGTCTGATGGTCATGGAAGTGCACAGCCGCGTTAATTAATTAGGTGCCTAGATCTACTAAGAAGTAATTCATGCAACGTGAGGCTTGTTAAAACCAAATCAAACGGCACCCAGCTTACGTCATACTTCAGACTGCACTACATAGAGTCACTTCTTAGCCTAAACGTGCTTCTCTACACAGAAATGAGTTTTGAGAACAGTACGTTCTGCCATTTCTCCTCTAATCCAACTGCTTTGAGTCACTCACACTTTGAGTCAGACCTCCCCGCACACACGCACACATTTATTTTAGAGACCTGCCTTTACGTTGACAGTCTTTCATGTAATTCACACATTACATTGCGTGTCTATCATCACAGGCTTACCTTTGAAATTATGTTCGGGGCTACACTAAAACTGTTTGGGGCTTAAGCCCAGGCCAAATGACCTGGCAACTCCACTGCTCGAAGCAGGAAATACCAGCTAACTTTTGTGTCTGATGGTCACGGTAGTGAACGGCTGCATCCATCAAAGTCCCCCCTGTATGCTCGGCGTGCTTGTAGGTCATAGGTCATCATTCCTTGCAGCTTTAATTATTATTAATATTGTATGTCTTAGAGCCCCAAAACAAGGTGCTTGGATGACTGGAAAACTCCCGCTGCAATTGGGAAAACAAAAAAACTCGTGGAGGTATATCATCAACTCGAACAGAAGTCTGCGATTTTTAATTTTGAAGTATTGGCTTGCTTCTCTGAGCAGGTTAACAAGACCCATCTCAAATTTGTTCCCAAAAATTAATACTTTCTTACTTTTCCTTGAGGAACATTTTTAATTCAGGACTTTAACTTATAGAAGAGTATTCTACACTGGAGTATAGCTACTTTACTTAAGTAAGATCTGAGTACATCTTCCACCACTGTCAATGTTGAAAGGAGTTTGTTGAAATATAAACCTTTCCCTCACACACACACACAATATTCAGATACAATTTGCATGTCGTAGTTTGTGCAGTTTGTTTCCCTTCAATGATATTGAATAGTAATAAAAAGTTGTATGGCACAAAATATATTGAAAGGAATATTGCACACAATATTGAAAAAAGTAACATTACACATGAAGTGACTATTATTATTGTCAGTGTCCGATGTTCCAGGTGTCCCTCCTGTAGAAGGGGGAGGAGTTACACAGCTTGATGGTGACTTCCTGTGGTGCACCTCAGTGGTATCAGTCTACAGCTGAAGGTGCTCTGATGTAACTTCAGTCTATCATACAGGGGATCAGAGGCACTGTCCATAATACTGATTAGTTTCCTCAGTACCACTCCCAGGACAGAACCAGATTCCCTGATGAGCTTATTCAGTCTATTAGCATCAGCTGTCTCCACCCTGCTGCCCCGGCACACTGCAGCATAGAAGATGACGCTGACCCTGAACAAATGTTAAAACATCTGCACTATGCTTCTGCAGACGTTGAAAGATCTGAGTCTCCTGAGAAAGTACACTCCTTGTACAGAGTGTTTTAGTCCGGTCCATCCTATTGTCTATGTGGACGCCCAGATATTCGTAATACATGAAAATGTCCACCTCTGTTTCCCTGATGCTGACTGGGTTAGGAGGGGTCCTTGCCTCCTAAAATCCTCCAGCTCTTTTGTCTTTGTGATGTTGAGTTGCATGTGATTAAAATTCACACAACTCCACGAAGCTGTCCACCTCACTCCTGTACTCATCCTGTTGTCCCCTGCTGATGAAGCCCACAGGGTAGGTGTTTCTCCTGCTGGTAGAACATACTGCATATTAAACATAGTAATGTGACAAAGAGTCCTTTTCATATGTATGCTTTAGACCTCGGGTTCCCAGACTTTTCCATGCTAAGGCCCCCCAAATAGCGTTAGATTCACACACACACACACACACACACACACACACACACACACACACACACACACACACACACACACACACACACACACACACATACACACACACACACAAATTTGCATTTAAAAAGTGCTGTCCTGTATGTGGTCCATAGGTGGCACCAACATTCAACAAAGGGTCGAGCTCGGTCTACACAATAAAGCTGCGGTTGTCTCAAACCTGCACCACAGAAAAAAAAAAAAATGCTCTTCTCTCCCCAGAAGTAAAGTGTTCACAACAGAAAAGTGTTTTTCAAATATTTCATTTCAAATTGAACTCATATTCAAACCTGCAATACCATATTATTTGGTAACTTGGGAGCAGCAGAAACAAACTGTAAACACCACCTCATATTCACTTTCAGTATCAAACACTTGTTTACACATCAAGCAGATACACAGTGTCATTGGCATTCATCTGGACTCCTGTTTGTGCACACTTGATGAGTATTCTCTCTTCCTTTAGTTTAGTTTTGTTCTCATCCAACTCCTACATCTGGCTCTTTAGCTGTTGAATGCTGCACTGACTAGCTAGTCACTAACTGTTCACTGAAATCGGCTACCTGCTGAATAACTTCACAGGAAGTCAGGTTTAGGCAACATTACTACATAGTTAGGTTTGACGTTAACGTGAATGAGTAACGACTCTCGTGATTACAGAGTGACTGACGACTCACGTGGCTAGCGACTGACGTGAGTTGTTGTCAACAACTAACGTTACACGACCAAATGTCAACTCTATTCTTTATGCACGGGAAACAAACATACAGATGGAGTATTTAAGGTGTTGTACGTTATGCATGTAGGCCGGGGGCCACTCCGTAGAAACCTTTTTGCACTTATTTGAGAGTTGACAGTGTAAAGAGACAACGTCACCAGCTGGACTCAAACCAGGGACGCGTTCGCCCTAAAGATGCAGTGTGTAGGATCTGCCCACATGTTCCAAGCAAATAGGGGACAGCATCTCACCGCTGCTACTGAGTCCACACAATCTAAAGCCACAGTCATCAGTTACTTTAAGAAAAGCCTACTACTAACTAACAACAGGGCAAGAATACACACAGTTTGAGGATGGTCTGATGGTCACTGTATCTGCAGCAAGCTAATATTAGCTGATATGATACCCAAGTCTACTCGGGCCTGCTGCCTCGGCTCTTGAGCCGGTCCAACGTGACCAGATCTGAGCCTCAAGTCTGCAACTTTAACTCAAATCCTTGAAAGAATAATCCCTCATAGTATGATGAGGGATTATTTTTAGCTGCAGGGTGAGCAAATGCTAAAACGGAGTTATTTTTGTTCAGAAGTGGGCTGAGCAGCATTAGTGTGGTTAGGTTGGGCAGCTTAAAGATGGACTGGTGGGACTAAGTGATTTCTCCACCTCTTTTTTCTCTCTTTTATCTACCTTTCATACGGCCCAATTCATCTCACTCCTAACCAAGTTGGGCTTTGCCATCTACTGGGAGAAGAGCATCCCTCTTGTTTATCTCCCTTTCCCTCCCCCCTATCAGGGCACCCCAAAGAGTGTGATGCAAACTATTGTACTGCAATGCAATGCCCATATGAAATATGGCCTTTTGGTGGAATGGCAATAGTTAGATCTAAAAAAAAATACTTTTTGTGAAGTTTGATTGACATTTCATAGTATCGGGTTGATTGGCAAGTGACGCCAATTATACAAAATTACTTTTGTATCATTTCTGTTACGTTTGCTTTTTCTTTTGTTTGTATAAAAGCAAAAACAATGTGCAGTTACCATAAACACTAGTACTAGTAATAGTACATACTGTATACAATTGGTGTGTAGTATGAATTTAGCACATTATTGCTGTTTAGTGGTAAGAGTGATGGAATTAATTCGAAAGAGACTTAAAGTACAGTACAAACTACATGCACCTGGTATAATTATCATTCTGTCCACATACATAGCATCTCTTGTTTAAGCAGACTTTGTCCAAGCTCTGTCTGTATCTCATTAATGTACAATTTGGACTAAAGGTATATGCAAAACAAACTAGAGGTTTGTTTTCTTGTTTACTTCATGTGTATTGAATCAACCTTGGCTTTTCCTCTCCTCCTTCAGGTCCATTTCCTGATGGCTCTGGCTGCCAACTGGGGCTATCTGAAGGACGCTAGCCGGATGCAGAAGTATGAGGACATCAAATCGAAGGAGGAGCAGGAGCTGCATGACATCCACTCTACACGCTCCAAAGAACGTCTCAACGCCTACACATAAACGCACACCTACGAGAGAAACAACACCCGCCCACTTACCCATCACACACACACACGCACACACACACACACACACACACACACACACACAAGCTGATATATGCACACACAAACACACAGACACACACAGGGCCTGACAAAAGCCTAAGGATAGCAGAAACATACAGTAACACACATGAAAGAAAAAACGACAACACAAACATACATTCAAAGACACAAATTAGGACATTATTAGACCAAATTAATATAAAAATTATTAAAAAAACACACAAAAACCATGCAGTAGATCATTGGCTCAGGTGATCTGTGCTAACACTTTAGCATCCGCTCTGTTGGTTTGCTTCATACTTGTGTTAACCCTGACTTTGACTTCAGAGTGAAGTGTTTACCATTACCTTAAAAGCGAAAACAAGCCGAGACCAAACCCTCGTCAGAGGAAGCGGTGCTGGTGATGGCAGATCGCATACTGCTATAAGTCACCGATAAGACGCTCCATAAAATGACATGATCGCTCAATTCAAACTTGGCTACAACGACTTGAAATAGTTCATGATATTTCGCTCAGAAGTTATAAAAGCCTAAGTTTACCAGGGATGGCCTCTAACCTTGTTGGGCCCTAAGCTCGCCCTCCCCTTCTACCCTCAATTCCCCAAAGTAGTTTGCAGTGTGTGAATGTGCAGAACAATCAACTGGGACTGGCCTAAAATCACAGAAAGAAACCGAGATAACTCTGGAAAAGGTACTAAAGAATTTTCGACACAAAACAAGTACAGTGTGTGTACAATATAGCACAAGAAACATACAAGATATTGCAGAAAGAAATAATAACGACCAGAAGAACCCAAAGAGTTTTTATTTTATTTTAATTCACTTGTTTGTGGTCTTAAACATCTAATTAGATTGAGCCACCTGTGCTTTTTTTTTTTTAAGTGCAAATATTTTTCTAAAAGGTTGGTGTCGGTTTTACTAGCTTACCATCGGTCACCACGGTGATCATCATAGCTTGCTGCAGAACTGCTACGAGCTGTTAGCATGGCACACTGAAGTCAACAATCTACAGCAGACACAAGGTTGAGTTAGGCGTCGTGGAGCTCACCCCGTAATGTGGGGGCCGTCCAACAGGGCGATGTCACTGTATCTCCCCAACGGCATCCACATCTGCAGTACAGACACACAGAATTCATCCACACAGACACTCACGCACACACACGTAGATGTGGCTGAATGGTCGGTGTTGTGCAGGCAGTGTTGTATGTTGTTGTCATGCTGTGTCGTGTCGTTTCGCCACATTATGATGACTGGTATTGCAGAGGAATATGGTCCCCAAGGAAATGTGTACCTCCCAGGTACGAATGGGTAGCTTTGATGAGTTTTCCTTTCCTCCCCTTCTCTTTTTGACTCATTTCCCCCGCAACCCTATCCATCCTCTTTCTCCACCATGTGACCCTGTTCATCTTGAGCCCAGTTTGATTAGTTGTTCCACATATTGTTGTTCCGCATACTGACCGGTACGTCCCACAAGTGGCCATTTGTGGTGCAGGAGGTTGGTTTTTTTAAAAATGAAATGCAGACTTAAGAGTTGATTGTAATTTTAATAATGAAACCATATGCTGATTAAGGAAAGAAAACTCCAATGAAGATGATGTCAGAAATGACATCATCTCCCTTACTGTCCAAACCCCCCAAATATTGCTTTATGTGTACTCTATATGATATGTCAGGCTCCTTAAGGTCGCTTGAACTTTCAGAGTAAAACCACTTAAAAAAAAATGTAAAAGTCAAAGCGGCCATTTAAAACACCTAATGAAACAGGGCTTTGTGTTCTTCCCCCTTCATCCCAGTTTGTATAAACTGACGATTTGTCCTCAGAAAAAGCACACCTTAGCAGCATTAAGTCTTTTAAAAAGTGGCATGTTCTCATCAGTCTGATAACTAATGTTTTTTCTCACTTTTTAAAATGTTGCCACATTTTTTATCAGTAATATATATGTATAATATTAGCCTTGTTTTTTTTTCAAATGGGGCAGGTGTAGGTTTTTATCACTTTCACATTTTTATGTAACAATTCTGTGTTTCAGTGGTTCCGCACACATGCAAATACGCACAAACACACATACACACGCGTATACACCAATCATCTTCTCGACGGCATATCACGGCCATTTTAGGTAAAAAAAAAAAAGATAATAATTACGGAGACGGGAGAGGGTGGTAATAGTCTGAGAAAATAGTCGAAATTTCCAGTTGTAAATTTATGAGAAAAAAAAGGATATTCTTTGAGATTTAAAGTGGCAAATTTCCAAAAAAATAAAAAGTGATACATTTATGTGGAAAAAAACACGGAAAAATAGTAGAGTGCAAAACCCTTCTTTGCTCCTCGTGTGGTAAGGATGGCCTCTGAGGCAAAGGTCTTGTGAAACATACATGTTTTCTTTCACGTTCTTACTGTCTTTTATGAGCATGAATAAATGCTACTATTGTAGAAGTTGCAGGAAAGTAGAGAAAGTACAGAAAAGGCTCACAATATAATTGTTTTTGTTGAACCACAAATTGGTGAAAGGCCATAGAGTCCGTAGAGTCTGTAGGACGTCTGGAATAGCCTTCTAACCTGCTGCTCCTGCGACCAAGAACCGGATAAGCGGGTGAGAGTGGATGAGAGTGGACGGATGGACGGATGGATGGACGGATGGACGGATGGACGGGTGGACGAATGGACGGGTGGAGAGTCCACCACAATAAAATATCTTCTGCACTGGGCAGCTCGTGTTCCCACAGTGTTTAACAGTGCCATCTGTGGTGTGATGAGGTTGATCATCTGTTGATGAGCAGAAGACCCTCACTATTTTCATTCCGCTTTTGCACTACACTATTTTTACAATTGTTTCTCTTTTCTGTAAATTTGCCACTTTATTCTGAGAGAATATCCAATTTATTTTCTCATAAATGCACAAATTGAATCTGAGAAATTCTGAGTTCTTTCTCGGAATATCACCCCCTCCCCCCAGGCTCCATAATTATTATTATAATATTTTACCTACAATGGCCCTAATACACCGTCTTACTAATGTGACCAAAATAACCATTTATTAGTCTGTTGGCTTTTTATAAATAACTGAAAGGAGTTCTGGGTAGTGTTTTGGTTGTGCAGGAGTGTCATCATTGAAGCTTGTAAAGGTTGAGCTCTGAGCAGGATGTGGTTCAAGATGGAGGATCAATTCCCCGCTTTTCCTCTTATGAAGAGTTTGTTAGAGTTTGAAATGAATAAGATGGAGTGCTGTAACTTGAGAGTTGGGAATACTGACTTATAAAAGAAAGAAAAAGGTCTGGAGGTGCTGAGGGAACCAGGAAAAGGAGATCAAACTCGCCATGAGTGGCTGCAGGGATTGACTCAGCTGGAGTAGTGGTATTGGGAATGAAGACCGAGATGAATGATGTCCCAGCTCGTAAGCTCAGGGTGAACCGTAGGAATGATTGACTTTACTGGATAGCTTTGTGGTCTTAAGAATGTTCCCAGTTTACATTTGCTGTCTCAATCACCTCCTAATGTGCTTTTATACTGGATGCTGCATATTCTAATATTTTCTATCAGCAGAACTACACTGGCTGGGATGCGACTTTAAGTAACCTGCTTAAATTTGACCTTAAAATTAGGGGTTTCAAAAAGGATCAACTGAAATATCATCCCCATTATGAATGGGATTATGATTTCTGATCCCAGTTCTAACCTAACCTTTACGTGCTGCTACTTTTTTTGAGAGGCCAATCAGACATCCAAGTCACATCTGAGTGGTAACAACTTTAAAATTGACCTAGAATTTATTTGGTTGTTGTCGTTCTTATGCAGTTCATACAGCGCTTCTAATTTAAATACATTTAAAAAAAATGTTGTTAGGTTTTGTTGAGCCAGCCATTAGAATAAGAGGGCTGTATGGAATGTTCTGGTTCTAGCTGTGAAGGAATGGGATGATTCTCTATCTGCCAGTAGAGACGACTGAGAGGGAATCCAGCTTATCTTCAGAATGATTACTGTGCTGATGATGATGATGATGATGATGATGATGATGATGATGATTATAGTGGTGATGACATTAGTATTTGAAGGGTTTAATTTGATGAGACTACCAGCACACACACACACACACACAGACACACACACACACACACACAGACACACACACACACACACACACACACACACACACACACACACACACACACACCACCACCGCCATTACTCTGAGCCGAAATTCATCGCTCTTTTACTTTTCACCTATTACATTTCACTATTTTATTATCAACTTTTAATCTTTGAGACTTTTTAAATGTGAACTCATTTATAATTCAAAAGAAAGTAAATGTGTTTTTTTGTTTTTGTGGTCAGTATTAAGCACTGTACCTACATTAACTCTGTAAAAAGATATACATATATGTGAAACAGTTGAGGTGAGCAGCCGGGGAGAATGATTTCCTACTGGTTACAGAGTCTGGAGGAGGAGGCTGAGTCCCAATGTATTGAGCCTCTACTCCCGAGAGAGCTGCTTTTACACACACACATGGAAGTATTTCACAATGGTTATCCAAAAGTAGAAAGAGAAAACTGTTATAGAAAAAACAGATGTGTGCCAAAAATCAGTATAAGGTCCGGCTCACTGCAAGGTGATTTCCACCTGCTAGTGGATATATTGGCTAATTTAAAGGTAGCATGAACATTTAAATATCTAAAAACTTTGGAAAATGTGCTACAATAAAAAAGAATACTATGCACAATGTTATTTGCAGTAAAAGAGGTTTAAAACATGCAAAAACACCTGTAGAGTCCTTCAAGAGGCAGAATTGGTCATAAGATGACGCCTCAGACCAAACAGCCAATCAGAATGCTGTGTTTACAAAGCGCAGCAGACATATCCTTCTCATTCTGCCTTTAAGTTGGTACTAGTCGAGCCGAACCTTGAGGTGTCACACGTGTTGATGCCAAACTGATGTAGACAGCCAGCAACAAACTAAACCTGCAATAACACATTTAGTGGCTGCGTGTCCACACAGGCACTAGTTTTGCTTCTCTTGGGCTTTCCTCCCAAACCCTGTGGAATCTAATTTCTACCAGCACTATTTTGGTAAAACACGGCTCGATCCCGGTTCTTTGTGTTGTGTAAAATGCAGCTGAATTTGACAAAAAAAAACAAAGAAAACAGTCACCATCGGTGTCGAGGAAGGGAGACTCCTCCAGACTCGTCTCTTGTTCAGGTGTGTCTTGGCTGCATACAGTCAGTATTTTTAAGGGTCTAGTTTTACAGTAACAGTATTCTATCATTTCATTGCCTGACAATGGATGTTTTGTCAGTGTTTTTAACTTCAGATAAATGAAAAAAGTTTTTTGTGCACTTATTGACCATTTTGAGCTCTCTCTCTCTCTCTCTCTCTCGCTCTCTCTCTCTCTCTATCTCTCTTTCTCTTTCTCTTAATCTTGGTGTGTAAGTGCATTGAGCTCCCCATTGTGGGACCTGTGTATAGTCTTGCAGCATTGGTTATTATCTGAAGACATAACAATGATGAAAACAAATGAATTCATAATAATGAATATACAGTAATGTTATTCTAGGTATATATATATAAAAAAAAAGACAATGAATCTAGTTGTTGTTTGTGGCATGGTTATGCATTCAATGGTCATAATTTCAATGATTAAAACAATACAAAAAACATAATTTTCCACTGGCGCTGTTCTGCTGTTTTTTGTTTTGTTGTTTTCCGCTTTTCTTTTTAGCGTGCCGCATTGCGGTTCTTGACGCTAATGGTGTTGCTAAGCTAGCTTGCTTGCTCAGTTGTTTACCAACGGAGCAATATATTGTAGCAGTTTGACGAAATCAAGATGTAAAACGAGAAATCCACACTGTAAATTTCTGACATACAAGTGCATGAATTAATGGTTGCAAGTCTTAAGTGATATGATCCTGGTGTTGTTTATTGTTTATCCTAATAATTGCTCTGGCCACCAGTTATGATGCACGATGCACCCACCTCTGCTCTCATCCTCTTCCTCATTCTGGACATTTAGGTTAAAATCACACAGCTCTGGATGTCCAATTCAGATGTATTTTTTTTTACCATATTTTAATTCAAAGGTTACCCAGGTCAGATTTCCTGTGGGCCATTGATTCATAATTAAAGCTCCATGTAACTTAGGAACAAGCACAGTCTGCCCAGCTCACACAACCAAATGCGAAGGCAAAATTAATATTTCAGGTCACTTAAAAAAGCCTTTTTAAATCTGCACAATCACATTTGAAGGTGAAGAAGAAGGAAGCCTGGTCGTAGGCAGCAGCCACGGAATTCTGGCAGATAACCGAAGCGGATCTCCACATGGGATATGGCCCAAAATAGATGAGAGAATATGAAAAAACTTCTTTTGAGCAAAAATGTCAAAATGGGTCATGCATGCCGGGCGGTGCCTAAATGAAGACAAATCTGATATTTACAGTTTATACTGCCATAAGAAGCTGTTGTAGTCAGTGAGCCGATACGAGCTGCTCTCTTGTTTGCTCTCTAACCCGCGTCTCCCTGTGAGATGAATATGTGTACTGACGCGGACAAATCCTCTTTTCTACCCGCTGAACGCGGCTGAACAAGATTTAACTTTTACCCTAGCATCATCCTGACCAGAAAGCATGACTTTCAATACCATGAATTCTGATTTCTAACCCTGTGTGAAAAATATTTGATCTGTTTTTGCCCGTCTTTGCAGCCATAAAACCTTCAGCACTGTATCACAGGATGAAAAACCCGATCCTCTGTGCTCGAGCAGATTCAGCCCTCGTTCTACATGAACTGAGACAATGATCTAAAAAATGATGATGTCAGTTTGTGACCTGAAACGGATCATCACGTGTCTCAGATCCACGCATTATGTCAGGTTGGACATTTGGAATCGATTTTTTTGTTTCACCATAGATTCTCGACTTTTTGTACTTCACTCTGAATGCTTACTAGCAAGCTATATTGGATTCACGCCTCCATTTTTGTACATATCTGTGCCAACAGCTTGGGCAGACAGTGGCTTTTTTATTTGTAAAGACATAAACTTGCTTGCATATATAAATAAAATGAAATAATACACTTGTGTACTTGTTAATGAGGGAATATTTTGAGTTTGCCACTTCATTTCACAATATAGGCATTTTCTGGTTTTCTTAAAGGCTTTGTAGATCATTTTAACATTTTACAGAATTC
Organism: Ophiodon elongatus; assembly: GCA_016806645.1. NCBI lineage: Eukaryota > Metazoa > Chordata > Actinopteri > Perciformes > Hexagrammidae > Ophiodon > Ophiodon elongatus. The sequence goes on along the minus strand of JACSYO010001146.1, from coordinate 391,265 downwards.
TATTGATTATAAAAAATATTTACTGATGTACGTGCATCCATTGATATGTTTTTTGTATGTTGTGATAAAAGTAATAGCACCTAATCACAGTTATAAAGCTCCATCGGGAACATTTGTGCCACATTTGAGGAAATTCCCTCGAGCTGCATGAGATATTCACAAGAATGTGACGGACTTAGTCACAGTGACCTTGACCTTTTACCCTCCAGGCATTCCCTGATATATCACGTTCATGAGAATGAAATAGATGGACCGAATGACAACAGATGTTTGGACGGATGGACTACCCGAAAACCAAATGGGGAGAACACATTCAAAACCCTTCTATACCCTGAAATAAAGAAATATAATAAAAAAGTAAATATTACGTTGGAATGTCCACCGAGATTGCGCATTCTGAGAAGGACTAATTTGTGTAGAGGAACAAATCATAATTACCCTCACAGTTTCAAATGCACATGGTAATTTGGCACTGATACAGAGCTTCTCATTAGAGGTTATATTGTCCTGTTAAGAACTCACAGAGATTCCAATGTAATACTGATGCCTCTATGTGACCTGCATAAGTAAACGAGACCATCAGAGAAAAGATTGGTTATTCCTATAGGGCCTCCTATAGGGCTTCCTATAAGGGCCTCCTATAAGGGCCTCCTATAAGGCCTTCTATAAGGGCCTCCTATAGGGCCTCCTATAAGGGCCTCCTATAAGGGCCTCCTATAGGGCCTCCTATAGGGCCCCCTATAAGGGCCTCCTATAAGGGCCTCCTATAGGGCCTCCTATAGGGCCTCCTATAAGGGCCTCCTATAAGGGCCTCCTATAAGGGCCTCCTATAAGGCTTCCTATAAGGGCCTCCTATAGTGCCTCCTATAATGGCCTCCTATAAGGGCCTCCTATAGGGCCTCCTACAAGGGCCTCCTATAAGGGCCTCCTATAAGGGCCTTCTATAAGGGCCTCCTATAGGGCCTGCTATAGGGCCTCCTATAAGGGCCTCCTATAAGGGCCTTCTATAAGGGCCTCCTATAGGACCTCCTATAGGGCCTCCTATAAGGGCCTCCTATAAGGGCCTCCTATAGGGCCTCCTATAAGGGCCTCCTATAAGGGCATCCTATAAGGGCCTCCTATGAGGGCATCCTATAAGGGCCTCCTATAGGGCCTCCTATAAGGGCCTCCTATAGGGCCTCTTCGCTGCTTCGTCAGTCCTCGCTGGGAGTCGACAATGACATGACGCTGCTGGAGGCCCAGGCCCTGTTGCTGGGCTCGCTGAAGGGAAGTGAGGCATGGGAGAACTAGAACCAGGACTTGCAAACATTTCCACTTTTTTTCCACAGGGACCACAAAAATCAACACAAACATATAGTTGCTTGTCATAGCTTCAAGTCAGGTTTAACTATTCATGTGTTTTTTTATTAAAATACTTGTAAAAATTATTATGTAACCTTTACGGAATAGCAGCCACTGTGGCCACACATGACAGGATAATGGTAAATACAGTACCAAATGTAGTGAAAGTAGAGAGGGATTACTGAAATAAATTATGTCTAAGCTTTTATAACTACAGTTTGAAAACATTAGCTAACACTAGCCACGATAAGCTACTGGTCATACCAGACCAAATAAGGCTGAAGCAGCAAAAACTCCCAAGTGTATTTTATTAATACAGTTAATTTAATTCCTTATGATATATGGAATGTTATTTTTTCAGTTACATACTCTTACATAGAAACATTTTGTTGGGTTTTGTGAAATCATTTTGACCAACAAGTGAAATATTGATGTGCATAAAAAACTTTATATACAGTGGTTACAGTATGCAGGCTGGTCTCATCCAGCATTCGTAGCATTACCTACGAAAAATGATGCGCCGTAAATTCGTAGATATTGGATGGGTCCAACAAACAGCAGTCTTTCGGCCAGGAGAGTGCTGTTTGTCTCTCCGTGTGAAACGAGAAGTCAATGTTGATTTATTTGTCACGTAACAAGAGCACTTTAGTAACTTCACTTCCATAGCTACTTTAACGACAATCTATTCCTCAACCTAACTAAGTAGTTTTATTGTCTTAACCTAACTGATATTTCCTGTGAAAACTGAAGTTTCTTTTAAAAAGATACATGTTGCTGGCTTTTGTAGGAAAAGTCACTTTTGGTAAGATATCATACGAGCCGCTGTATGAGGATACGTTGCAGTATGTGTAAGTGGTACAAATGATGTCGCTCAGAAAGAAAGGAGGAAGGAGGACTGGACTTAGAAAGCACAACTCTCAACACTTTATGAACAACACTGTAAAAAATACAAATTTCATCTTCACCGGTTATACAGCACTATACACATTTTAATCATAATATCATAATAACATAACATCATAAGCTAACTAACAAACATGCATATAACAGTTTAATATAATGTCAACTTTATGACATGACAAAAATACTATCACTGGGTATAAATATTGTAAGTCCGAAACATGCATTTTCAAAAATATTTACAAGATATTTTTAATTGTTGCTATATTAATTAAAGAATTCAGAGGTGTTGGCAAGTATTAATGCAATATGTGAAACAAGTTGTAAACCCTTGGAATGATGTCACTTGAGTCAGTGTCAATAGGGGCTGAAGACTACGAGGTTGAAAATCACATATGTCTTGAAGTGTGGAGTTAGAAACAAGTGAGCTCACCAGACCACTGTAGCCTAGAGGCTAGAGGCTAGAGGCTCGAAGCGCTATGCTACCACTTGCATAACACACCCAACTGTCCACCATGAGTCCAGTAATGTTATAGGAGTGCTATGTTTTGAAATGTTTTTGAAACTCATCTTAACTACTATAGGCATAGTGTTTCTCAATGAACTCCCAGTCTCTAGCAGTCACTGTACACAAATATGTCAACTAAATCAAATGATGCCCAGGTTTTCGTAGATTACATCATCAAGAGACTGGTCTGTGGCCAGTGATGGTGTTGTTTTGCAGACTTTGGCATAAAGATGGGTAAATGGATCTGGTTTGCTTTCTTTTTTAAGAGAGACTTCATCGTTGCCCATGGGAACAGTATAAATGGGATCATTGTCTGCAAAATGCTCAATTTTTCCTTTGCTCTGAATTTCAGCTGGTTTATTCTGGACTGGACTGATTTTGTCGTACACCTCCGAGTAGACTGGATCTGGGTGATCGGAGGTAACACAGGGAGGTGGAGCCTGGGAGTTAGGAGGGGGAGTGATGGCTTCCCTTGAGTTGGGGGGTTTGAGCGGGAGAACACTTACAGGGTCTACATACACAGCCAAGGTCGGTTGGGCTTTTGGTACAGATTGGATGCAATCAGCTGGGTCAGCATATACAGCTTCTGACTGGCCACCAAGATGACCTCTAGAGTGGCTGCCATGTGTGGGGACCAGTGGAAGAGGCATGAGGGTGATAGGAGCTGGCTGCACTGATACACTCTCTGACGAACCAACCACATCTTCTTGAGCATGTGCACTCTCTTGTAGAGCAGCAGGTTTACTTCCCTGTATCCTCAGTTTGTTCTCCAGAAGGGCAGGGATACTGGTCACGTCTGGTATTTTGGGGAGAGGGGAATGAGCCTGTATTTTTGCGACGATAACTTTCTCACCCTCTTGGTTTTGGTTGCCTAAAGTAAGATTGGAAGTCTTTCGATTGATGGTACTCTGAATCAGGGAGAATATTGTGTCGACCTGCTGTGTCTCAAAGGTAAATGTTCCAGGACCAGAGTCACAGCGTCTACCTGCTTCAATGGTGAAGGCCAGCTGGTCAGAAAGAAACAAAGAGGTAAATTAGCATGTTCATGGAACCAGCAATCCTAACTAAGAGTTAATAGCAATCCAAGTTGATGAAAATTGTATGATTCGGTTTTAATTGATACCCATGAGCAGATAAATGGGAAGTTGGGAATGTTAATGATAATGAAAACCATACCTTATCTTTTCCATATCGTCTCAGCAGTTCGTACGACCATTCGCTAACAATGTTCTTCTTCTGGGTTTCTCTCAGCAGCAGTGCCTCTTGCCCCACCTGCAACCAGTAGGACCCCTTCAGGCCGCAACGTGTCGCTGCATCAGTCCTCTGAACCGTCACCCAGAACTGTGAGGCTGGAGAGAATATTTGTTGTCATTACAACAACTCGTAGTTCGATACAGCCAATCACTGTTTGATTATGCAAGGTAAACATACTATTAAATAGATTGACAAAATCACTTCACAACAAAAAGAATCCTTAATTCTGGAATTAGTGGGGAAGCATTGTGTGTACCACATACACACTGCACAATTAATTGTGAAATTATATAAGCTTAGGACTTGCAACATAATCTTTTTTCTTCCATTTAAAAGTAGCTGGTCACTAGCTGTGCCATTGAGTCATTGGGTCTAGTTTTGTTTCTATCTTAAGATAAACCGCCGGTTTAATGCTATTCCTCTTGTTGGTCAATGCTCAAAAGTATCCAGTTCCAGAGTTACAGAACTTGATCCAGAACAAGACTTTCTACAATGTACAGCAGATTGCTGTGGTTTGCTGTGGCAATCAACACAAATTTGTTGTTCAGCCGAGTTACTTTTCTTTTTTTCACAACACATTCAAAAATCAAATCTATTCAGAACCGGACAACAAGAGCTCAAGGGATAAAAATATAACTGTGACAATAACAGAGAGTAACCAATGAAAGGAAGGGAGCAGAAATAATGAAAAACACAGACAAAAGCGTAGGAACAAATTATTTACCTTCATCTGCTGAGGCATATATCTGGTTCTCCTCCATTTGGAGCTGATTAGAGTCTGAGCCAACACCTCTCTGAGAGAGAGAGAGAGAGAGAGAGAGAGAGAGAGAGAGAGAGAGAGAGAGAGAGAGAGAGAGAGAGAGAGAGAGAGAGAGAGAGAGTTAAGTTTTCAAACTTAAAAAGAAAATGCGAGGGTAAAAAAAAATGCCTGTAGACCAGGCATTGTATACAAAGTGATTTATATACTAGCTACAAAATATGCTGCGTACTTAATAACAATTATCAAGGTACTAACAATGAACACAATTACATGTTATTTGGGTTTCCCCCTCACCTGAAACGTGCTGCAACACAGTGTTTCCACCCACGCAACACAGTCCTCCTTGAGTGCAGCGAACACCATCGTTCTGTCCTGTGTCTCCACACAAAACGCCGACATGTTCTCCTGCAAACAGCACAGATAGCAGCTTGTAGTACATATGTAACTATCACTCATACATGAAACATGATAAACAAGCAGAAAGGCTGACCATGGGACAGGCCTCGGCGTTTGGGGGGAGTCTGAGGACACTGATGAGCTCAGACAGTCGGACCACCTTCAGCTTCCTGTCCACATGAGGCTGGTAGTGTCTCCTGGCCCAATCCGCATGATCACCTCCACCACGTCACCATAATGGAAGGACAGGATTAATATATATAGAATATTCATTGAGGAAACCAAACATATAACCTAAAATAAATCCCCACAAAATAAGGATATTGATAAAAGAAAATGCGGGAATAATTATTTATTCATCTGGACAGTATTTGTTTCATAACATTCATCAAACCTACCTACAGCAGTCACATAATTTGCATTGTGTGGATTGGATTTTGAGCATAGAAAATATCCTCTAACACCGCACAAAGACTGGGAACATCCCAAGTCCTTTATTTGGAATATCCTCGCTCCTCGCTTCAACTGGAATTTGTTCTGCTCCGCCATCTTGACGGTCGTCCCAAAGCTTTCATTTCTGCGAGGAGGAGCGAGGAGCGAGGAGCGAGGAGCGAGGAGCTAGGAGCTAGGAGCTAGGAGGGATATCTGATTAGCCCTGCGAAGGTGGGGTGACCAATGCGATCTGCAGTCGAGAACCAACTGGAGCGGACAAAGGGTTTCCACAGCAGTGGAGTCAACAAACCGAATTAAACTTGTGTTTTGACTTAAACCACTATGTCAAAGCACATACAAAACCCAATTTTCCAAACAGTCAACCACACAAAAATCATAAGGGACCCCGAAATCAAACCTAGGGGAATAATAAGGGGATATCTAAATATTAGAAGCCTTCTAAAAGATAGAAATACCAGATGAGGAGGTTGAGTGGTTATTTATATCAGGTATTCATTTTAGTGTCCAGAAATTGAGTTTGATTATGACGTCTCCTTTGAATTTGTAGAAATAAATGTATATCTATCTCCAGAGATGCACTTCCGTATTTTTGTTTCATACAACACTCCCACATGTGACACCGGATTTTATGATAATCAAGAAAAACTGCTCAGAATGATCTCATATCATCATATAAATAAATGTCATAAAAATAAAGTGATGATTTTTGGTGATTTTAATATTAACTGGTCGGACAAGAAAACTAGAAAGAAACTTTCTTTCACCGTACTGGGACAAAAAGGGATTGAAGTAGAAAAGGTAAGTACCTCCCATATCCTGGATTTCCAGTCGACCCACTCCACCGCTGCTGGGGGGAAACAGAGACAACCACACTGGCTTCCATTTCTGAGGAAAGAGACCAAGAGATGGTTAATGACAGAGAACGTTCATGTTCCTTCTAACTCACTCCGCTCTCCACTGGACTCCATGCAATACTCTCCTCCAAAAAGAGCATGCATTCACCCTCTGAAAATTTGCACAAGTGCAGCTAGCCAATCAGGACGGGCCTACCCGTCTACGATCAGACCCCACAGGATAGAACGCAGCACACATCGCTGCTCGACATCCTCTTTCTCTTCAGCGGATGCTGGTTTGCCCACTGACTGCCTACCTCCAAGGATGGAGTCTCAGCTTCCAGAACCTCATCAGTGACTGTTATGGCCCGGTCTTATCGCCGGGACGGATCTTTATGACGCGTGCTTCAGGTGCCTTGGAATGGACCACGCAGAGAAAGGTCTTCAGCAACCACCAGCCTGCCCAAGCTAGCTGCAGCTGCTAACGCTCCTCCGGGCGTTTTGACGTCCCCGTCCCACCTTCTCTGTTCTCCTCCCAATTAGTTTTCTGATTCAGAGAGTTGCAACAGCTGGTGATGTCTCTCGCCACTGTGGGCTCATCTTGGAATTGTATCACTCCGCGCTTTAAACGCCTGGAGGAGGAGAAATCTCAACTAAGATAAGATGAGATAGAACTGTATTCATCCTGAAGAAATTTCATTAAAGATTACAACAGAAGAATAGCAAAAAAACAATGGATTAAAACATATACATAAGCCGTCATCCATCTCACTTCAGTTTAACAGGACTAGGGAGGCATTGGACCATGATCAAGTGCCATGATGTCTGCTGCAAGTGGTGAAGCGTTCAGCGACCTCATCAGTGGCGGTAATTTATTAATTCTGGCCTCCCATTGGCCAGCCTTCCGTTTATGGAAGGTCTGGTGGTGGTTAGGTCTGAGACAGGATATCACAGCTACTGCATTGACACCCAGAAGCAGGTCACTCGTTCTTTAATGCAGTTTTACGAGGCGTGGCAACGCAAGTGTATGTTAACATAATGGATGGGCAGGTCGCGTCAGGATGTGAGTGCATCTCCCAAGCCAGTAGTCAGACGGGAAGAGATCCTCCTGCTGTGGTCCACACACACTGGGAGCGTGGCTGTGTCCGCGGCCTTGTTCGGTAGGGTGAGTGTCAAGGACATATGTACGCCGTGGCTTGGTCAACACTTCAGTTCCTATGGTTCTATCTACGAGACATGTTAGGCTCATTTTCAGGGTCTGTGCTTGCTGGAACGATCCAGGTTGGTTGGTTTAGAGGATGGGGTGTGTGTCCATTGCGTTGCACCTGAGTCCCCTCCTCAGGCTCCTGGATGCACCTACATGCTCCTGGACGTACTACCTGGGTTGGCTGGGTGTCCCTACTTCTCCGCTGTGGTGCCCTAGGTTATAAAGAAGTAGGTTTGCTGCGGCGAGTAACCTTTAGTCGGTCAGGATCCGTGTTAATGAGTAAAAACTATGTCACAGCAAGGCGTGCTTTCATTGTGCTCCACCCATTGTGCCCAAAAAGTCCAGTGGAGTGCTCCACCTGTGTGAGTTGGAACGGGGTTTACAACATTGTTAGCCTAGTTCTATAAGCAGGCGGAGTCCTCTACCAGGTGGGCCCGGCTGCTCCTACGCAGCTGGCTGAAGAGGGTGTATTTGTGTAGGCACGTCCTGATTGGCAGGTTGCAGGCATGCTGGCATGCTTATGCAAATTTGGAGTGAGCAAATGCGTGCTTGAGATTGGATGACACATAGAGCCCAGTAGAGGGCTCTGCCTGTGCTTATAGAAATAGAACTAAAATATTACAACCTTTGTTAGGACAGGTCGGGATAACACTGGCTACAATGGAGCGTAACCGTGACACCAGCATGTAAATAAATCTACGTCACATACAGTAGTTCAAATTTATGATGGATTACATACTTTTCTCCTCCTCTACATGAATCCACCCTTTTCTACTACACATATGCACCGACTCCAATGTGAACCTTTTTCCTGTGAATGGGATAGTCAGTTTGAATCCTCCCACCTATGACACAGAAGGTAAACATTAGTCCTTTCCTCTCTGCGCCTCCCACAGGCTGAAGTCCAGAGGAGTGTCAGATTGTGAGGAGAAACCACCATGGTACCGCTGACCCAGTCCTTCATTCAAAACAATAGAGGGAACGCGTGGCTTGTTTGTGAAGTTTACAAGGCTTATAAGGAACAAATGTTACAGGACTACGTATTATATATCATTACTCAAAGTACCTCATGTTTCATGTAATGCATTTAAACTCTGAACATATACAGCAGGTTAACAGGGATTTAGAATGGACGCTTTGTATTTCTATACCAGTTTCAGGTTATAGGTGTGTTAAGATCTAGAGATTCAATCAAATGGCCTCTGCAGTGATACTGAGAATCATGAGCACACAGTTGTCAGTGCTGCTCAGGAATGTGTAGTGTTGAAACTCTGCTGTGTTTCAACTTGCTAATTTGGATTCCTGCTCTGGAGTCTCCTGTGAGCGACACACAGAAAGTGAGAACTCACAATTCACTCTCTCAGCTAACTGTGGAATCAGAATGAAACCGGGACAACATAATATATTAAAATGTAGTTCTATCTATGTTTCTATTTACTTATTCACTGTCGTGTCAAGTCAGTCGTCTGGCAATGTTCGTATTAGGTTGACATGATTACATTTTTATTTCTGTAATCATAACACAAAGCAATTATTATCTATTATCCATTATTTTCTATAACTGCTAGAAAACAAGGCTGTCTATTAAAGCCTAAGTCGTATCAGGCTCATAAATGACCACTGCTTCTGAAAAAGTTCAAATCTGTTATGTACTCACTTTTCCAGCTTTGTGTGGTTGGAGGTAAACCTTCCCCGATGTGATCTGAGAGGCCATTCAGAAAGCAAATCTGCATCAGTTCTGGCCTCTGGTTTCAGAAAGACGAATGAGGTTTTCTTTTCTTTCTTTTTTGATCCTTGGTGAATAATAGAGTTGGGGCGGGCCCACAGTGAGACATTCTTGAAATATGATCCTCACCTGGTACATAAAGGTGACATGTGCAGAGGTGTAGCCATGACTCGTAAAGTGAGGGGAACAGACTTCAAGGGTAATTTATCTAGTTTTCTAGTTTTTATCTAATTTATAAAGTTTCAATTTACACCTGTGTACATCTATAACTACATATACATATTTTTATATACAAACATCAACTCTTAGAGTTAGAGATGTTTGTGTTAATAATAGAAGTTATTTAGGGTACTATGGACTAATAATCATAATGAACACACACACTCAACAAACACATAGTAAGGATTTGTAGTTCATAGAACATAAAAAACAAACGCCATACAATACAATTCTTTACAGGGGTCCAACTTGTCATTGGCCCTGCTGTCACTGTGATAAAATGCTACATGGTCTTGTACTTGTATGGCACCGTTCTAGTCTTCCAACGCTTTAACACTACATGTCATCATTCACCCATTCACACCCGTTCAGACACTGATGGCAGGGGCTACCATACAAGGTGCCACGTGCGCATCAGGACTACCTAACATTCACACCCCATTCATTCACGGTAGGCACAGCCTTCTGGGGAAATGTGGGGTTTAATGTCTGCACGAGGACACATTGACAGGGAATCGAACCGCCAAACCTCTGATTGGAAAAGACCTGCTACACATCTGATCCGCAGCCGCCCCCGATCAATTTAAGAAAAAACGTACATCCATTATGATCAATTCTAGACCCATTTCTGAAGTACCAGAATAACTTGCCCCAGATCAGCTCCTTCAAGTTATTGAAGGGAATAATATTTTTGATCAATTTCACTCTGGCTTTTCGCCAAAAACACAGTACTGAAACTGAACAAATGACAACCGTATGCAGGCTGACAGGGGGAACACTCCATCTTAGTCTTACTTGATACAAGCACTGCCTTCGATAATATTGATTATATCATCCTCATTGCTCTATGGTTTCTGTATTCTTCAGTGCATTGTATTTGTATGTATTTTTTAATATGGTTTTTCGTAAACGCTTAGTATTAGTTTTTTCTGTACTGATGTTACTGGAAGGTATGGCGGGGATATGGAGGAGAGAAAAAAAATCTAATATTTGAAAAAAAAGCTGTACATTTGTACAAAAGTTTTTCGCAACAGAGCCTGTGAAGGTACTCCAGAGGCTCATCAAAGCAGAGGTCATGTGGGGGCATTTGGAACATTTCCTGCAGTCAAGAGATGTCCCGAAAGAGGACACCATACACGTGTGAAGAGACAAGGTGGGCCGAAATATCATTCAATAACGTAGTAACTTACATACCGTGTGGTACATCAAGTGTCCTGAGGGACAAGACATGCAATGGTGGAAAAAAAACGACAACTCACATTTTGGAAATGGGATGGGAGCCAAGATTCCCAGATGGGACCTCCACAGAAGGGCGAGCTGAAGACTTTGCCTTTGATGTCTGTGATTGTAAAAGAAACCAGATTCCTTCAGATGACCCCGTTGGGAGACTTCACCCGGAAACCAATCTGAAGCTAATTAGATTCTACATTTGCACAAAAGAAGAAGTACCTTCAACACATCAAGCCTCGTCTGAAGTGGATCTACGTATGCAGATGATTCAATCACAGATCTACTGGAGAGCCGTCTGATGGTGACAATAGCGAACAGGTTTGAGGCAATAGGAAACATATTTGTTATGAATAATGACAGAGACAGGTGGAAAGAGCTGGTGCTTAAAGATTAAACTTAAAGATGATTCAAAACATAAGCACGTGTATTTCATAAAACATCCATCGTCCGTCACCCTAGTGTGTGTCAAAAACCTTCTACCTACATAAACCTATACTTTCATGTCTGTTGGTTTGAGTCTAACCCAGCCTCGAGGAAGAGCTTGAGATTGTGTGTTTGTTGCTAAGAAACATTACAGAGCTGTCCATCGCTGGTAGAAGTGTTCATTAATTGTTGATGTTTAGGTTTTAAAGAGTCATGCCTTTTGGATTACTCAGGGAGTTCATCATTAGTTTTAAAATGAATCTTCAAGAAACCTACGTGAGAACCTGTTTATAAAATCTACAAGTTGATGTAGATTGTGTGAAAAGACCAGCTTTTCAGTCCACACATATGGGACAACTATATGCCCCATATTTTTAATTGGCCCTCAGAATGTCATTTTTTATATTTTAAATGTCTCAGTTGGTCTTAAATAAGTAGTTGAGTAAAGTGAATTTTAATTTAAATCAGGTTTGCGGGTCAGGATGTCACAATTGATAACAATACAGAATCATTATTAATATAAATATTTCCAAACCTAACAAAAAGATCAAGCGTATGTGCCATTATTTTCGACCCCTCTCTGACATCACAGTGCTTGGCAACACAGGTCGTTCACTTCCATGTCACTTGATGTTTGAAGTGCTTGGTTCTAAAAGTAGAAGAAGCCCTATTCATGTTTTACAAAGACACTTTTTGTGTCCCAGTTCTAAAACACACGCCACTATATGCTCCCAACGTGAGGCGGGAGGTCGACAATGATTTTGGTGTCTCCATAAACTTTATAAAACAGTCAACAGCTTGAATGACTTTACTTTGAGATTCTAGGTCAGTTTCAGATTAATTCAGTAATCATGAAAGACTGAGAAAAATAGAAATAAATCACATTCAGAAACTGGAACCAGTAACTATTTAACATTTTTGCTTAACCTATTACATATCAGAATTGTGACATTAATTTCATGTTATCGGCCTGATTGTTCCAAACCACTGAGTGTCATCCAAATCCTGTGTAAAATACATTGAGGAAGAACTGTACCTACATATAAACCTAAATAGAACACTAAATTATAGCATCCACACACACGCCACCTCCTTCTCCCCCCTCTGTCCCTCTCTCCCCTCCTCTCTCTATGTCTTTACTTCTTCTCCCTCTTCTCTCTAAACCCCTCCTCTCAGTCTTTTACTCTCTCTCTCTCTATAAATAAAGTTGTACTTACTTACTATATACAGTAAGTCACAATACAACAAAAAGTTGTATTTCTTTTCCTTTTTTTTTTCTTTTGTTTTATATACATTGATTACAGCTGCTTTTGAGCATGAATTATGCAAAATGACCCGGATTATGAAACCGGCTGGAGGAAAGGTCACTGCTAGATATAATGAGCATCCTCAGTTTACATGCAGAGCAACAAACTCTGGAGCTATATTCACGCTTCACTAGGGATGCTTCCTCTTCTCTGAGCAGATTTCATCTTAACAGCTGCTGAGGTAGATGATGATGATGACGCAGAAACCAATTATAAAATGCATTGCAACTCAGTACAAAATGCCTGTAACAAATATTCCCTCCTTAAAACTTGCCATGATGTGGTGTTGTTGACAAAATAGGAATTCAACTATATGGCTCTGCTGAAAACAGCTGGGGTGCTGTATTGGACTCAATAAATCGTAATCAGTTTCAAATGTTCTGTCCTACTCATATGCAGGGGCAAGATACAAGAAAGACCTCATCATTATTTCTCTATGTAATGTGTGACGTGTACTTGCACTGCATGACAATAGAGAGCAAAAGAAGGGATAAGGACCAAAATCACTTTAAAACCTTTTAATTTTGTCATTGTTGTTTAGCATTTGGCCAAGACCTTTTAAATTGGATGAGTAAATACACTGCTTGTCCGTGACCTCTAGAATGAGACAGAGAAGTGGTTTTTGATCTGATGCCCCCATCAGCAGGACAACATCATTTGTGAGTCGGTCACAAATAAATTGGTTGTGGTTTAGGCACAAAAAACACTTGGTTAGGTTTAAGAAAAGTTACGTGTTACGCCCACTGTCTTTACTCTGACCTCTCTTTGGAAGAGAGCTGCCTCTCTGGGTTTCAGTTCTGCCATGCCCCCTTTCAGTGCCTGGAGCACCCACACGTGAGAGTCATCAGTAGGTCAGTGGAGCTTGATATCAACCCCCAGATCCAGTGCCCCTGCCCTCTTTTCTCTTGGCCTTCGAGCTGTTTGTTGGCTGCTGCTCTGCTGCTGGTGCTCTGCTCTGCTCTGCTGCTCTACTGCTCTGCTGCTGCTGCTCTGCTCTGCTCTGCTGCTCTACTGCTCTGCTGCTGCACCCCTATGTTTTGATTGTTTTGGTACAGCTCTGTGTAGTTGGTGGGGAGGTGTTTTGTAACCAGTCTGGGTAACTTTGGGGAAGCCATGTAGGTTCTCTGCCATTTACTTTACTTACTTACTTACTTACTTCAATGTTGACTTTGAACAGGGAAACAAACAATGTTTGTGTTTATGTAACTTTCTTTGTTAATTAATATATCCCTCTTGACCTCCTTCCAATGTGGACTTTGTCATTCCACAATAATGTCACGTGGCTTCCTCCTGTCATGTCAATCGTTTGTTGTTGTTTGATGCCTCCTAGAGGAGGCATTTGCTGAAACAATGCTGTTGTTCACTTTGGAGGACAGCCTCTCTTTGGCCTATGACGAAAATACAAAACGCAAACCAAATCAACCTGAGGAGGTGAAGAACAGGGGCTCTGACATGACAGCTGTGATACAATTTTGATTATTGCTGAGAAATTGACTTTAGTATTGACTGGCCTACAAATAATCAATTGAACTGCACGCATATTGGTCCAGTCCTCAATAACTGTGGAGGCTACCAATCAGTGTCTCCCCAGGGATTCGTGTCCTGGTTTGACAGCCTCTCTCTTTTCCAGCTCAATATTTAGTGTGAACAAACCTCAAAGATTAAAAGGTTAACAAGCTGTTTGCAGGCTGAAGCATTCACGTTCTTTTCTGCAGAACCGCAACACTACTCTTGATTTCAAGACTGGCCGTGCTGCAGTAAAATGAGACTACAAAAGAATATATTTAAAAAATGTATGCAATTTGACAAAAATATGGGCCTAGCTCAGCCATTTTGATACTGCTTTGCTGTTTAAGGATGTATTACTAATTACATTTACTGTGACTCAATTCGGATACTTTATTTAGTACACTAACATAAAGTTTGTAAATCGAACATGGCTGTGCATCTACCAGAAATGCTGGTTGCGTGACTGCTGCTGCTGCTTCTTCTTTTTAATGGAGAATGGCAACCGGTTGGAGCATTACCGCCAACATTTGACCGCCAGAATATCTGCCAGCTTACTTGCAAACATGAGAATTATGTATGTGCCAAAGTTAGCTAGCTATCTTGCCACCAGTTTGACAAGTTTGCTGCTCCCTCCTTTTCTGCTAGGTAGCCAAGACGGCAACCATTGAGGGGGAGAAGTGTCGGGCGTTCCACACTGTCAATTCGTACACCATCCGGGTACCTAGAGTGCACTGCATTTTGTCAAACTTGTCAGTTTGAACACACTCATGCACACAAGATAGTGCAAAAGTGACTACGGAAGAACACAAATTGAGAGACATTAAAATAATTTATAACTTATTTCATCACCTTTTATGTGGATATGCAATCAGTGTTGATGGTAAAAGTAGTAACTAAATTCCTCAGTGTGTGCTATACTGAGCAAGAAAGCTCAGAACGCATTACCCGCAAGCTCCTAATGCCAAGGGTCACCGGCTGCAGCCAAGGCCACTGCATTTCTTAGGCTGTATACTCCGTAAAGATACGGCTGAATATCAAGCAAAGCACTGTGAAATGTATCCTTATCAATAACAGCATCTGCATTTTGTTTTTATGCCATTTACGCTGCTGGAAACATACCAAGTTGGCAAAGCCAGCGAGGGAAAACAAGGGCACTCTGTTTTTGAGCGTCATCTGGAGCACGCCCCCCTGGCTGTAGTTCTTCCCCGCCTACAACTAAGTCACATCAAATGATGGCACTAGATACAGGAAGAACAACACACTTTGCAGTTACAAACTCAGCTTCCTTAGTCAATACAGCATGCACTGAGGAATGTATTGCTTCAAATGATTATATTTACCATCAACACTGCTTGGATAGCCACATAAAGAGTTCCCTTTAAAAGGTATTAAATTGATATGTTTGGTCTGAAAGTGAATCCAGGGTATTCCTGTTGTGGTTGATGTCTAAGTCTAGCTTGAAGTTGTTTGTAATTCAGCTTTTTCTTCTCCGTCACCCAAATGCAGGTCAGGGACACAATAGTAATGTATGTCCCTCCTATGAAGTAACATTACTTACTGACTTTTTAATACAAAATTCCACTGCATATCAACAAAATATATTTATAACTTAGTAGAGATCTTAAGGATGGTCACATATTTGTCACGATCTTGATTTCCTGTTCTGCATCCCCATTAAAACCACCATTTTTGAAATCCCACTACCTATTGACTCATTACATTGATCCCATTACAGTATATCAGGCTTTCTAGCTAGGAGCCCTGGTTTAAATTTTTGGGATTTTAGTATTTTTCACCACATCGTGCCAATTTGTCATGTTTACCCTATGGGGCAAACATATGGTAGTTTACTGGTTTCAACTAGGGCCATTGCATCTGTATTATAGAGCACTGTAGCAGTGTGTGTGTGTGTGTGTGTGTGTGTGTGTGTGTGTGTGTGTGTGTGTGTGTGTGTGTCACAACCCCCTCCCTGTCTCTCTCCCTCTTTCTGTCTCTCACATTCACCCACCAACCTTCTCACACTGACAGCTCTGGCTGTTTTCTCGTGTTTGCCCAATGGGGCAAATACATGCTATTTCAGTAGCATTGCTGCTCTAGGCCAATGTAGCAAATGTATGCGCGCATCTTTGTAGAGGTGTGTACTTGTGTGCCTACATGCAAGTGTATGTGATTGCCATATGAGCCAAGAGCAAGTGTCTCTTATGGCTATTTTTCAAAGTGATTTTGTAGCCTATATATATATATATATAAATCTGCATTCCTTTTAGCTCTGTTTTGGTCTTGACCAACTGCAGAGGAAGAGATCTGGCAAATTAAGCTGTGATGAAAGTAAACCTAAACAGTGAGGTGTCAAGCTGTGAAAACAAAACAATGAGCTGATAAAAGACTCAAAGGTAAAGCTGAGGGGAAAAGCAGAGTAAAATTATCTTTAAGAGACACCTTCTACACTACTCACACTGTCGTCATTGGATCCATTGTTAATATAAAAACTAAATAAGTGCAGCTTTAAAGACAAAATGGATGACATGTACAGGAAAGGGAACCAGAAGTAAATATTTACTAAGATGATGAAGTATCCACACTTAAGAGTAAAGCAGCCACAGACAATTTAGCTCTTTCAGAATGTTGGGTGACAACAACAAACCAACACTTTCGGTCTGGGTCATGTGGTCTGTGACCCAAGAGATTCTCTTCTCATATGTTCTTCTCCGATAAAATTCATAATTTTTTTATTCCGCCACATTTTTGGTCATCTAACTCCTTTCAACATAGAAACTTTATTCAAACCTAAAAATGTTCAGCTCGATTAGAGCATAAGTGCTATTACTTTTTCTCGTTCATACCTTTTCAGAAATATTCAATGTTTTCTGCAACTATTTTCCCATTCAAATAAGTGGAAGCATGTTCAAATTGGACACAAATTCATGCATTTTCATGTATTTTCAACTGCTATCTACTCATTCATACATATACGTAGAAACTCCATTCAAACTTTAAAATGTTTCACATCTGCTCCGTATTCTGCTTAAAACATCAAATCCCATTTATACTTTTTAAAATATTCAACCTTCTCTGAACTTAATAAAAAAATGCCTGTCTTACATTTTTACATTGACATATATTGAAAGAAATGTTCAGAGCTAGAGTAGGCCAACTGTCAGTGGATGGGAGCTTCAAGATCTTCACAAAAAAATCTTTTTAACCTGCTCTCTTTCCTAGAAATTCTACATACATGAATGCAAGTCAAAATATAAGTAACTTTATGTCTGTCATACAATATTGCTTTGGTAGCAAACAGACTAACACTTTTGGACATAGGAGCTTGAGAGCGAGAGTATTCCTATTCCTTTACGTTCCTTTCCAAAACATTTAAACCAGCAATACGGTGTTGTGTCAGCTGTTCACCATCTAGCATTCCACTGCAATTTCTTCAGAAAAGGGGGACTAATTTGTCCAGTTAGTGATAAATCTTGATCCTGTACATGTTCTCACTGACACATTTACTTTTTCTATTCCTGGGAATATTAATGTACATAGGGGATGATATGCCAAATTAAAATCTACTGCGTCAGGATAATTGGGGTCACTTTACCGTATGGCATTCTTTGTTTGTGTTACCTCTAGGTGACCTCTTTATAACATATGTATCATGCTTAATTACAAAGGCATATCATCATATACAGTTCTATGGGCTGACAGTAACCTCTCTCTGGCACTAAGGAGGGGGCTGATTAGGCTTAACCTTATTCTATTTGGCAAATTCAGCTTGAACTAAGAAGTTTCCTAAATCAATATCCCATTAAGACACAATTTAAAAAAAGAGGTTAATTCAGTGTCTGATTGACGAATGTGCCAGTTTTGCTTATAAACAGATTTTACAGCAACTAGGCATGAGCCGAGTGAAAGAGATAATATAATAAACTCTCTTATTCTTCTTGCTTGTTGACTATTTAGAGAGCAGTGCAGAATTTATTTTAGTGCCACTGTATAGGTCTCATTAATTGAAGAGGATAGAGGAAACAAGTAGGTTAAACTGTAGGTTGAAGAGATTTTGGTTTGGTGTGGCAGATCCTTCTCAATAGATTAGTAGAACAAAAGTAACTGAGATTCTATTTTCAGAAAATACATTTTGATTGGTGGTTAGAAGCTTTGAGGTTGATGTGTTTATAGATGGAATTAAATCACTAACAGCAATCAAAGAGGGCTGTGACTGTAAGCTACTTGATATCGGTTATTCCAAATCTCTTTGGTATGGGCTTGTAGACTGTACAACTTAACTAATTCTAATTATTCATCAACCTCCGATACTTTCCAGCGGCTGCTAACAGCCTTATAGCCCACTAGCTTTCCTCCTGCCTGTTTAATGATATCCCAAGTCCTCTGTGATATCACTTAAACATTGATTTTATTTTAACCGCTTGCAGGCAGTGCAACAAGCTACAAACACAACATTGACATTATGGTAAATGCACAGTGTACTTAATATTTTGTTATTTTCATTCTTTAAAAGTCACTAAAATACAGAAAACTCTCTAAAACCCACATTTTTCTGGGGGAAACCCTCAGAACACCTGCTTTGACTTTGAAATCCTCTGTATGTTTGAGGCCTCAATGTAGTCAAGTATGGCTGGAAAGGAGGTTTAAGGTTCAAGGAGGTCCAAGGTTCAACGGTCATTTATTGTCATTATGAAACACATGGATATGCAATGAAATTCAGTTGTAGCCCATTTGTAACACAACAAAGACATGACATGATTCCAGTTGATCATGCAGCCAAACTTGGGTGTGTGTACACATGTCCTGAAGGTGCGGAGGGCCAGGGCATAGCTGAACGGCAGTCTGTGTACTCGTAGGCTATCTCCTGTAAAGTGAAGTGCAAGAATATTCTTTGTTTCGGAGCATCCTCGACCTGAAAGTATACACCTTGATGGTCGCCCAGCTGAACCAGTTCCAGTAACCCGCTACATGGTTAACACGGAATGTCTTGTGGACAATGCACCAGTTCAGAGACCTGGTAGAGTCAAATTATTTTGGTCTGTCTTGAGTGGGGAGGACAAGCAGACCTGTCTCTGGAAAAGGTATATTCACCTCCTGGATTCACCTCCTTCTGGAAGGATAGATTCACCTCCTTCTGGAAGGATAGATTCACCTTCCTGAACGGAAGAGGAACCCCGTAGAGCTAGAGAAAATAACCCAGTCTCAGTGTCCTGTCCATCCAAAATGCAGTTCAGTTGCCACTCCTCGTAAAAGTGTGTTACAGGACGATTGACCAGCTGAGGGGCGGCAGCTTAAAAGCTGTAGTATCCTGTCTCAGATATCACCGCCTCCTGACCTTCCATAAACAGACGGCTGGCTCAGAGCCGGTGATGAGGTCCCTGAAAGTATCACTGTCTTTCCTGCAAACAGCTGCTGACATTGTGTCCCTGTGTGGAGATAGATTAAGGAAGAGCATACACATGTATATCCCAGCTAATACAGCCAGACATCCCACCATTAAGCCGGGGAACAATTTGTGCATGACGGTCTTGCGTTGATCACAGCAACGGCAGTCACAACGGGGGATTAGAGTGGAAAAGGGGGAGCCGGGAATTAGGTCTGTCATTCATCATCGCCCGCTCACGGATAAATGTCTTATTCAAAGCCACTTTAGCCTACCGGGTGAGGTTATTTCCTGACAAATTATAGCATTCATGAATGGACTCGGCACTGTGCCACGCTTTATTTTTTTCACGAGAGTTTTCTGCCAAGAGCTGCCCTACTCTGCTGTGATTGGCTAGTACAGGCAAGTAATACTGTGCTGTGACAAGGGCACGGACCAGTCTTTGTTGTGGATGGAGTTCTCATATTTATCAGCTGGCTAGTTAGCAAGCTACCATGCTTTCATGCTACACGTGTTACAGAAAATGAGCTAAACAAAGTTGTCACTCATCGGGCGATAGCAATGTGTTTTCCTACGCTGTGAAAAGTGTGTGGATGAATCATTGAGGGGTTACATTTTACTCATTTAGCAGTTGGCTATTTAGCTAGCTAGCTTGCTAATTCCACTTTCATGCTACACTGGTTACACAAATTGAGCGCACATGAAAGACGTTTGCCTCTGCCTGATATCTCCTTCAGGTTTAGGAAAGAATCATGGTTTGGGTTCAAATAAACCCTGTCTGGCAGAAAGCCCTGAAGGCAAACTTCTCTCGTGAGCAACATGAGCCAAATAGTCGGGGCAACTAGTACTAGCCAATCACAGTGCAGTAGTACTAGCCAATCACAGCACAGTATGGCTGGACTAGGCGGAACACTCTTCAGAAACATAAAGGCTGTGCCTCTGGCTGTGACCGTTTACACTAGCCGGATCGTCCCAGCCCATTGCCCGCTTCACCGGAGAGAGGGCTTGCTGTTTGTGCCACTCTGTCTTTTTAAGTTACAACTAAGAATAAAGAACTTTGAATCTGCTTTCCCTGACCTTGTGATCCTTACCCCCAACGTGTTGAAGACTTATTCCTGCAACGTTAATGAGAAAGGAACTGTAAAAAAAATGAAAAGACATTTAGAAATTTGCCCAAAAGTGGAGTGATGAGATAATTCTGTGGCGAGACAAAGATGAATAGTTGAAGCCAAACCAACACAAAGAAGATGACGAGGTCCAAAGATACCAGAGGAAGCTGCCATAAGAGTGAGAGATGGAAAAATACGATCCAAATAAACTACTCATCCAACAAGATCCAAAATGTAGAGATGTGGCCTCTCCGAACAGGGAAACCTCCCATCTGCCCATTGGAGCAGTCAGGTGAAACAATTCATTTTCAGATGTGAATGAGTTTGTTATTACCAGAACAAAAAAAATGTAATGTCAGTTAATAAGTAATCTTACTTAATTAAGTAATGTTAGTCATTTAGTTAACCTCAGACTTATTGAGAAATAAATAAACGTTAATAAATAAGCTTTAGACCTAAACTAGGATCTCCCTTAAATTAGAATTAATAGGAAACTGGTTCACAAATCTTCCGGGTGCTTCTTCTCTGATCTTTGAACAAACTTTTATGGATAAAAGTCAAACAATTAATTAAAATGATAAACAAGCTGATGCTAACTGGTCATATTCAATTATTTTCATTCATCCATGATATATTACTATTAATTGTACTCATTGATTATTGATACTCGTTCCTTATTCATTTTACTCATAATTTATTCATTTGTCTGTTTAGTAGTTTATTTAGTAGCTAAGTCCACATACATTTCATTTTCTAAAGAGCTTGATCACTTGATTTCAGTGTGTAAGTAGTCATTGCACACCATTGCAGGAGCTCCGTAGCAACCCTGAGATTATGAGACTTAATTGATTAATGTCAAATTTTGAGGTTTGCCCTTTTTTTCCATAATTTCAATGCATGCTCAATTGAATTCAATTCCATGAAACATTCAATAAATGATGTTGCTTCAAGTAATTGTCTCTGATAGCTGCAGCAGTGTTCCATCAGTTCCCTTAACCTTTTACAATAATTCATGGATTTATGGTTCATCATTTTGAGTTATTAATTATCATTATCATATTTAGTTATCAATTCATTATTCATTATTGAATCTGCTCCAAGCAATAACGCAACACCCTTCTGCTGACACTGAGTCCTTAGTGCACTCCCCAACATCGCCAATACACAGAACCTAATGCCTAATTTATATCTCGCACATTAGTGGGAGGATGGTGAGGGATGGGGGCATGAATGGCAGCGGTGCAGAGTGCAGGCATCTCTAATGTTAAGTGTCACGCCGGCTTCTGCAGCCTCACACTCTCCTCCCCTGCCTCTTTCTCTCTGTGTATGTCGACCTTTTTATGTCTCTGCGCCGTTCATGTTCATGCTGTACACCCATGACTGCAACCCCTAACACGAAGAGAACTCTGTTGTGACATTTGCGCATCATCGGCCGGATTACGAAGAACGTTGGGACTTCATATCGAGAGGAAATCCACAATCTTACAAAGGGGGTGGTCAGAGAATGACCCACTGCTCCACATCAGCAAAAAGCAATGAGCTGATCCTTGATTTAAGAAAAAAACCAGGTGAAGACACACACCCCTGCCTACATCAATGAAGCCGATGCACTGTGTTAAGCTCCCGGGAGTCAGCATCACGAAGAACCTGACATGGTCACATCTCAGGCTCTTGTCATATCCTGTTTGTAGCCGTAGACAGTTTAAAATATTGACATAGTCTCCGTGACGTCACCCACAGTGTTCTAAAGAGCCCGTGTGACGCTCAAAGAGGGTGCCTCAGACCGTCGCCATCTTGGCAGAGACAACGCAGCCTAACTGCCGGCTAATCCAAAAGTGGGCAGAAGAGGTGGATCGTTGATGGAACTGAGGCAGCAGAGCAGACGGGTGGCGGTCCGCGACCTGACCTGCGACCTGGCCTGAGGAGACACCCACCTGTCACTCAATGAAGCCACGCCCTTCATTTAAACTTTAAGCCTCAATATAATGTAACCAGGTGAGTTATATAACATGGAGAGTTGTCATGAATGGGAATATTAGCTTCAGAGACTGAAACTGTTTTTGTTTGTACCGGGCTGCTTAGTTCTGCTGTAGTGATTTTTTTACAAATGTCCCTGCTGTGGGACTAATAAAGGATTATGTTATCGTATCTTATCTTATTTTTAACACGGGGTCTTTGGGGATTGTCTTTTGCCTTTTGGAGCATTTTCATTTGAGCAACTGCAGTTTTTGGAACTTCTACGTTGGCCTAATTCTTTTCAGCACGAGAGGTTTCCGCTTGTTTGTAGCTATACCTGCAAAAAAAAATGTACTAATTAGTATGAACCTCATGAAATCAGAGTGACGAACACCACGTACTAGGGAGTAGGTTGACTTGGATGGGCGGCTCCAAAAAACACTCTATTTGCTCCGAGGAGAGGAAGTAGTGTCATTTTCCCATAGACTTCTATACAATCGGACTTCTCTTTGCAACCACGTGAGTCGCCCCCTGCTGGCTATTAGAAAGGAGGCACGGTGGCTTCACTTTTTAGAACTGGAGGTTGCCGCCTGATAAATTATTATTAATTATTTTCATGATCTCTCAAAGGTAAGTTCTGCCAAGTAGCAAAAAAACGTAAACACTGAAAGCAACAATGTTGTTGAAATCACAAATAGGATTTGTCTAAAATTGTCAATTCATGCAGCCGATGAATTACAGCAGGCTCGCGTGGATTGTTTGGACGCGGTGTAAGCCCATTTCAAAATGAGGCCGTGCAAAATGAAATAGCTGAGAATAGATTAATGAGCATAAATATACACAATGTATATATAGATATATCAAAAGAGGTTATTGAGCATTTTTAATACAGCACTGTAAGTACACAGACAGCTTCGTGTTAAAGCTGTGCTCCAGTTCTTTGCGTCTGAGATGTAACGATGACTAAGAAGGTAAAGAGCAGCCTCTCAGCTTTGACTTCAGGCTGTTTGCATCCACGTCCGATAAAAAAACATTTAGAAATTGTAGCTCTATGTAGGGTAAAAAAACCACAACGAATATCACACTGTTCAACCAACATGAATTTCAGTGGCGGACAGGAGCCATGATGTAGCACGACACTCTCCGAGCACTCACAGGCCACAGTCACGGTCGCATACCCATCGAGGTCTCTGAGGTCTGCACCGGTGCTTTCTGACTAAAAATAAGTGGAATACAGTGCACCAAAGATATTGTACACCGCCCAGATTCCGCTCTTCTGTTCCTCATCTTTGCTTGAGTGCTTGTTCGTGTGTGTGGTAGCACTGACGTGGTGAAGTGGATGATCTTTTCCTTGTCCTACAGAATATTTACTCAACATGAGGGAAGCGGACATGCGAAGCCTGATTCCGATATATAAATAGTTTAACCATTGTACTGTTGTAGTTCAGTGCCGTTCATCCCCAGACAGACATCATCGCAGACATAATCTGACCTGTGGCTTCTGTGTGGCCGCTCCACGTTAAACAGCGGCCAATTTAGCCCAGTAATTAGTTTCACTCTCAGCCCAGTGAGCTTGAAATGAAGAGAGTGAGAGAACATGAAAGGGAGACAGTGATGGAGATGAGAGAGGAAGCACAGGTACTGCACATTAAAAGCTCAGCTGATCCAACTGAAAGTGTTATTACCACAGAAATATAGATTTCTTCTTCGGGTTAGTAACAACACAAACACCTGGCACAATGTTAGTGTATTAACCTAGCGATATTGCATACACATCATTTGGTAAAAACACACATTTTGCCTACGTTTATGCGCTGTTTTAAACATGTGTTTATAATACATATAATTCCCTTCTAAAATGTTTCAAACTCAAAAACACAAAATATGAATTGAAGAAGGTGTTTTGTCAATTATTTTGAATACGCTTTGGCAAAAGAGACACCTGAAGGGAATCGGACAGGCAGTGACTTCAGCGGGCGAGACAGAACAGTCCGCAGTGTACAAGCTTTCACTTGAACACTTGAATGCAACACTGTCAACATTCATTTGCAGATGTTTAGAGATAATTTTAGCCTCTTCTGCATTTTCTGATCATAGCCTGGGTCATTCATTGCAACACTTGATCTGATTTTCATTTAGCACTGACAGATCATTTATACCAATGCACTGTTATCGAATTGTTGGTCTCCAAATACCTTCACATGCACATATCAAGAAAGAAAAAAAAGGAGAAATGTCAATGGGCATGCCCCCTAATCACCCTAGTTAGTTCAGTTTGTTTTTAACCTCCGAATATCTAACATCCTGCGTACGGCCACGACTGTTCATCCACTCTTGCCTCAGGGTGCGCTTGATGTAAATCTGAACTTGAATCACCCCCCCCCCCCTTCTCCTCCTCCCCTACACGCCTACTTTGGCCACATATGGCGAACTGTCATCGACATAGGCTACTTTACAGCCAGGAATCACAAACACATGCGACTCTGCGATCCTGCCTAACAGAGCAGAATAACAGACAGAGAGCATTACACAGATGGAGAAAGAAACCGAAGAAGAAGAAGGGAAATAATGCGAAAGGTTGACAAGATGGTGAGATACGGGGACACACGCACACACGGGGGTTGGGGGGGAGAGAACGCGTAATAATGCATGGGTGGGTGTTAAATTAAATCCAGCTCGCTGGGCTTCTAATTTCAGATGCGATTCAACTGGAAAAATTAACAACACCGCAGATGATTGGCCGAGCCGTCTGCCAGTCTTCGCCAATCCACAGTGGCGGGCGGGTCGTCTCTCCATCCCCACGCTTCACGAGGGCACGGACCGAGCTCACAGCCGGAGTCTGAACAGCTGTCGTCCGCTTTTTTTTATTTCTTTTTTTTATTTAACTGATCTATTCTGTAGCTCTCTTTTGTTGTTGTTGGGTTTTTTTTCTTCTCCCGTTCTACTTATGGGAATGAACCGAACGCACTGAGTTGTTGTTCTGGGTTTTTTGTTGTTGTTGTTGGAGTTCCCGTTAAGCAGGTATGTTTGGTGAGTGTTCCTCTTCTGCGGCGCTGAGCGCTTGAAGAGCTGCGAGGACAGCGGAGGTCCCGGAGCCCTGTGCGGGGAGAGATGAGGAGAAAGAGGCTCTCTGTCACGGGCTTTCTACTCGCCTGGAAACTGATACTGTTACACGGGTAAGTCAGCGCACTGCTCCGCTCAGACCACAACGCGCGCGCGCACACACACACACACACACACACACGAACACACACACACACACGCACGCCCAAGTCAGAAGGCAGCTCCTTCATATAGTGTGTTTTATTTTTTTCTTTGGTCAAAATTGTGCAATGACCTGCACCTGCTGGGGCCAGTTGTCTCAAGACGAGGGGTCAGAAGCCCATAGACCGATGTTGTCTTTGTTATGAGCCACAATCAGTTTCAGCATACATTCTTTTTTGTAGAATATACAAAATCTAATTTCATTGCATACATGTTTAAAAAAAGAGTACATTTTTATTTTATTTTTTATTTTAAAGTTTAAAACAAACATATTGTTTTTTGTGTGTGTTTTTATTCATCTGCAGCCGTATTTAATTACCACTGAAATACTCATTCAATTTACTTTCTTTTTATCTTCTATTTTGTATATTCCTCTGTAAAATATCATAACTCCATATAAACATATAACGTTGTTCAAACAGCCCTCCCAAGAATTCTTATATATATATATATATATATATATATATATAATTAGTTTATTTTTAAAAATTAGATATTTAGTCTAAAATTCCAAATGGCTGTACTCAAAGGATGAGCATGCAGGACGAGACAAATCGTACAAATGGGGATAAGAGCTCTTCCTCTCTCAATGTAGGCATTCATGTCCGGAAGAGGGGACAACAGCTGCCGTCAAAACCCACAAACAACAACCCATCACACTAGTTTTAACAAGAACAACACATCTGCTCACGTTAGGTCAAAAACAACAGCTATCTAATTACCATGAAGGTTATGTCTGTGGCTCGGTTTGTCTGTTTGTACATGCATTATTTTTCACTTTCATTAACATTGTGATATAGGGCATTTGTGACGCATTCATGTATTGTCTTAATAATTGGAAAAATAAGTTCCAGACTGAGAAAATTCCTGCCCTTGATGAGCCAAAAAGACTGATACAGATTGTTTTTGTTTTGTTTCATTATAGCAGCTGGTATTAGGGATGGGTATTGTTAGGATTTTATTGATACTTGTACTCCTTTCAATTCTGCTTATCAGTTCCGTTTCTTATTGATACTCTTATCGGTTCTTTTTGATTATATTATTATTATGAGAAAATAAAAACTAATTAAGAAAATGATCGACATTGCTTTATTATTCCTGTATGTAAACATAGTTTTCCTTAAGTAGCAATACAAGAAGTTCCAAAATCTTTAAAATACATTAGCAGTTAAACAATTAGCTAAGTGCTTAGCTTTCATTGATTAGCCTATTTTTATTCAAACTCATATTTTTCAAACTCCGTATGGCATCACT
The DNA here is from genome assembly GCA_016806645.1 of Ophiodon elongatus. Classification (NCBI taxonomy): domain Eukaryota; kingdom Metazoa; phylum Chordata; class Actinopteri; order Perciformes; family Hexagrammidae; genus Ophiodon; species Ophiodon elongatus. The sequence goes on along the minus strand of JACSYO010001146.1, from coordinate 364,236 downwards.
AACGTTACCTGCGTCCTCCGCAGATGGACGACTACTCGCCAAACAGTAGTTCTGCTTTTAGCCAAATGTTTTCCTAAATTGCTGGTATTACCTCCTTTACTTGTGAAAGTTTTATTTTATTTGTGACAACGAGAGTTGTCAGCATCTACTGGAGTAAAATGTAGCCACACTTTCTGTTCACTCTGCCATGATGTGTAGATGGATGGTGAATGGACTTGTACTTGTGTAGCGCTTTTCTAGTCTTCCGACCACTCAAAGTGCTTTAACACTTCATTGTCATTCACCCATTCACTCACTGATGGGAGGGGCTACCATGCAAGGGGCCACCTGCCTATTAGGACTATCTAACATTCATACCCAATGATAGCAATTTGGGGTTAAGTGTCTTTCCCAAGGAAACATCGACATGGACTAGCAGAGCCGGGGGTTGAACCGCCGATCTTCTGATTGAAGGACGACTTGCTCTACCACAGTCGTATGTGTCTCACGCTGTACTGAGCCGTAGTAAAAGGGGCTGCTTGAAAACCACAGGGAGAGTAAAGCACAACTCCGCCCCTCGTGCGAAGACAGAGACAGAGAGAGAAGGTTTGCGACACTGCTATTTTCCGCGGAGATATAACTCTCCCTTAACTTCTAATGAACCGAAAGCAGAACCGTTAACTCCGGTCCTCATCAATACTCTGGGTATTTACTCGTTTGGAACCGAGCTGGTATAAAAGACTCCAAACTAGTTCACCAGCAACTGGCGGAGAGACAAAAGAAAGAAAGGAGGAGCATCTGTGTGTGTAAGTGAAAGAAAACTATTTCAATAATTGATTAAACTAACTTTAACATACAGTGATGGAGGAAGTACTCAGATCTCTACGTAAAAGTCTGCAATTGATTAATCTGACGACAAAATGTCGTACATCTAGGTGAAACATACCGCGAGGGCTGCTTCTATCGAGCCCTTTTACAACACCCAAGCACAAAAAGCATTTTAGATGCCATGTTTTAGCTTTTGTAATGGATTTACCAAGTTTTGTCCATTTCCAAGCATCCCTTGTCCCTCAAAAACAACTTGGGTTGAATGTCAAATGGCACAAAATGGCAGCCACGCAACAGAGTTCCATGAAAAAGGAAGATCTTTAGATAGTACTGACCGGATTTGGTGTTGATGAAATCTGTAGGAGGAGTTCGTCAAAGTATGTCTGTGAAAACTGAAAATTTGCTAAAATGACTTAATGACCCCCTTGAGGTCAAATACCAATAGAGCCGCACTGTGCTGGGAGCGCAGGTCCGACTAGAAGATGTCAGGCCCTCCTTCCACCCTCATGGGGTCTGACAGTTTGGTCAGAAACATGCACACGTGTAGCCCGCTGGAGGTCATCTTGTCGGGCTCTGGCAGTGCTCCTCATGTTCCCCTACACAAAGGAGCAGGTACGGGTCCTGTTGCCGTGTTGTTGCCCTTCTTGCTCTGTCCAGCTCTGCTCGGGTCATGGCCGGTCTACTGGTATCTCCTCCGCGTTCTTGAGACTGTGCCTGGAGACACGGCGAACCTTGCCACGGCTCCTCTGGAGGAGCTGGACTACCTGTGCAACCTGAACGGACTGCAGGTATCACCTGATGCCATGTTGCCTCTCCCGTCCACCTGTTGGCGCTTTCATTTGCACCAAAGCCGATGATATCGATTCACAGTCGCTTACGCCTCCTAACTGGGCAGATCGATATCCCAGAAGTTGAATTGATTGATTGATTTTTCTTTGGAGCAGCGCATGTTCAGATGAATGTGTATGCAGAATCCTCTGGGATATGTGAGTCCGATAATATTGTGTTACCTTGTTACCTTCTGACAATGTGGGAAATGTGTCCCCATTGGACAGGGACACTGCACAATCCCCATTATGTCTTTGATTTAGATCAATATTATCTCCTCCAAGCATGAGCCTGCGAGCAGATTATGTGTTCTGTCGCGTGTGTGTGTCTGTGCGTCCGCCACGACTAATCTCACATACTAATGGACCCATCAGTCTAATATTTTTTGTTCTCATTAATGACTGTATGCTCAAGGACCTCTTGTGTTTGCAGTGATTCAATACTGAAGCATATATGCGTGGCCCAATTAGGCATTGCCTAGCGTGCGTGCGTGCGTGCGTGCGCGCGTGCGTGGTTGAGAGAGAGAGAGAGAGAAAGTAAGCTCAGGGCAGACAGGTGTTGGCGATTGGAGCAGAGGGAAAGGTTAGCAGTGAAGTTGTGTAGTTGTGTAGTGGCAGTACATGTACCTGTGTGTCACAGTGTACATGTACCTGTGGGTCACAGTGTACATGTACCTGTGGGTTACAGTGTACATGTACCTGTGGGTTACAGTGTACATGTACCTGTGTGTTACAGTGTACATGTACCTGTGGGTTACAGTGTACATGTACCTGTGTGTTACAGTGTACATGTACCTGTGGGTTACAGTTTGTCCAACACTGTCGCTCTTAATACCCAAGAAGTTTGTGAGTCTTGCTTCCCAGCAGCGAGGCAAAAGTGAAAGGAGAATCTGTGTGATTATGAACCGGTCTCTGGGTCTGTGGGTCTGTGGGTCTCTGGGCAGAGACCGAGAGCAGCACACTCTGCTCCGCCTAGGTTTGTTAAATGTAGATAAATATATCTATTCAGTGCCTTTTTATCTGGCGGTGACCTCGCGTTTCCACGCGTATCGTGGTTAGTTTTCAATCCAACATTACCTTAGTGGTGGCTGCAGACACCTGGCAGAGATCTGCACTCTAACTGAGTGTGCCATTATTTTTTTATCCTAAAAGGGGCTGCTTGAAAACCCTGGGGAGAATAATGTGGACCACAGTCTTTTTGGTCTTGCTCCAGTAATATACACAAAGAGTGGAAGACATGCTAAGGAGATAGTGTTGACTTGTAGTACTAGTTCCAGACTTAACCTGATCCACCTGGAACCGAACAGTTTGTGTCTGATCCTCTCCTCTTTGTCCAGTCTCAATGCTCAGGCTTCACATCGGTATCCTGCATGTTGAAGATGCTGTTGGTTTGACCGTCCTCACTAACAACGGACACGTTGCCTATTCTTTGAGTGGTTTGAGTGCTTCGTAGACTGTACTGAACTTAAGCCCAGACAAGTTGAGTTCTGAGCATTTTGTAATAAATGCAGGTTTCCCTAAGATATGGATATGAAAGGGAACCCATGTGATTTATCTTACCTGGAATAAATAGTATATGTTGAGAAGACTGGCGTCTGCCTCGGATCATGTGAACTTGTCCATATATTTTTTATTTATTAATTTATTGTCTGTTGCAGATGTTGATTAGTATGTGTTTAGAGTTTTTGTTTTTTTAATAAATGCATCATATGCCTATGACATTAGGTTAAAAAAACTCCAAGCCGCTCAGCGTGTCAGCCATCAATCAGCAAACCTCTGATAATGATATCCCTCTGATGATGTCTATGTTTGCCGACACTGCACACACACACACACACACACACACACACACACACACACACACACACACACACACACATGCAATCACACGTAAAAGCGCAAAATTAAGTGTGACACATTTGGCTCTGGCCAACCCACACGACATTCCTAATGTGTCAGCACGAAAGAAAGCACAGCCCGCTATCTTTCTGTTTGTGATTTTAAAATATAATGGGCTGTTTGAATGTCTTTAACAAATTAGGGAGGGATTAAACGATGTTGTGCTCAGTGTCTTTCTTCCTGAAGAGCGATGAGTCGGAAACATGGCTAATTAAATATACGGCCACAACCAGTCACATTTATGACATTGAGTGGTATTAGTTGGCCTTCAAACATGCTTTTAACTATTCTTACTATTATGGTTGTTACCATGAGATCTTGATGACACCTGTATCGTTTATTCTTGCCAGAGAGACAGCAGTTCTAGGTCAAAAGCTAATCCATTATTGATCAGATGTTATGCTGCGTCTCTCTCCATTACTTAACAATTGCTCTCTGATGTTTTAGAGGAGGAGAGCGCAGAATAGAAAAGGGGAGGGGTGGGGGGGGGCAGGAAGAAGAAGAAGAGGAGGAGAAGAAATTGCAGGGGGAGGAGAGCGAGCATGAGAAATCATGGGGAGAGGGAGCGCAACAGCAACATAAGCAGCTTAGCAGCTGACTCGAGGTGCTCGGAGCCGACAATGCTGCGTGAGCGTGAAAGAAACCGTTCCAGGGAGAGGGGGAACAAAATGGAGGGCATGGAAAGACTTGACACATTAGCTGGTGAGAGTAAGGCCTCTCGTTTGATGGAGGCGTGTCTGAGTGTTGTCTGCAGGCATCAGCAGCAGCACCAGTAAGGGCAACTGAAAACACGGAGCTAATTAATTGCAACACGTTGCGAGGTTGTCCGTGTATTGCTCGTATACACGATTGATATCGTAAACCATTCATATTTGCATCCACGGACAGCTCAACACTTCAGAGGGATTTTCTTTTCCCCCTTCGTCTTAAGATGATGATGATCATCGGCTGCACAGAGCTTTAGTCTTTCTGAAAAGAAATCAGTGTGTGCCTGTGGTGTACCTTCTATATTCAAAGCTAAATCGGCATCCACTACAGCACTTTCTGAAATTAATATTTTGTACAATGCTTGCTCCTATTGCAATTTAGAAGGTATTTGTACAAGGTAGTTACTTATTTCTAAAGTAGTTTTTTCAAATTGTTTCACCATAATAACTGCTGTCTAAAGCTTCTGTGCTGCTTTTATTTGGGGCACATCTGAGCTAGCCGCCGGCCACTGACTCGACCACGCACTCGCCTTGTCTGTTGAGAAATGGCGTTATGCCCCCAAAGGTTTTTATGGGAAATGGTGTTCGTTAAAGGCCACTAAAAACTGACAGACTAAATAAACAATGATGTGACGCACTAGACTGCTGACGAAGGCTCTGTTCCCATGTTGCACCTGGGATTTTGAGTGAGGATTTCTTACTTCTGGAACAGAACCTGGACATTCAGGTTTCCCTTTGGCTCTCTATAATAGGAGAATAAAAAACAATGTTGTTTTTAGCTTCAACTCCTCGTGTTTTGTGGAGAGAAGTTTATCTTGGTTCGGATATTATCTGACGAGAGGAACCAGGGTTTATGTTTAGTTTCAGGACCACAACTTCTGGACCCACAGAAGTGTCTGCTGTGTGTTCGTACTGTTGGGTCGCCCCGGGGTGTATACATGCTTGTGTCACTGCCACTGCCTTGTGTCGGTCCACCACGAGTCTTGTGGCTTCCACAACTTGTGTCCAGCTTCATTCACATAGTAAACCAGCCCTGGTTCGGACTAGTAGCGTAGTGATGTGTATCGATTTTAAAAACAAAGTTGTGTAGTCGTCTTCTCAACCGGTCTAGGAAGTCTGAAAAAAACAACAACTCTAATCTACACACTTCCTCAGATGCAGTGAGAGCACAAACAAAGAGGAATGCACAGAAAGGGGTTTTCATGACAAATGTTTTGTGAGGAAATGGGGCTACAGATTATTGTCTTCAAATCCATGGTGTTAATTGCCTGTCGTGAAAGTGTGACGTGTGACACGACAGAGACGCTAAAGGAGTGGTGCGACGGGCCACCAACATCATTAGGAATCTAATCAATTGGATTCTTTTGATTCATCGGGCTGTTGTCTCAGAGAGACTCTTGGTTCAGGTTGGGCATTGACCTCCAGTAGTCCGGCTCAAGAGAGCCTTCCTGGTCGTAGGCATAGGGCCCGAACAAATCAGGTCGCCAGTAACTCGCCCGAGAGGAGCGGCGGTGTTCATAATAAAGGCACACATGCATGACGCAGGGCATGACTCACACATCCACGTCCGTGGGGAGACTCGCTCAGAGAGCGGACAGAGAGCCAGCGTGGCGATGCGTCAACCAGGAAGCAGAGCTCCACTCCGGTTCCCCGCTGCGTGACTCTGTGTCAGAGATCTCTCTGCGACAGCAGGACAGACGGACGTGTTTACTCCTGAGCTGGATGAGGCTGAATCAGACATTGACGATGACAATTTCTGACTTCATATTTGATGATTATTTTTTGTAATCAAAAACAACAGGGATTTGTTCGAGGCAGGGAAACAGGGACAGCAGGGCCAGTGTCCTGAGATCTGAGGGCATATGAGATATCAAGTTTGATTTATTTTGTATTTGATGGGAACTGACTAAGTAATAGTAGCGGAACACATTTAAGCAGAACACATTGATCTTTTTATTTGCCATGGATTGTAGTTAAACTCCGTCTCCAAGTCACTGGATCCCTCCTCCAGCTGTGTGTCTTCTCTCTGTCACTCCCCTTCTCCCAGAGCTCATTGCATATTAATGAGTACCGGTCTACTTGTCCTTTGTTGTCCCCTCCAGTGTGTGCGTGTGCTTAGAAGAGGTTAAATGAGGAAAACACACTGATGCTAAACACCAGGATTCTGGTCTCTGGATTGTATAAGGTTATTCCCCTGCTGGGCTAAATGTCAAAGTAAAGGTTGATGAGCCAGAAACTACGCTTGGATGTGCTGAATAGGGTGTGTGTGTGTGTGTGTGTGTGTGTGTGTGTGTGTGTGTGTGTGTGTGTGTGTTCAGCAGTATGATCTTTGCAGTGAGCAGAGCTATTTTGGGGCATTTTATTCCAACTGACAAACAAACACACGTACACACAAATACACAAGCTTTACCTTAGCATTTAGAAGCTACAACCCAATCACCCCAGAAGCCATCTCCCCTCTCCCCTCTCTCCCCCTCTCCCCTCTCTCCCCCTCTCCCCTCTCTCCCCCTCTCTCCTTCTCCCCCTCTCCCCGTCTGTCCCTCTCCCCCTCTCTCCTTCTCCCCCATTGGATTTTGTTTGTTTCTTCATTTACTCATATAACATTTAAAAGTAAGAAAGATATAATATATAATTTATAAGGTAATGTGAAGGATAAAAGCCCAAAACACTCCAAAGTGGCATTCAGAGGCAGCATATTACTCAACAGCTACTCCTCCTTTTTGGACAAATTTTCTTATTCCCACTTTTCTTGGCCGATTCCAATTTTCAATTTTGTTAAAGTTATTAAAGTCTTACCTGTCGATTCTGAATTTGACGATTCCAATTTTCTTTCGATGTACTATAATTGACAGCAGTGCTCCAGACTTTTTCACCAAAGTCCCCGAACTGTGCCAAAAAATAGTTTCAACCGTCCCAAAGTCAGTGTAAATCCTCAAAAGTTCTAAATGTTATCCTTTTTCTCTGTTATAGTAATCTACAATGGTTATTTGAAGAAAGGCTCATCATTTAAATGATTAGGAAATTACTTATTATATTTTTATTTAAATATTTTCTTACGTCTTTGTTAGGAAGTTAAACAGGTCATAATTCCCTCTATCACATCTATTTAATATTACTGTGAAAAAATCTCCTTCAAACAACTGTGTTTATTCAATTTTCTCATAAAAAAAATCCTTTTTACGAGAAAACATTTGAGCACATTACAATAACCCTATACTTTGTCATACCCATTGTTACTGAATAGATGCTATGCAGATCGAGGCAACCTCTAACTTTAGTTGTTTAGCTCTGCGCTGTGAAACTATCACAGATGATCAGGTGCATTCTCTGTGTTCTGTTTCTATCACAGGGTGGGTCAGAGCAAGGAGCTGGACAATGTTCCGAGGACACGGCAGGCCCCGATGTCTCCCTCGGATTTTCTGGACAAGCTGATGGGCAGGACGTCGGGATACGATGCCAGAATACGACCGAACTTTAAAGGTATCCAGCTATCCACGTCTGTTTCTTCCACTGCAGAAGACCACAGAGGAACTTAAGAAGGAAGAACCTCTGTTAAAGGAGCCCCGTCTGATACTGTTGGCTACTGAGGTGTTTTCCCCTCTGGATGGCCCTGGTTGACGCGCTCTTGTCTGGCCTCCATTTCCTTGTGTTTACTTTCATTCTGGTACACAATCCTCAGACCGGTTGTGATGTATAAGAGTTTATTTCTTCTCTTCGGCCGTGGTACATACACCCAAAAGCGGTCAAAACCGTTTGCCCTTCCGGGGTCCAACACCTGACATTGATCAGGATCTAATTGACTACATGCACAGGACCCCAGAACAGCGCCACCCCGTGCACATACAGAGTAACATCTTTTTACCACCATATTTGGCTCTTACAACCTCTATTTCATACAACGGCATCTCCACGTCGGCAAAAGCCCCGAACATTTTGAGATAAGCCCCGAATTTTATTTGAATTGTTTGCCTGCGAATCTCGACATAAAACGTTCGTGAATGTGCGATTGTTACTGTAATATAAGAGCCTGTCAGAACAAATACAGGGGCCTCGGCCACGTTTAGCTGAGAAATAAGCAACAGGTCTTTGTCGTCCTCCATGTTCCCGCAACCAAACAGAAGCCATACATCCTTGTCTCTCGGAAACAGTCTGTGTGAATAGCTCAGTCGGGTCCAGGTGGCCTAAAGTCGGACTGGACTGTAAAGCTCCTTTCAGCTGGTTAAACGACTGCCCTGCCTCTTCGGTCCACGTCACTGTACTGCGTGCGAGGAGGCCTTTCCCGTGTGCAATTGCCGACATCGGTGCCTCAAGCACAGCACAGTTAGGAATGAATGAGCGACAGTGAGATCACATTCCTAAGAATGACATAATGACATCACTGGTCACAGGCTTTGGAGTATTTTGAATAGCCTCAATAAATTTGATTGAGAGAGATTTGCCCACCGCTGTGATCACATGACCCAGAAATGTGACTTTTTTCACTCACAAACGGTGTCAGCTGTGCTATCTGGAGCTTGGAGTGTATTTTCTCCTTTATCTCTCTTCGGTTATCAGCATGCGATCTGATGCCGTGCCATTGGTGTCGCAAGCGATGCAGGTGTGCTTAATCTCATCAGCAATTTCCTGTTTTATGCCGTTGTCTAGGTCAGGGGTCGGCAACCCGCGGCTCCGGAGTCACATGTGGCTCTTCAGCGCCTCTGTCGTGGCTCCCTGAGGCTTTGACAAAAAAAAAAAAAAAAAAAAGAAAAAAAAGAAATCACGGAGGAAAATAGAGAGTTTAATTCTGCGTGGACGTATTCATTTGCTTTCACTGCCAACGATGCTGGCTTACCTGTGTGCTTTATGTGGGGCGAGAAACTAGCAAACAACTACAAATGTAACGTTGAAAGACACTTCCAGAACAAGCACACAGCTTCTGCTGAAAAGTATCAAGATGAGCGAAAAAGAGCGATTTCTCAACTGCTGCAGCAAACTGAGCAAAGTAAATATACTTTCACGAAGTGGATCAAGTCTCCAAACTCAACTCTTCCTGCTGGTTCTGTGGCAGCTCATGAGACAGTGAGGACCGTTAGTAGAAACCGATTCGTCCTCGGTGCTCTGACACTCCGGCGTAGTGTGGACGCGCCGTGTATACGCAGCAAAATATATGCGTTTCAAAATGGAAACGTAGTAGTGTGGACATGGCCTATTTTCTTCAAAGTTATTTTATTAAATAATAAGTTATTGCATTTAACACATCCCTTAGCATTCTAGGAGCAGTGGGCTGCTGTTAAGTGCCCGGGGAACAACCAGTGTCTTACTGAAGGACACTTCGACATGCGAACTATGGGGAGGCCGGGGATCGAATATATACAACAAACTATAGTTTTTGTATATATAATATGACTATATATAAAACTTTATAAGCTGTGATATCAAATAGGTTTTGCGGCTCCAGACAAATTTTATTTGGTGGAAAATAGGGCAAACTGTCTCTTTGGATAGTAAAGGTTGGGACCCCTGGTCTAGGGTCTCAGGTCCGCACCTCTCAACCCATCTTTGCGTGGAGGTTAAGGCTTGAAGCCTCTCTTAAGGATGTGCACTACTCACCGTCGACTCCGAGTCCAGAACCCTTGGCTTGAGTTATCCTGCCGACAACGCCAAATCTGTGCTGGAAATCTGAACTGAAGATCGAGAACCAATTTGATTTTCAAGCGTTTATTGTAGCATTTGCGGATGGGCTCTGATCGTACAGCGACCAATAGTCTCCACAGAGTGCAGTATTAAAGTTACATCTGGCCTTTGCACCTTTGCTCTAAAGAATGTAGGCGTCATCTGCTCAGCGACAGACTTTTGGAAAGGAGGAGAAATGCTGTATGCTCAGAGGCAGACAGTTAAGAAGGGAAGTGCATGGTTAGGGAAAGGTTAAAGCTAAGTGAGAGGTACAGGGTATACGTCCTGTAGTTAGCAGACTCGCTGGCAAAAGGCCACAGGAAATGGTGTCAAATGAGCAGACAGGGAGAAAGAAACGATTACCATTTCCTTCACACCTCATGACAGAAACTTCCTGAAATCCTGTCTTATCTCCATTTGGGATGACATTCAGGATTTTTTGTTATGACAGACACCTTTCCTACCTGTATCTAGGAAAAAAAAAAGTCTGATCATATTTTAGGATAAACATTTAGCTTTTTACAGAATGGCATAACCTCTGTCCTAAATTCAAGTGCCAAAAATGGCAGGACTGTTGTTAGGTCTGTATGACGATGACAGTGAAGATGGGGAACAACATGAACACCTGAATATAATGGTTGAATGGTTCCCCAAACCGTATGACGATGCTTTCAATTTCCCAGACGACGCATTATTGGATATATATCTATTGCCAAGAAGATTAAGTAAGGGTATGATCAGACGGAGCTCGTGAGAGGCGCTGCCTTTTTGTTGCCTGAACAACATCTTTTTTTCTTATTGTTGCTAGGCAGCCACCTAAGGAGTGCTAACATTAATTAAAAAAATGGTGATCTGTACGCTTCCTTTAGTAAATGGTACATTTTAAATCAAAGATGAATGAAAACCACTAATTTGCCTCCAGCCCTGCTGCTTTGTGTTCAGATCACGGTAACTAAGGTTAAAGTCATAACGCTCCAGGTATCAGGTGAAAGTCATCCCAATGAAAGAAAATGCTAATGCATCAGGCGCCTCTCCTCTCTTGAGTTTCATTTATTTTCCAACTCGAGGCGCTCAGGGCACTTCTGCAAAGCACATTTCTCTTCAGCACAGTTATTGGTTCCGTCGTTTAGCTAGCAGGCCAAACTCTTCTGATCCAACTGCATATATTTATTCCATTTCATTTCCACAAGAAACGGTTTCCTTATTTATTCACAAAACTCACATTGCGTAACATTACTTTATGTTACGGTGTGGCTCCGTGATGAACTAAAACCATAAACAGCTCATTCATTTCACTGTCGGTCAAAACTTTGATGACTTTGATAAAGAGAGAGAGAGAGAGAGAGAGAGACAGAGAGAGACAGAGAGAGAGAGAGAGAGAGAGAGAGATCCTGTTCTGCTGTCTCCTACTGAACAAGGACCACAACAACAGCTGGACATGGTAGGACAGTAGTGTCAGAACTGGACCCTGGCAGTAAATATGAAGAAACTAATGTCATGGTCAACGCCCCCGATGTCAGGAGAACAAATAACAGGCTTCAAACCGTCAGCTCTGCTGGTGTGTGTGCTTCAGCAAACAGACAAAGGCGCTCTGCACACAGCAGGGGAGCGAGAGAGGAGCAGGGGAAAGCCAAGCGATGTAACAATCCATCCTCATCCGTCAGATACGTCTGCTTTGTATCCGACAGAGCTTAAGCGGGCCATGTGCCAATTCATGTAATGCCCAGGGGCGTGACGGAGTGGCGGTGTTTGACACCCCGAATGGGCTGCGTAGCCTGCACGCTGTCATTGGCTGGGGGTGGGGCCCACAGGCTGACGGACAGGAGTGTCCGGACCACAGCAAAGTGAGAAGAAACGAGACATCTCTGCGTATACAGACACCACCACTCATTTGTATTGGGTCATACGTGATGACTGAGAGGGAGGGGGGGGGGGGTTTGCATTAGTTAAATTCCTGTCCAATATAATTCTCCAGTACACCACCACCACTAAGTGTGGCCTAAAAAAGGATGTCCTCTTGTGTAACGTATCTGTTTACTGGTCACAGAAGTTTATTTAAGTCATTTAATAGATAATAACAGGATAAATGTGAATGGCGCCGCGTGCAGATTCAGCGGCCTGCAGCTCCCTCAAACTTCACAATATTTCCGGCTTTTTTTCCAGCTCTGACGTTTTCATTTGCGCTCGCATTCTTATCATCAGGGATACTTTGAGAAAGTAATCCCACAAATGTTAACAGCTTTTTGGAATAAGTTTTAGGGCTCCCACCCTGCTCAGGGAAGAAGTGGTGGATTCGTACTGTAAATTAGCCAAGTTAAAGTGAAAATTGATTTTCATTTTTAAACACTGTCCTAAACTATTAATTCAAGCTAATTAATAACATAGATTTTTGGCCCAGCTCTAGTTGTTTTTGACGGGCCGACGGGACTCTGTGTTTACATTAATGATGCTTGGTGATCAAACATCAGGCAATGTTGATGAAGGTTGTTTCCCTGATGTTCTTTTAATGTTGACGCCAACCACACTATCTAACTAGGGAATTCACGTGAGAATTCAATTTTGTTGCTGCTATTTACATTTGTCTTAATACAAAAAAAAAAAAAAGAAAAAATGTACTACAGGAATTGCATGAGGACATCAGCACTTTTAGCACGGCCCCACCAGGGGAAACAATACTCTGAACTATGTTTGCTAGACAATCTAGTGACGTTTTCCCGGTTCTCCTGCCTAGAGTAGTGTAGAGTAGTGGTCCGAGAACGACCTACTGCTCAACGTCAGCAAAACGAAGGAGCTGATTGCTGATTTTAGAAAAAAAGAAGGAAATGACATCAGGGGAGCTGAGGTGGAGCAAGTCAACAGTCCTAAGTTCCTGTGAATCAGTGTCACGGAGAACCTGACGTGGTCATCACACATCTACACCCTGGTGGAAAAAAGCTCAGAAACCTATTCTAGTATTCTGGTCACTGTTCACAAGTCAAGAACTTAGTATCAACCTCCAGAACTGAGACTGAATTAATTAGTCGGCCATTATTGCCCCTTTTCGAGGGGGCGGTTCCCTGAGGATTTAGTATAAATGTTGAATATTTCTGATAGCCCAAACTTTAACGCAATCACTTTTCAAACACTACTTCAACTTTTTGGATCAATAAATGTGTTTACGAAGCTTATTCTTGCCCCCAGTGGGGCCTTGTACTGTACCTCATATTCGCTACATATTTTTCGCTACATATTTTTAGTGAGGCTTTCGCTACATGTGTCGGTACCCTTTAAGCTAACCGTGCTACAATTGTATCATTTATATTATGTCCATCGACTGTAATCATTGCATCTGTCTCTCACTCTGCAGGTCCTCCAGTGAATGTTTCCTGTAACATTTTCATCAACAGCTTTGGGTCCATTGCTGAAACCACCATGGTAAGTAAAAGAGATACTGCATGAAACTAACCCTCTAAACTTAAAGGACAAAATTGCCATCTTTTTATATGGATGTCCAATCAGTGTTGATGGGAAATGTAGTCCACTGAAGCCATGAGTTCCTTGGGCGTGATATGTTGTCCGAGAAGGCGGCGTTCTCCTGCTCCTGATGCGTTGCGTGTGAGCTGCTGACGCCAGGCCAAACCATAGTGTATCCGAGGTGCGCCTGTACTCATGTGATTAAATATAATACATAGGCTCTGTAGTTATGAACCGGCGTGAAAGAAGACAGCAACAACTCTTATTTTACACATTGTCGCTACTCAACAAAAAAGCTTCCAGTAGCGTGGGGTGACAAAATAACAGTCATCTGCCCTCTCGGCCCTGCAGGTCTTGGTTGTCTCTTCCAGTTTATCCTCATGAGCCTAGAGGAGTTCTCCAGCACGCCACAGTCATGCAGCCACACTGTAGCATCCATCAAAAACTGCCTACACTGACATTCTTGACAGCATTATTCCGTCTCTGTTGGCATCAGAGGGCAATTTATTTTTACTCTGGCTAGAATAAATGCAGCTGAATAGCCAAGTCAGCCAAAACCCTGTGAATTGTATCCTCGGCCATTACACTCTCTGCACATGTATTTTGGAATTGGCAGATTTTCCCCATAATACATTCCCTGTAAAAAAACAAATTAATTTATCAATGTAAAGATAGTAAACGTGGCAGTTTTATGTGCATTAAAGGTTAAAAGAAATGTGTAACATTACTCATGATTTGTGAGCATCTTCACTTTGCTTCCTGTTTCAGACAAACTTGAATTCTAAATGCATGTATTTGTCCTTGACAGAATGCTCAATCCTGTCAATTAAATAGGTAAATAGGGCTTATTATTTGCTCTGGTCACAGACAGGATGATGGTATGCTTCAGTCCTTCAGCTTCAGCTTCACACCCACCCAGTGTGGGTAAGGCACTGGAAGACAGCTTGTTCTGTAACTTCTGACTTCTAGGTAACGAACGTACTCCCCAATATCTCCACGTGAGACCGTCTCAGACAGCTTCGGGGGTCAAAGTCAGCATAGCTTAATACACTAGCTGCTGTTGTCACGCTTATTTCAGGCTAAAACCGTTGGCCTCCCTGACAGCCAGATATCAACGGAATGTGAATGCAATAGGAGGTGGAGGTCTGGAAGGTCCTGTTTAAAGGGCCACCGCTGAAGGATGTGGTTGGGAACCTTGCTTGGTTATGAAGGGCAGTTTTGGGACCCTGGCCCTATCACTCTCAATTTAGATGCCAATAAAATGAAGATTTAAGGTTCCAGAAATGAATAATGCAAAAAGTGAATAAGCGCTCTCTAGGACTTTAAAAAGAACAAATTCTTTGTTTCCTCACCCCATTTATACATCTTTACTTGGAGTATCTTTTGCCTGCAGGTCCAAATATGCTAGTCAACTAAACATTTTCCAAATCACTGGATAATACTGTTTATATAGTCTTACAAATTATGACAGACTTCTTCTTTAAGTTAACACTTATTTCTTAACCTTCCTTTGAAGGTTGCTGTGTGGCCTTATTGTGCCCATTGTGGCAGTATCTGCTCTTACAACCTGTTTATGTCTGTCTATGCTCTGACAATGACCAGGCCAGAGCGAGTTAAACCAAGATCATCTTATGTTCTTATCTTTACCATTCAGTGAGTATAGAAGCGCATAGGGTTACGCATCGATAAACCAATAATCATTCAAATGAACACAGTGTAATTATGACATTTTAAGAATGATAAATGAAATCCTGTCAGATTCCAAATTATTCTTAGCTCAATTAAAAAGGTAAGAAATCAATAGTCACTTATTAAGCCGAATCAATCTTAAATGCACACTAAATGAGTCTAAAATTGAAATAAAGTAAATAGGACTTTGACATACTGCTTGTTAGGCTCTGTGGCTCAATGTTTCAAAATCCAAGCTGCTTCTAGCTATTTGTTTAATCTTCAATAAATCAATAAATTAATTGATTCTTTTATGGAATTGAATACAGGGGTAGGTTTGGTTCGGGTGTGTCTCGGACGTTTTAGGTTGATACCTCAACAAAGTATTTGCTCCCTTGCTCGGGGGTGGAGATTCTTCCTCTGTGATACAAAGGTAGATCGCAGTATATATTGAGACCAACGTTTTTAGCTCAGCCCATATTGTAGAAGCCGAATTCACACTTTAATAAGTGATCAAGAATGATGCTTTGCTTGCATTTTTGAAAACCATAAAAAAAAGTAGAAAGCGAATACTTCAGATCGTAAAGGTATTAAAAGTATTATTTTGTCAATTATTATCAAGCCTCACAATCTGCTGTATATTATTGAATAGTTTCAGATTCATCTTGCCGAGATTGAAATTGCTATTGGCAGCCAATCCCAAAATTTGAGTCATTTATTTATTCATTATTATATAAATTTGAGTGCCTTAACCAACCAAAACTGGTTGACGCCATCGATTGAATGGAAGACAGCACTACTCAGTACGTCTGTCTGAAATGATCGAACACATTCGTGACGCTTCACTACTCTCCAACACCACTTCACTTCCTGTCGTAGTCTGTCTCTCGCATAATTAGCTGGCAGAGCAGAACTGGTTGTGATCAGTGAAGCCTTCTCTGAAGATGGTTGGATGGATAAGTGGAAGGAAGATTGAAGCGACAAGGTCTAAGTGCTCTGCACCACTGGGAGTTGTTCTGACGGATATGCCATTTGTATGTGCGTGTGTGTGTTCGCGGTGTGTTTGCCTGCCTAGCACGAACTGTCATGTCAAATTTCAGAATTTACAATATTTCAGTTGCCCTATTGGTTTGTTTGATCCGATTTTTTTTGTGTGTGTCTGTTTCTAGTACATAACTTGGGGAATTATGATTTCTCATTTTTATTTGTGATTTTTTCTTTTTTACTTAGATGTCAAATCCACTAAGGTTTTAGTCAGTTTTCAAGATGCCTTTTTCAGTTCATACTTTGAGGATGTCTGTAGATATAAGCATTTCTTTTCAGTATCTGTACCAATCCCATAAGGCAGTGCTTGTTTTTTCACTGTTTATTTTTCAGAGGTTTGATAGTTTACGATAGTCAGAGGTTCTGGTTGTAATGGAAAACATTATCCAAGTAGTGTGTGACGTGTAACTTGTAACTTGACTGCGTCTGAGTGGTTGAGCGGGTCGTCCTTCCCTCAGAAGATTGACGGTTCGATCCCCGGCTCCTCTAGAACCATGTCCATGTGTCCTTGGGCAAGACACTTAACCCCAAATGGCTCCCGTAGCTGTTCCTGCGGTGTGTGAGTGGGTGTTCATGTTAGATAGTCCTGATGTCAGGTGTCACCTTGCGTAGCAGCCCCTGCCATCAGCGTGTGAATGGATGTGAATGAGCGCTCTGAGTGGTTGGAAGTACAAGTCCATTCACCAATCGTAACTTGTTGACTCTATTGAGTAAAGTGTGCGTATGTATCAAGCCACAACATTCAGTTTCTTCACTTGTGTCAAGCAGTTCCAGACCACCAAAGACCATTAAAGCCGTTTGTGCACAGTTCTTCTTCCCTGCCCAGGGAATAGATAACGGCTAGAGATGGAGGAAGGGAAGGTCTGTGACATACCTTACAGGCATATCAGGCATGTGTCAAAGGTCCTATTCTGAACGCTGTAGAGAGAGGGGAGCACTTAGAGATATGTATATACACGACCATATGTCCCATTAGGATTAAGACCTTTCTCTCTTCTAACCATCTCTTGTCTCATCTCCCCACTCCTCACTTCATTTTAAGAGACAAGAGAGTGCCATGAAATAACCTAAACGCATGAATAACACATAAGCTTTAGTGACATGACAGGAAGTAGAACTGTCGCTGGATATAATTTCACACACATTATTTACAAGTAGGATGTACATAATGGATGGATGGATATACTGATAAATGGTGTATTTTACATCCTAGACAGTTGGATTTGTTGCTGTCAGTATGGATAATAATAATAATAACAACAACAATACCCACCCACCAGGTGTGTCTGCGACAGCCGCTGCTGTATTGTGTGATCGATTGAATACAACCCACGATTGGCTAACCCGCTGTTAACGGGATGTAAGGCGTCGCAAAAGACGCCTTACATTCAAACTCAAAAACAAGCGGTCGCGTACACAGGCTATAGGCTCGAAGTCGTCGCATAAGACATATATAATAACACAATCATACAATCTTGTCGAAAACAAAATGAAACTCGCCGAGCTGTCTGACGCAACTAATAGGCTGCAAGCGTCGTAAAACGCACTTCATTCAAACTCAAAAACAAGCAGAGGTGTACGCAACCAATCCGCACGAAATTAGCCAAACACTGCGTCCAAAACAACAAGAGAAAAGTGAGCAGCAGTTAAAACTAGTATATCTGCTGAAGATGAGGAGCCCAGTTCTCACCGGGTGTCACAGCTCCTCCCTGATCACTCAGTATTGATTCAGCCTGCTCAGTACTTTGCATACTTAAGCCTTGGTTATACTCCTTCTACACACTGCTGCTTGTAGCGTAGCAAAGCGGTCACAACCAATGTTTGCACAGAGCCGATGCGTGCTCCCTCTGATGAGAGAACGAATGTCATGGAGACCCTCGTGCACCCGTAAAGTAGAACTTTCTCTTCTCATTCCAGACCCTGCCACCCCCTCCTGTCCTCTAGTAACCCCCTTTCCCACCGGTTCTCCCTCCTGACCTGCTCCACCCACTCACTCACCTGCTTGTCATTCTCCTAATTACCCTGGCAGTTTAAATACCGGCCTCGCTCACCTTCTCCTCGCCAGACTTTGACCCCGCCTACTGCGTACTATTGATGACCGCAGCATGTAGTATGTAGTAAATACTGCATTTACCAGGAGAATGCAGTTCAAAAAAAATTAAACTGTTAAATCAATTTACTTTGCAGTATGATAAGCCAGGCTTAGCCTAGTTGCAAGTTTTTAAAGCACTGTAGAAAAAAAAAACTCATACCATTATTTAAATATTATATAAAAAAACAATTTACTGAGCATAGAATTACTTTGTTCATGACCAATGTTGGTTCACTCTATAGGGTACCGCATGGCGTAGCTCCCCCAACTAGCAAGCAATATATTTGAACAGCTGGTGGTGAAGTAAGACAAGATCATGTATTTGCAAAAGTTGCTCAGATTGCTTTTTCCGGTTCAGCAACAAAACACTCGACAAATTTTGGAGTGTATTAGTTTTAGTCGATTAATAACTAATTTAAAAACCGTCCGTCCCCAGGGAAATAAAAGCCTCTTGTCTGTGAAAGCGGTCTCCTCAGAGAGCTGGCCGGCGACCCCGGAGGCAGATTTAGCTTTTGCTTGTGTACATGCTACGTTTTGTCCAAGCTAAGCCAAACCCTGATTAACTTCCCGTATTCTGATTTCTGCCTCCTCCCAACCTTGTTAGTTTGCCTCTTGTTTATTGACCCCATGCCTGTATTTGGAACTAAACTTTGGATTTTGGAGCATACTTGTGGAATCCTTCCTGTTCTGGGACCAGATATCATTACACAGGTGGTAGTGAGAGAGATGAAGGCCCCTAAAGTTGTATTTATAATGAATAACATTGTGTGAATGGATGTTGTGATGTCGTGCAGTTTAGTCACTTAAATTCTCTCCAATCCCTCTTGTTTCCAGAGCTCAACCAGACATTATCAGAAGGCACATTAATAGAGCTAGTACTTTTTTTTTCAAAGATTGAATGTTTTATAATAATAATAATTATGGTAAAACAAAGAAGGGAAAACCTTGTCACAAAACAATAAGCATTATGTGATAATAATAATAATAATTATTCTTATTATATAATGCTCATTGTTTTCCCTTCTTTGTTTTCCCATTACATCACTAAAAGAGAGGAGACAGACAGACAGACAGGAGGAACTCATGACCAGTGTCACACATGCAGTTCCCCCTCACACACACAGGGCTTACGGCCAGGTTGGTTTATTCTGGTCTTTACACGCTTTCTATGTTAAACAGATTAACTACTGTAAGACTTTCTTTTTTTTTTCATTTGTTCACTCAATCTCTCCATCCCTGTTAATCCATTCTCCATCTGTGTGCCAGCAGGGTTTAGTTTATCTGGCTGCACAGAGACGTGCTAATGCCACAGGTTCCGTCCTCGTACAAAGGCTATTCAAATTTGTGCTGGATTATAAAGCTGTTTTCTTGTTAGCTGTTTTCTTGTGTCCAGTTGGTTGTGATGGTTCTTTAAAGTTGCATTATTTATTTATTTTTGTCTTTGTCTTTGGGGCAATGGAATGGACTGTGAATACAATATTGAAATATTGGCATCTTATAACATTCGTATGGCAAACAATTTTCTGTTAACAATTTTTAGTAGACCTGGAGAAAAAAAGGGCATTCATTATATTTGACCTCTTCTTTTGTCTCACCTAACTCCTCACTAATACGTCTTTATTCACTCTCCTTTTACTTGAATAAATGACTAAATGTCTTCTAAACCAAGCTGTAAATCCATTTGACTGCCTTCCAAATATTCTCTTTTCTAATTATCCAGATGTACCTGGTACCACAACATATATTTGAAAACATGGTTGAAATTCAGCATCGTATGAATTTAGTATATATATATAATAATATATAGTGCTCCGCTGGCAGAGACGTTGAAGACACGAGAAAGACAGAGGATTGTGTATTTAATGCTTGGTGCCCAAACACTATAGTCATCCAGAAAGCACCAGAAATGACTGATAACTGAATATCTGCAATAGTCCGTATGATATCCTATGTGAAATTACTCCTCATTTATCGTGGGTATTCCCATGAAAGCCAGTGTCATCCCGTTAAATGCATACGATCTTTTCAAATTAAACTTTCAGGAAACTCAGTTAAGGTTTAGGCAACTAAACTACATGGTTAGGTTAAGGCAATGTAGTATATTTTGCTCTGTAATGCATGAAGATAACATATGTGAAGGTCTGGGGCGTAAACAACAACCATATATAAGTGATCGGGAGATCCCCGACGGTTAGAGTTCTGTTCGACTTTGGGACTCTCCGGGTGTACATGTCGCCCGTCTTGACATATGCTGCTTGTTTGTAATAAACTTCATTATACCAGCAAGAACAGTGTCCGCGGAGATTCCTTCATCATCACTCCAACATCACTGTCGCTTGAAATATACAACAGCAACAACACTTCTTAGTTAGGTTTAGGAGTCGATCGTTGTTTGGGTTCAAATAACCGTGGAAGTGCCTAATGAAGTACATAAGTTAGGTGACAAAAACATCAACATTGACCTCTTGTTTCACACGGGCAACGCACTGCGGTCTGAAAGATCGCTATCTGTTGGACCCATCTAATTTCAAGGGATATCTACGAACTACTGGGGCATTATTTTTCGTAGATAATGCTACAAATGCTGGATGAGAGCCTGAGAGCTGAAATGAAGGTCTCTCTACCTGTCAACTAGAATCACATCTTTAGGTATAGACATTCATTGTAACCCCAGGCAGGCAGTGAATCACCGTGCAGTGAATTTTATTTCCAGCTCGGATTAGGTTTCTGCATCGGTGAACACGGAAATGTAATGAATCTGTCGCATGACTCCTATGCAGCCATGATAATTACATGTTTGTTCTCTCAAGAATTAGGCAACCTATTGCATAAAAAGGTCATGAAAAATACAGAATTAAAGTGTATAAACAGTAAGATATATACATATATATATATATATATAACTGGGATAATGCATTATGTAATTTGCTGCACTGCTTCTCAAAGGGGCTCTTGTTGCACCATACTGTAAGTGCAGAGACGACCCGGCTCATGTAGGCCTGTAGTCAGTATTACTGTCAGAGCCAGGGCATAACCGAACAGCTGTCTGTGGTGAAACACAATAATATCTAATAACTTGAAAAGTATGCACATTCAAGTCGATGGTGGTGAATTGCCCAGCTGAACAAGTTCCAGCGACCGCTTGATAGTTAACACGCGGAACATCTGTCTTCTTGGGAACCAGGAAGTACGTAAAAGACAACTTTTTCTGTCTGTTGTGAGTGGGGAAGAGAGACACAGCCTGTTTCTGTGACAGATACTGAATCTCTGTTGAGAGGGAATGCATTTCCCTCTGGGATAGACTCACCTCCTTAACGCACATAAACAGAGGAGGAACGCTGTAGAACTGGAGAGAGTAACCCAGTCTCGGCATTCTTTTTGTCCATTCGGTTAACACAGACTCCACCGCCTTCTTGACTACATGCGTAACACTCTCCTCTAATCACGAGCACACATTTCTCCACTGATAATTTGCACAAGTGTAGCCGGCCAATCAGGACGTGCTTACCAAAATACATGCAGACCCCCACAGCAAATAAGGCAGCACACATCGCTGCTCCACATCCTAAACCTGATCAATAGGGAAAGAAAATCTCCCAGACACTACTTCAGATACAGATCACCGGATTCAAAAGCAGAAATAAACTGGCTCCAGAACCAAATCAGACAAAAACTCAGCCTGCGCAAACAAGTAAAATGGAAATGATTCTACTATAAACTGGACAATGACTACAGAATCCAACCCATGCAATTTCTGGCAGAAAACAAAAAAATTATGAATGATGGACTAAACAAAAACAACATACTGACTATCAGAACTGGCTGTTCTATAGAAAAATCTCCTCCTAAACATTCACCCCTGTCCTTCAGATCCACACTTTGACCTAGAACGGTAGGAAACTGTGGACTTGGCCACAACAAACCCTAACCCTGTCACTCACAGAAGATGACCACCAACTGTCACAACCAGTCACCAGCCAAGAAATCACAGCTCCCCTGATAGAATTAAAAAATAAAGCAATATCCTCTGACATTGAAAAGGCTTTTGATGAAATGTGGCTCAGTAGATTACTCTACAGAATACAAGACAAAAAAACAAAAAAAAACACCTACATCATCATTTCAACCTTCCTCCACAACTGACAAATAAAAGTCAAGGTTTCCACTTCCTTCTCCACCCCTTTCACTCCCGAAGCCGGTGTCCCACAAGGTGCAGTCCTCAGTCCCCTCCTGTTTGTCCTCTGTAGACCCGACTACCTTCCACCCACCATAGGACTTGTATAGCGCCTTCCTTGTCATCCGACTACTCAAGGCGCTTTAACACTATGTGTCATTCACCTATTCATACACTGATGGCAGGCTACCATGGAAGGTGCCACGTTCCATCATCATCCATCTAGTTAACCACCAATTACACACCAATGGGACAGCCGTAAGCAATTTGGGGTTACGTGTCTCGCCCAAGGACACATCGACATGGACCCACTCCAAATCAACTCCACTGGCTGTCCAAAAACTTCAATCATGCATCACATCAAAACCTGGTCCAGCATGGACTCAGCTTATTCTACTTCCCAGATGCACCCAACTCAAACTCATGATCCAGAACACGGCCCTCACCCTGGCCCAAAATACTCTTAATTTGTTTGCTTATTTATTCTATTGTAAATTATAAGATTTGTGTTTTTGAATTAAACCTTACACTATTGCACTGTTTATTGTTATGCACCAATCACCAAGCTAAATTTCTTGTATGTGCAAAAGTACTCAAACAAAAGAGAATATTCCTCTCCCCTCTTCACGTCTCCCCATGACGTCTCATTGAATTTGGCCCAAGGCCAAGGAGTCAGTGGGACGGAACAATCATGCTAATATAAGCCGTCACAGCCGATGTGGTCAGAAAGCACACCGTACCCCGTATAGAGGCTTTGAATAACATATTGTAACGGTGAGACGGCAATGGTGTGTTCACAGACCTCATTGCAGGCTTGGCTTTTTCCACTCTACTCAGTGTTTTGGCCACAAAGGCATGAGAATTTTTCACCTGTTTAATGGTGGGATTTGGGATGGTGGGATGTCTGGCTGAATTACTCCTGTCACAGGGAGACAGGAGGGAAACGCAGTGACAAGATGTCAGCTGCTGCGTTTACAGGCGAGCTAGTGATGCGTTCACTAAACTCATCTCCGGCTTAGCCATATGCATGTTCTCCCTCACCGATCTCCACGCGGCAAGAAGGGATTGGACACAGTGCCTGTGATGTCTGCTGCATCTATTTCAAGCCAGCCAGCGATCTCATCCCCTCCAGCTCAGACTTTTCCATGTCGGCCTCCCAGGGGCCAGGCTTCTGTTTTTGGAAGGTCTGGCAGCGGTGAGGTCTGAGACTAGCTCGTCCACTAACGCTGTTTATGAAGGATGGCGACGCAGTAGTCTGTTAAATAGAACAAGGGACAAGGATTTTTTATATTTTATTCCAGAAGTGATTAAGCAAATTGGTGCCATAGGGGACATTTCCAGCACCTTTCTTGTTAACACCATTATTATTCCTGATAATGGATAGAATAGGACACATCAACATCCTCAGGGACTAGACTATGATTTGCTTACCTGAGACATGTAAGCAATGGCTTGGGAGCATAATCCTGTGACAAACTGCTGCAACACTTATGTCACTTATGCTGATGGTAATGAGGATGCCTCTGCCTATAAATGAGTTGGAAGGTGAGCCTGTTCCAGCAGAAATCAAGAGTTAATTTGGAACATATGTATTTGTGTACAATATTGAAACGATGAGTATAGCTTTCTATATATATTCCCCTGTGGTAACCTGCTCATGGAAATAGTTTGTACTGTTTAAGGTTTGGCTATTTGATGGTATATACCGTGCAACGGTAGAAATGCTTCCACCAGTAGAGATTTGCCGATACCGTGTTGTGAGATTTCGCAAATCCAGCTGCCTCGCAAAGTAACGTGATTCGATCAGACATGGAGGTCGGTGCTCGGATGGAATGTCTGGAGGGTCGCATGTGGGTGAGAGTGTTGAAGCGCGTAGATAGTGCATGTGCAGAATTGCAAGCATCCCTCCGGACCATCCGGACTATCTTTTAGCATCAAGAGACGAGGAGGACGAAAGTGAAGTTGTGAATACGGAGCAGGAGGAGGCATCTCATCCAAGGAGAAAGAACTCTGGTTCCATGATTACCAGACATTAGCCTTTCGACAGTGTTTTGTCTACTTTTTTAAATGAAAGATGATACAAATCCTGCAGGAAAAGTTAAGTCTTTTTTCTGATGGTATAATCTAAAATACAAATTCGTGTGGATTTGATGTTGTATTGACTTCAGGCTGTCAGGCTGGTATTCATTAGCACCTGTTAACTTTACAACCTGTGACACTTGAAATTATTGATCTCAGGAACCTTCCATTTTGAAAGAATTTGACTGTTTTGGATTTCTGAAGTGTTATTTTTGTTTGTATTAAAGTTACAAATAAAAGAAGAAAATTAATCAAATGTGGTGAAGTATGGTATAGTTATTTCAAGCGATTATTTCTTAATTAAATTTACAGAACAGTTTTTGTATCGGGATATATATCGTCACATAAAATGATATACCTTGATAGAAGATGTTGGCCATATCGCCGACCCTTCGTCTTGTTGGGTGCAGCGTTAGCATAGAGTTATGTTTCTCAGTGGAAAAATGCAAAGTTTAATTTCTCACTTCACCGATGTATCTTAAATGAATCATTTAACCTTCATCTGATACAGAATACGATTACAAAATAAAGCACTGTAACTACACACAAACCTATCACAAAGTGGACTTTTTTTAAGAACAACAATGTATTTCCCATCTCTTGGTCTCATGTAATGTAACTGCACATCACTATGAATTTATATTTATTACAGTTTTTGATCGTTGTCATCCAAATGTAGAAATTCTTCCACGATACCTGGAATGAGCTGCTCATAATGCAAATTTGTTTGCGGTCAACCACTTACTTCAGGTTCCTCTAAAAGTCCCTGTGAGTAACGCATGCATGTTATTCTCTGTGTTTGTAGGACTACCGTGTAAATATCTTCCTCCGTCAGAAGTGGAACGACCCCAGACTCGCCTTTACTGAATACCCAGATGATTCTCTGGACTTGGACCCCTCTATGTTAGACTCCATATGGAAACCGGACCTGTTCTTTGCCAATGAGAAGGGGGCCCACTTTCACGAAGTCACTACAGATAACAAACTGCTCAGGATATTTAAGAATGGGAATGTTTTGTACTCTATAAGGTAAGTGTGGGACAGTCCCTGTTTAGAAAAAAACTTTTAGCTTTTTCATGACATTTGGAGGAATACATTATCATCATAAGTAATCTATTTCTTTATGACAGTGCACCATTCTGATTTGTCTTTTTACACTGAAGAATGAAGAATGCATTTGTTTGAACACGTTTTGTAATTTTCTATATCTTCTGATGCCATTATTATTTGATTTGCAGTGCATGAACCAGCAGAATGCTTACTCCCAACATAGTGCACACTGAACAATACAACCCAAAATAATGTGGGTTGTATGATCTCAACTACTAAAATTATTTTTATTTTTTCCTGTATCCAGGTAAAAAGTAACTTCATTTCCAAGAGCAGAACAATTGTTTTTGAAAATCCTCTATTTTTCAGAGCTCTGTCACTTTCAACACGAGATGCTGATAGAAGTTGTGTATTGCTGCATGCAAGTTTCTATGTATGTATTTCATATATTTGACAACCTTCTGGTTGTACTCATGTGGATGTGATAGACGCCAGAGAGAAAATGGCAGTTGTGTATCCTAGATATTGCGGAGATGTCATGCCATTGGGGAGCTGTAAAGATACCCGACTTAGTGCCACATTAATATAAAATAAGCAAAGATAAAAGTGCTTTGATACTGTACATCTGTAGGACATTAATGGTTGACATCAAACCATGTATCTCTCTCTGACTCCCTAGTCACTTGTTCTCTCCTCTGTCTTTGCTTTCAGATTGACATTAACTCTCTCATGTCCCATGGATCTCAAAAACTTCCCTATGGATTATCAGACCTGTATTATGCAGCTGGAGAGCTGTAAGTACAGTATAAACACACACACACATACACACACACACACACACACACACATACATACACGTTTGTAGATCTATACTTGTGAGGACTCTTGTTGACATTATACATTTCCTAGCCCCTTACTCTAACCTTGCCCAAACCCAGCCTTTTCCCATAACAGAACCTAAACCTAATTATAATCATAAGCTGGAAACCAACTATATGTTATAGTTTGAAATCAAGGAAATGTTTTCCTCATTTGTATTCTTTCAATTACATCAGATAGCTATTACTACATTTGTACTTCTATCTTTTGTAATTTGCTCACATAGGTGTAGGGGATTCATTTTATACCTAAAATATCTAGATATACATACCGGTGCACATCTGTGCTATTTATGGGCCTCTTTCAACAATCGTTCTTAAGGTGCTTTCACACCAAACGCGGCGCGAATTTTCACGTCGCGTCATTCGCGTGGTGTGTTCACACCAAAAGCGTTATTTCGCTTTTTCGCACTCGACGCGCCGCCGGAGAGGGGGCGTGGCTTATCTCCGTGGAAATAGTTCCTTTCTGCCATCCACCGTGGAAGAAATAACCACTAGTTCTGCTTTGTACATGTTGTGGAAGTCCCACAAACGTTGGAACATCAAACGCCCTCATGTCTGGGTTCATAACATTATCCGTAGTCGCACACAGCTTCTCCAGGAGCTGCGTCTGGAGGACTTCCTCTTCCAGACTATCGACTTCTCCTCCAGAGTTTGATCAGCAACGGCAGCACGGCGGTGATGACGGGCGGAGCTTCTCAATGCTGATTGGCGTTCGCAACTCAGCGGCAAGCGAATTATTCGCGTTGTGTCATTCGCCAAGTTCGCGTGTTTTCGCGCCGCGCGGTTCGCGCGATTTCGCGCCGGGGCGATTCGCCGCCCAGCTTTTTCGCAACCATTTCGCTTCTGTGCATTGACTTTGTATGTAATCTGGTCGCGCGAAAAATTCGCGCCGCGTTTGGTGTGAACGCACCTTTACAGAGGAAAGTGTCCTGTCGGCCCCGGGACATTTGAGACTATTTCTGCCATTTGGTGGGCCACCATTTGGGGGTTGCCTCAAATGTCAGAAAATGTACGGAGTGTCAGTCGGTAGCGTTTTCAAACTCCTTCGTTTTAGGTGCTCTAAAACTCCGGAGAAGTGTGGATGCTTGGCATAAACGTAGCAAAAGATATGCGTTTCAAAACGGAAACGTTGTAGTGTGGATGCAGCCGAAGGCTGAGTCCAGCTACTTTACGAAGGACGCTCATTTCGGCCGATGTACCTATGATCTCATTCTTCCAATCACTACCCAAAGCTCATGACCATAGGTGAGGCTCAGCTCTGTCTTCACTACAACGGCCCGATACAATGCCCACATCACTGTTGACGCCACACCGGACCGCCTTTCCATCTCACACTCCATTTTACCCTCACCTGTGAACAAGACCCTGAGATACTTGAACTCCCTCACTTGGAACACAGACTTACTCCCAACCTGGAGTGAGCAATCCTCTGGTTTCCATCAGAGAACCGTGGCCTCAGACTTGGAGTTACTGACTCTCATCTTGACCGCTTCACACTCGGCTGCAAACGGTCCCAGTGCGTGCTGATGGTCACGATCCGATGGAACCAACAGAACCACATCATCTGCAAAGAGCAGAGACGCAATGCTGATGTCCCCACACCGGACACTCTCCTCCCCCCCTGGCTACGTCTTTAGTTCCTGTCCATGTCAATCACAAAGAGAATAGACTATTATTAAGGGACAACCCTGGCAGGGCAGTGAGGAACACCTTCTGGAAACACATGTTTGAGTACTTAAGACAACATGTAAATGAGTGATGATCGAATTACATTAAATGATCGGATTACATTGTTCTTTTAGAAAACTTTATGGACTCTACATTTACTCAAGTGCTGTGCTTGAATACATTGTTATTGTACTTGTACGTATCTGGAGCGTTTCCATTTATTGCTACTTTATACAGTAGTTAGTATAGTGACATTACAGATTAAATGTTACATAAAAACCACATGATGCTGCTCACAAACTGGATGATGAATTGCTGTATAAAGTAATTCATCTTCTGCTCCTCTGACATTAATGTTCTGCCGCCACATTAATGCATCTCTTCTCCATGACCTTTATTTTGCCCAATGTTTTATTAATTGTGATAATCAAATTATCCTGTGGTTCGCTTTTTTCAGTTGGCTATACCATGAATGACCTGATCTTTGAGTGGCAGGAGAATGGATCAGTCCAAGTGGCCGAAGGCCTCACGCTGCCACAGTTTATCCTAAAAGATGAATCAGATCTCAGATACTGCACCAAGCACTACAACACAGGTAACACACACACCGTGAGCACCGTGACACCGGTACTGTAACGTGCACGCTGGTTGTTGGTGGAACGGACCACTGTCGATCCGTGATCCGTATGGATCCCCCCTCACGGTTCGCCACGCATGTGAACCGCAGATTAATGACACAGTTCAACGTTAACCATCACGGTGTAAAATAAAGTTTTACTGATGATCGTTATCTGCCAATATTCAGTAAAATATGAGATCAGGACATCAGTTATGTTTTTCTAGTCTCTGATCTCTGATAATGTTTCATTGTAAACAACCAATCTGTGTTTTAACCAACAGGAGAACGAAGGTTCTGTTCAGTTACATTATGATGCGTTCAGGCTCTGTTCAGTGAAAATGAGTGTTGGCTGAAGGTAAATTATAATGTTATTGTGATGTGTTCACATGTAATCTAGTAACATGTAGTGTTGGTGAGAAACTTGAATAAATCCAGTTGTTTGAAGGAGATGTTTTCACAGTAACATAAATAGATATTAGAGATGAATTATGATCTGTTTACACTAAACTCTAAGCAGATTATGATTCATCATTAAAACTGCTAATGACAAGATTTGTTTGTTTTTAGCCAATATCGATCATCAATGATTGGCAATTAGTATTGCCGGTAAAAAAAAAAGTAATATGGGACCTCTAGCAGTTATATTTGCTACCTTTCTTCTTCTGTGCTGATCCGATCCGTGACTTTGATGACCCGTTGCATCACGTTGTTGTTGAAGCGGTTGCCACATTTCATCAATCATGTGCTGCTGGAATCAGGTCAAGAAACAAAATCAGCTGGAAGATGGGAGAAACAAACAATAACATTATTAACATTAACATTTATCAATATCACTCCGCACTGACATTGTCTTTTCATTAAAGGAGAAATTCAGAGCATTAGTATAGCAGCAAAGATATAGTGGAGTCTACCTGAGCAGAGGATGATGTTGCTCTGTTGTTAGCTGAGCTTCTTCTTGCTTCGTTGACTGTGTGCTTTAGGTGCATGTTGGTACATGTGAGCATGCCACACTGGCTGCTGGCTCGAAGCCTTAGTGAAGCGGGTTGAAGCACAGGTAAATCCAGCCCGCGGTGCCTTTTGAGATCACAACTGTTGCTGAAGATACCGTGTAATTATAAATATGCAAATGTTATTTTAAAACGTGTCTCTGCTTTATTGCAGGTAAATTTACTTGTATTGAAGTGCGGTTCCACCTGGAGCGTCAGATGGGCTACTACCTGATCCAGATGTACATCCCCTCTCTGCTCATCGTCATTCTGTCCTGGGTCTCCTTCTGGATCAACATGGATGCTGCCCCAGCCAGAGTGGCACTGGGCATCACCACTGTCCTCACAATGACAACGCAGAGTTCAGGTTCCCGCACTTCACTGCCTAAGGTCTTTTTTTAATTCTTATTTAAATATTTGTGTCTTTTAAATGTTAAATTAATTTAATCGAAAGCCTCTTGAGATAGAAAACTATTTTCCGAGGGAGACCTGGCCAAGACGGCACACCAGTTACAATTTAAATTGAAATAAACACAACTGTAACATGTCGGCTGTAACATAGTGTACTTTATTTATATTTATTCAGTGTTCTAATTGGGATACAAGAACCATAAACCTGGCCTTCTCCTGCTATTCTGCCCTATGTAAAGCGTCTTTGTGTACTCAGAAAAGCGCTATATAAAATTAAAGTATTATTATTATTATTATAAAGTCAGTTATTCTGTTGTTTGTTGCTCCTGGTATTTACAGGCGTCCGTTATGACACAGCGTCCGCTATACTCGTTATGGTGTTGTCAGAAAACACATCTCTCCAGGAATAGCACCTTAGAATAACAGTATTTTCCCGCGAGGGAGGCAATGATGCATTCACGGACCTCCTTGCCGGCTCAGTCTTTTCCACTCTGCTCCCCATCTTGGCCTCTGTGTTTTTATGGATCGGTGCGCGCAAATCTCTCCCCTGGGTTAACAGTGGGATGTCTGGCTGTGTTACCTGAAGGGGAATACAACACACACTAGTTAAATGCTGGGCCGGGGGGCGGGGGAGGGAGGGGGTTTAGCTTTTTCTTTTATTTCGTTCAATTTGATTTGCCAAGTATTTAGTCTATGTATCAGTAATTGATTTTTCTTATTCATAATTTACTTAATTTGGATGTTGCGCTTTCTTAATCCCTTCTGGGTTTTTCTCTGTCGGGTTGCTTGCATTTATATTTTCGAGTTGGTTTGACTTTTTTTGTTCCAGTTCAGCTTCTTTTTCTTTTCTTTTTTTTTTATAAACGGAGAACGACATGATTATGCCTCTTAAATCGACCTTCCCTGTTTCCCACAGAAGGGTTGGCGATGGCTTTGGGGAATCATGTATTTCTAGGAAGGATGCCCACTCTTTTTTAATGAGACCATCAAAAACGAAGGGTCTTTGAGAAGAGATGAAATGAAGCGCCATCTGGTGACGGGTTTATGTAGACTATTTCTGTTCCATGTAAATATACGGGGAGCATGGTCGCTTATAATGATAGGATGGATCTTTGAATCTGAAATATTAGATATATTTGAATTGCTGGTGAGGAAGAAGTCCATGAACTGTTTTATTGTTTTTCCGTGGACTGCCAGGTACGCTTATTGTTTGAGAAATATTTGAGATGGATGAAAGAAAACTGTGAAAAAAGGATGTGTCATCAGTATTTGGGCCATAAACATAACAGATTGTTTGATTGATTTGGATATAATGATAAAACGATCTGTGATGGTGGAGCTTTGGACAAATAAAACTTTTTTGTTGATTAAAATACACACCCCTCTTTATTTTGTGTTGTGGTGAGCCGAGGACGAGCGAGTGAATCGGGATGATTTCAATTTGTTGAAGTCTGATTCGGAGACGTGTGTTTCTTGTATCAAACGTATATCGGCTTGCAGTTTGGCCAGATGATTCAAAACTGAGAACTAATCACATGGATATTCCAGGTTTACGAATTTTGAGTGACGACATGTTGATCGGTTTGTTACAGGCTGAACATTAATGTTGATAAAGGTGATACAACTAATGGTGCAGTACAGTGAGACATAGGTACAATAATATATAATAATCCTTATTGGGTATAATAATTATTACTTAACTGAAATGGGGAGGAGGGGAGGAGTGTAATGTATATAGACTGTTAGGATGGGGGTTCTGTGTGTGCAACAAACAGATTCTTTGTGTGAGACTCTTTAATTCATCAACCACCCTCCACATCAAATATAGTTTTTTTGTGTTTTGTTATGCAGCAAAATGGGACTACAATCTGCATTTCGTTGAGCAACCTTGTTGTACAATAACAGAAAAGAAAAGAACCTTGAAAAGTTACATCTGCTTTGCTCAGTTTGTGTGCTGACATTTCATTTTGAACGCACAACCCCCTTTAAGAGAGTATTACCCATGGAGTCCAGCCGAGGGCTCCGCCGGTGCTCATAGAACAAGGTTTACAATAGTGTAACCTTCATTATGTAAGGATTTTAACTTACACGTAACAGCGTTGACAATAGTATGTAAACAAGCAGTTTAAAGACACACTCTTTTGAATTTTCAAAGATGTGGCCAATGCATGCATTTGGTGTCAAAGTGATTTCAGTCAGTCTGCATCAACTTCTGCTGACTTTGTCAAGAGTTTTAAAAAAAAGTGTTCTCGGTGTGGAGAAATGAGAGCTAGCAAAAAAAGAAAATTAGATTTTTGTTTTGCCATGGAGTCAGGTTAGCCGTGGGCTCCACCTGTGCCCCATGTTATTCGTATTTCGTATTGTTATTTTGGTTAAAAGAAGAAGTTTGTACCATAACCATGGATGCACGGACAGTTTTTGTGCATCTGGTTGAAAAGGTTTCACTCCCCGGGCCTTTGGTGTAGCGATTGACTTATTCCCTCTCCTCTGACCTGAAATCTTTCTCTATTTTTATTGGTGCATGTTTTGCCGGGGCGAGCTCAAGTGTGTGTTGGTTACAGACATCATGTATCTGCTTGTGCGTGTGTAGGGAAGAGTCCCTTAGCCTCGTTCTGACATCTTGTATGCATGAGGAAGAAAAATCACAAATGGAGCCCATATTTACATAACCCTTATGGGCTCACACATTTTTATAACGTGTGGGTGTGTGTGTGTGTGTGTGTGTGTGTGTGTGTGTGTGTGTGTGTGTGTGTGTGTGTGTGTGTGTGTGTGGTGAGGTTAGGAGGTTTCTCGTGTTTCCAGTGCTGAACAGAACATTGCACTCCAGTATGTAGCACATGTTTGAATAAGTCATTATTTCATAAAGAAATGTTGCACCATTTCGACACCACAAGCGTGTGTGAGCGTGTTTTACTAGTTATGTAGTGACATAAATCTTATTACACAGTCACATTGTGGGGACTTGCCTACCTTTTGAGGACATAATTGCACTTCCCCATAATGTAAATCACAAAGTGATGAAGCGGTGGTTCGGGTTAGGTTAACGTTAGGGTAAAGGTTGGAATAAGGCCAGTAATGGGCTAGGGTTAGGGTTAGGATTAGGTTTGGGTTAGGATTAGGATTAGGATTAGGATTAGGGTTAGGGTTAGGATTAGGATTAGGGTTAGGGTTAGGGTTAGGGTACGTCTCCAGGAAAGTCATTTAAGTCAAAGTAATGCCCCCAAAAGTCATGAAAACACGACTGTGTGTGTGTGCGTGTGCAAAGGGCAGCAGCTACAACCCTAAAACAATGTCTGTAATGATGAAAATGATGAAAATAATATGAATACACACATATATATTAATCAAAATCCTAAAAGATTACTAGTGGTCAACAAAAAGATGCACCTTGAACCACATCTCCTTTGCAGGATCATCCATACCAAGTCTAACAAGAAAACATGTGTGTGTGTGTGTGTGTGTGTGTGTGTGTGTGTGTGTGTGTGTGTGTGTGTGTGTGTGTGTGTGTGTGTGTGTGTGTGTGTGTGTGTGTGTGTGTGTGTGTGTAAAAGGTTTCTTATGTCAAGGCCATAGACATCTGGATGGCAGTGTGTCTTCTCTTCGTCTTCTCCGCCCTGTTGGAGTACGCCGCCGTCAACTTCGTGTCGAGGCAACACAAAGACCTGCTGCGTTTCAGGCGGCCTCACAAGAGCAAGAGCAAGGTACTGAAAGCCCCCTACACATGCTACTTACCATCCGTACCCGCACACAGATGTGCGCAATGCACTCTACACACACTTTTGTTGGTCTCTCAACTCTGGTTTGAGGCTGCCGCCTCGTGATGACATGCTTTTAGAGTAATGGCATTAGATGAGAGAGGAAGGGGGGAGGGAGGGGTGGGGGGTGGGGGGGGCGTGCATGTTTGAGTCTCCTGAAACACCACGTATCCCTTTAACTGTGTTAGTGCATGATGCAGAACAGCTGTAACTTCATCCCTGTGGTTCACAGTTGTGTTGTTGCTCTGACCGAACGCCATCCAGACAGAGCGTCAGTCTGTTGGTCGATGCATGATCGGGATCTCTGTGGCTCAGGGAAAGATCAACTCTGCATTCATTCAGCTCACGCACACAAACAGCATTTGGTCTGTCTCAGAGGGGACAATTCAGTAAAAAAAGAATTTAACTTCTAGAATCTGAATTTAAAACCCTTTTTTTCCCCCAAAAAAAAACTCAGATCATCTTTTACCAGATGGAACGTTAGTAGATGAATAGAGAATGAGATATTAACAAAACACACTAAACACACCTGAGAAAATGGTTAATCTTTATTAAAAAAAAGAGCAAAATTAAAGTATATTTGAGGTATGACTGAATAGTAGAATGGATCACCTGGGGGTGAAACATAGCAACACATGAAAGGCCAATCTTATTTCATAGTTTTTCACCTGAGAAAGTTTGTGATTTCAAAATTCATATTAATTGGTGTTCTCTGAAGGTCACTGCTGAGGGAATTGTCCGAATTTTGACGAAAAACCCCCCAAACTAAATGTATTTGGCAACTTTTAACATGAAACACTTTCAACATTTAGCTTGACTGAATGAATGTTTGTCCCAACCCCTTGTGTTTAGATGCTATTCTTTATTTTTTTTGTTGTTGGTCCTTTTGGTTTCTGTTTGTTGATTACTGGTGTGCATGCTGTCAACTGGTAGATCAGTGGAGGTGCTGTTGATCCAGAGGAGCTAGCTTATTCCCTCCGCCGTGTTAATGTTGACAACGGCCTCAAACCAACAGGCCCTCCTTATGGATCTATGACCAACGTCTACACCAGCAACCACAGGGTAATGCACACTACATACGTGTGTGTGTGTGTGTGTGTGTGTGTGTGTGTGTGTGTGTGTGTGTGTGTGTGCGTGTGTGTGTGTGTGCGTGTGTGTGTGCGTGTGTGTGTGAGTGCATGTGTGTATGTGTGTGTGTGTGTGTGCATGTATTTGTGTTTCACCAGCATGTTCCAACCACATCCCCATCAGCCTGCTGGTTTATCAGAGACGTGGACGGGACCACTGGGTGAGGATCACACCGGTCGGTCGTCATATCGGTGCCCCCAACTAGCGAGATCTGCTAGATTATAGATTGAGGAAGGTTACATCTTAAGAAACCTTTAACATTTAGAGCAAGCTCAGGAAATGTTCCATAATGGCCATTTATTAACCGATTGAATCATTTTCGTTTGCAGAAGATACATAGTGGATTGTAAGATTATGACACAACGTGGGGCGTTTGCACAGGAAATAAGTGTTAAAGCGTAATAAGGCCAATAATTCCGAAAGACATCATGTGTAAAATTAATCTTTTCTGCACTAACCGATCCAATCCAAGGCCAATATTATGTACAACCCGAGCAGCAAATGAGTTTAACCCTCGATCAGTGCCACGCTCAAGGGCCCGTCAGAGTGTAGCCTGTGAAATACTGAAGGTGCACCATCTTCTGATCCGTGAGCCCTCCCTCTCCTCCGCTGTCTCTCCAACAGAACGGGGAAACACACGAGAACAGGCCGACCTCTACAGTGGCGGTGACCTCCACCCCGAGCAACAGCAAGGACTCGAAGGGCAGCGCCAACAACGCGCTGAACACCCCGGGAGCCGGCGCCAAGAAGCCCCCCGGGGAGGCGGCGGGCGGAGGGGGGAAAAGCATCGAAGAGATGAGGAAGCTGTTTATCGACAGAGCCAAAAAGATTGACACCGTGTCGAGGGCCGGCTTCCCTCTGGCCTTTCTCTTCTTCAATATATTCTACTGGGTTCTTTATAAGATACTTCGACGTGAAGATGGACATATGCGATAGAGAGAGAAAGAGCAGAGATTATTTATATACACAGTGTGTGCGCACGCATCCTTGTATTCATACGAGGACACTTCAATAACTTCCTTCATTTCTCCTTTTCCTTCACCCTGAACCATTTTCATAAAAAATGCCATGATTCTGGAAGCATAAAGCTCATCTCAGTTCTCACAAATACTGAACAAAAACAGGAAAGGACCAAGAATTAGCGAATGGAAGAGGCCGACCTCTGCAGTGGCAGAAGGATGAGACTGTCTGTGAACGATACCGACGACAATATCTGAGGGGTTGATTGTGGACACAGTGTCTGGAATATATGCATAAACATATACAGCATTATGGATATGTCCTATGAATTCAGAATTTAAAAATAATCTCCCACTATTGAGTGAATTGGCCCATCTGACTCATAATCTATCACTTCAATATCAACATCATCAACGTGATGAGGAATGGAAGACGTTGAAAATGAGGAGGAGCCCTGGGAGTCATGGAAACACTTAATAATAACTGCACGCTGTGAAGCATTAGTGAGGTATGAGTAGATACTTAATTCATCATTAATGAAGCATTGCTCACTACATTAATACACATCTATAAATGTTTTATTGTTGGTTAATAAGCTCATCTTTTTTGATTGCTTTTATTGTCCTATTTTAAAAACAAAGGATTCCCCATTTCTAGTATTATTTCAATCACAAACCAATTATTTAAGACTTGACAATAGTTCATTACACCATTTATAAAGTGTAAGTAAATGATTGAGAAATGATTTAGATGTACATTTATGCATGCATTTATACATATAATGATTTAGACATGCACTAATGGTTAGGGAGTGTGTTAATATATGTTTTAGAAACACAATCTAATACTGCGATTCATGATTAATTCAGGTAGTTACTAGTCGTTAGTTAAGTATTTTGTGAGGCTTCATTCAGAGTGAGAACTAGCTATGCCTCACAAAGTATTTACAAATGACTGGCAGTACCTCAAAACCCACAAAAGTCTCACTTATCTTCTATCGTCTTCAGTTATCTACAGAAAAAGAAAACAGACACAGCGCAGTGATAAAAAAGAAACAGAAATATTTATTGCAAGATGTAAGAAATGTACTCGTAAAAACATACCCGTCATACTTTCATTCATTTACAAAAAGCAAACATCCACATCCACAGAGAACATGGCTGATATAAAACACGTGTAACTGTGCAACTGTACTGTTGATTTAAAAAGCAAAAATATACCTCTGCATACTCATGTCAAATTACAATTCTGTCAATAAAAATTCCCTAACGCCCACGGTGGATCACAGAGTGCCAAAATACCACAAATACAATCTTTATAAAAGAACGATATCATAAAATCTTTCACAGTATCAAAATCCAACAACTAAAATCCTATCACGCAAACATTTGAGAGTACCGTTGCTGATCGAGGCCACGTCTTATTTTTTCAAACTTTTCAAACTTCAGAGTAGACGTGAGAACCTTCCTAGTTCCGAGGTCAGCTCTCTCACTCTCCGACCCAGCGTCACAGATGCTTTTTTCTTTTTTCCACCATTGACCACCACCGTGTTCCGCTCCACCCCGGACCGGCGTTAAGGCAGCAGACGTGGTCCCGCCTCTACAAAACTGCCACAGATTATTTGTTTGTGTTCCGTGCCTACACACCGTGTGTTCGGAGACTCACCCGATGCTACTGCTCTTTCAGATGGTCTCGCTCCTTGGTCAGCTCATCAATCTTCTCCTTTTGCCACTAGGTACATCTTGTTTTTGTTTGTTTTTTTTGTTTTTTTTGCAAACAAATGAGCAGATTCACCTGGCGAAAGAGGATTGTTAATGATAAAAAATTAAAAAATAAACAGAATTTGATAAAGTGGCTTCAGAAGAGGAAATTGCTAAAAAAAAAAAAAAAGAAACTGGAGAAAAGGGCGAACAGTGGAGGCCGATATGCTTGGTATGAACTAAGTGATTGAATAAGTAAATGTAGACTACTATGCAACGCTGCTGGCTGTGTGTTGATGTGTGTGTGGTCGTGCAGGGCGTTGGGGCGTATAGAATTGCATGAAGCCCCTTCTCTAAAAAACAGTATTTTATGTCACTGTTCTTTTTTAAATGGGATCTATGGACAAGCAGCACATGTGGGAAGAACGAAACAAACACAAGTCACACTTCAGTCGTTCTAATGTCTCCCTGAGTAACTGGAGGCAAGTCATACACAAGTAGGCAAGCAATAACGATAATAACATGAACACCTATGTCATAGGCTCACGACATTCCAGTTCTCTTTGCAATTTACATCAAATATGCAAAATAATGTATATGACTTTTTGCCAATGATTTTTTTTGTTTATTTGCCTTTGAAGATTTTCTACGATTACGGCGGATTGACAATGGCGGATGGATGACAGTATTGTAGCCAGCGACTCTTAGTTAAATGGTTTAAAAAATAATAATAAGGGAGGTCTGTGTCACAGCAGTTGAAAGGCTGAGAAGGCGTAGAGAAGGGAGTTTGTTGTGATCGATGGGAGCCATTATTTCAGCACAAAAGAAAGGTGTGTTATAATAACGATCACTTTAAGTAATCGTGGAATATAGTCAACCAAGTTATAGTTTTGGATCTATGTGTTTGTTTCTGCATCAGTATGGGAGAGGAAGAATAGCTGGTGGGTGGAAAAGAGAGAAATGGGTCTTTGGGATGTTAGGTGTGAGGCATCACCGAAGGTGAAGATCTGGAAAGCCTATTGTACGTCTCGTGGGGAGGAGACCTGGTCCCCTTGACTGCCCATCATGTGAGGCTCGCATCATCAATTATCAGAGACGAGTGGCGAGCCTACCGCTTACTCCCTGCACTCGGGTACAACCATCACACTGTCCACCACAGCAGGTGGTCTGTAGACGCCCATGGAGCCCAACCACCCAGCATACTGAGAGGGCCTGGAGATCCTACAAGGAACAGGTCTGGAGGCTGAGGGGAAACCGCACCGAGGCTCCCTCCACACTACTATGTTTTAAAAACTACCAGAGGTTAATTCAACATGGATACCAGATTACAGGCGATGCTGACCTTGTTGTCTATACGAGCAGCTGATGTGCAGTTAAATTCTGCATTTTATAATTCTACTCCTGCTACATGCGGAGGAAGCAGCTGTTATAGGAGCCATTAGTGAGCGGCGTGTCCAGCGGAGTCATCAGCCCTACGGAGCGGACTTCTGAAGTCACGGTCTGAGGCTTTGAGGAGGGCGGTGGACACAAAACAGAAGACTTTCCTTTTCTTATTAATGCTTATTTTGTTCTGCACAACTATTGTGAAGTCCACACAGAAACTGTAAAAGAACAAAAGCATAAATGCCCTCCAGAACTAGAGGGACTCCAGACACCAGCAGAGCTACGAGTGAGAG
>JACSYO010001146.1:187500-322500 GCA_016806645.1 Ophiodon elongatus | reverse complement strand
CGCCGCGCGCACCCGTCTGTCCGTGCCGGAGCAGAGACAGACGGGCCCGGCGATGATGATGATGGCGGACTGCGTCGGCTTCCAGGCGCAGATCGCCTCGATCATCGAGATCCTGGCCAACTCGGCCGTGGCGGAGATCTGCAAGCTGGTGGACGACGGCTACGCCGCGCTGCGCTCCCAGATGGAGCAGGAGCGGGAGAAGAGCGAGCGGGAGAACGACGCGCTGCGGAGGAAGCTGCGGGAGATCGACGCGAAGATGCGGAGCTACGAGAGGAAGATGAGGAGACGGAGTCCGCGCGAGGAGACGCACGCCGTTCATTTTAGGCCATCCGAAGGTACGGTGGTAATAGATGAAGGTAAACAAAAAATAATAATCATACAAAATCAATATAAAAGGGCAGGGGCTGCAGCTGGCCAAGTGCGTTGCACCGCACACGTTAGTCCGACGGAGTCATGACACACCTACTGCTGGTGTCTTTAATCTCAATGAGACCACACAGTTGCTCTAACTTCATCCAGCTCTGCTGTCATGACTGATCTCACACACACACACACACCACACACACACACACACACACACACACACACACACACACACACACACACACACACACACACACTGCGCCCTGTGGCTCCTGTACTACTGTGGACCTCAGCATCATAGGGCCCTTGTATCACATGTCAATGCAGCGTGTGGCAGGGCCGGCCAACATGACAGTTCTAGTGCAGTTGTTGTTGTTGTTGTTTTGTTTCCTACGGAGCACATTGGGACTACAATCTAACTTTCGTTGTGCAACCCTGTTGTGCAATGACAAATGAAAACCTTGGAACCTTGAATGTTGTAAAACCTGATTTTGATAAAAAAGGTGACCGTCTAGGAGTGAGAGCCTCAAAATCAGGCAGTACAGCGTGACCCTCCTTGAAGCATTTGTTCACATTTTTCCAACTCGTTCTGTGTGGACATGACTTGGGAAAAAACTTAATAAAGCTGAAGCTAACAGGAGGATTTTGCAGTCTGAGTTGGACTACTTAAGCGGGCCAAATCCTCTGCAGGTTTTGGTTCATTCTCGTGGCTCTCATCGGCCCTGTCAGCAGCAGCAGGTAGCGGCTTCCTGTGACGGTGCTGATGAACCCGCTGTACTCGAGCTGCTCAGCGGACCGGCTCAGTGAGGCCACGTTGAGCCTTTATCTTTTTTGGTGCGGCCGCTCTGAGCGCTTCGAGTTGAAAACCTCTGAACTTTTCAGAAAGCGCCGGTGACATCACTGTAGTAAATGGAGCAGAAGCTTGTTCGGGCCGTTTCTGTCTACCCTAAGCTTTATATTTTGGACACACACGATCATAACGAACACTGAAAAATGCCCACTCAGGAGCAGACCGGCCGTTGAGTGTTGTGCTTTTTATTTGGGTTGGCCTCGTGTTGCTGGGTGTCGCTCCCCGCCGCCCTGCGGACGATTTTCAGCCAGAGAAAGGTGCTTTGTGGACACCGGCCCTAACTGGTGAACATACTGGCAGCATCAAGGGCCAGACATTTCGTAGAGGTAAAAGTTTGTAGAGGTAAAAGTGAGTGGGTTTGGACTTACATTCATCAGGTGGAGACAAACAGCTCTCCAAATGGAGGATAACTCTGCTGTGTGCCTGCTGGATGTGGGAATAACCAATATCGATACCAGTATTGGGTTAGTGGTATCCCCCCCCTCTTCCAGCACACGTCATGGTTGGGATAGAATTCCTTCAATGTTCACAACAGTTGGCGGGATCTTTGAGGTCGTCTTTCAGAACATTTAAAAAAAAAAAAACTGAAGTTTGATTTTGTGTATTAATTTTCATTTCACGACAGTTCACATCACTTCAGTAGGCACATTAACGAATGGAACTTGGCACGTTGTTCAAACTAGTGATTACTTTTGATTTGATGGCTTAATCGAGGCCCGCTGCCTCAATAATGCTGACTTTAAGCGTTCCAATGCATTTTTTTAGCAGTTTGTGTGCGAAAGGGCAGGACTTAGTGAAGGGTCAATTGTAATGATCAGAAAGATAAAGAAGAGTGAACCCACTTGAGTCCACCTCAAGATGTTATTGTTATGGCCGGCAAGGTAGAACAATATATCCTGAATATCTCTTCAGATATACAGAACACAACATCACTTCTAAAGACGTTGTATCCGGGTCTAAAGACCCGCCCCTCCGTCCTTACATGCCACAGGCCTCATGCCCCATCTTCATATACTAATACAGTTGTGTTGTGTCGACATTTAAACAAGGAGCTCCTCTGATAGCTTTATGGAGACGGATACAAAAGGACCCTTACAGTGAGGACCATGAGGATTCCATAGTTACTAATTGTAATATACATTATACATATCATGCATATATAGCATATTCATGAGAAGTATGTGAAGTTGTGCCAGAAATCCCTTTTCTGTTATGACATAAAAAAACAAATACTTGGACCAATAGAATCTTTGCAATCACCAGCAGCTTTGGGGCACTCTCTGCTCCGATCAGCTGATGGCTGGATGTTTGCTAGATATACTATATCATACTAGCAAACGTCGTGCTAGTACTTGTCACTACATTTTTGTCTTTGACTGCAATTCAGATGATACTTTTGCATAAGAGACCATTCAAAATATCACAATATGAGAGTCTGAAGCCATAGGAGCTCATTCAGAAGCTAAGAACTTTCTTTGAA
Source organism: Ophiodon elongatus (assembly GCA_016806645.1). Lineage (NCBI taxonomy): Eukaryota > Metazoa > Chordata > Actinopteri > Perciformes > Hexagrammidae > Ophiodon > Ophiodon elongatus. Next base: position 319,807 of record JACSYO010001146.1, on the reverse strand, counting down.
GAGATGGGTTGTACGTGGTAAATGACGACACGGCCAACATGGCTCGAGCTCGAAAGGCAGGACAACCTGTGGACAATACTAGCTCAGTGTTCTGTGCTATTTTTTCAGGAGCTGACAACCATCAGCCCGTGGTGCCGCCTCTTCCTGACCCTTCTATAGACAAACCCTTCCATCACATTTCAAAGGTAAATCAGCAGAAGGATTTTCAAAAGGAGCACTTTGCAGCTATTTCAAGGTTATACTGTACTAAATGTAAGGCAGCCATTCTACCCTCTGAGAACATAGAACTGAAGGCAGTAGAGATGACACATACTTGTTGGTGACCTGGAAACGTTAACCTTTGTGGTGTATTTTCCACTCAAGTAGACCAAACCGCTAAAACCGCATCAACACACTCAACGCCAGTGTTTTTATACAAGTGAAATCGTGTAAGTTCATCATGCTTCCCTCACAAGTCTGCATAGCACAATGTGTAGTGGAGGATTTGTAAATCGACACGGTCTGCTATGACATCATGGATTTCGTGTAGCCTACATGTAGGAACATGGTCCAAGGTCTGAGTCTTAGGTTCCTCTTGAACTGTGCGATGAATGATGTGTTAACCTGATGAATGCAGAAATGTCTATGTCATGTCAAGCAGGAGGAGACCATGCTGTTGCCACTGGTAAAGCAGGAGAAAGTGGAGAGCGATGACTGCAACCTGGACCTCAAGGTGGAGGTCAACATCAGGGCAGAGTGTGACCTGTCTACTGGTGAGTGTGGCTCTTCCAATGATGATATGAAGATAAACTAGAGTAAAGCCTCTGAGTGTTTACACCTCGTCTGGACTTTAGTCGACCAGACAGTTCTTCTCCATTAATACATCTTCGTCCCGGCAGATGTTTTTGTGATGAAACACTCTAAACTCCAGGTCCACCTCGTTGCTTTTTCTGGCCCTGATCAGGTGAAGCTTGAGTTTAGAATATTTGACCACAGATATGTCTCCCAGATGAGACAGAAGGAATGAACCTCTATGCTCAAGCAAGCACTTTGTCACTACTAATATTATTAAATGTGTTGTTGCATTGCAACAGTTGCTAAAACTGAGCCTGACCTGCTCTATGAAGGGTCCATCCTTTTTTAGACATGGTTAAACTATAAAGTCCAAACAGCTTAACATTTTAAAATGTTAAGAGGTAAAAACAAGAGAAGTCATATCAGAAATGTCTTTAAAAGTTAAACATTAAAACTATAAGAAGCGGGTATGATAGAAAGAGGCCCTTTAGCTTGCTCACTTTTTGGGCACAAACAGGAGCCTTGTTTTCTGAGAGCAGAGGCCTGATTGGAGTAAAAGGTTTAAAGGAGATCAGGCAGGTAGGAGGGGCGTGTCCATTTCCAAATTCAAGTCTGATTCGACATAGATAAGTAGCCAAGGAAGGGAAGCTAAGACTGGTGTAATAGGTCCTTTTTACAGCAGCCATTTTGATATGTAATTGCAGTAAATGTGATTTACTCTAATATGTTAAAGAGCATTCTATTTATTAAAATTTGGAAAGTTTACATCATTAAACATCATGCTGTATTGAAGAAGACTTGAAACTAGAGATTGAGACCATAAACTCATGTTTACAATGTTTACTGAGGGAATAAATCAAGAGAGAAGTAGAGTCATTTTCTCATAGACTTCTATACAATCTGACTTATTTTTGCCACCTGAGGAGCCGCCCCCTGCTGGTCAGTAGAGAGAATGCACATTTAAGACACTTCTGCATTGGCTTCACTCGGCAGATCCAGAGCTTGCTGCCTGATTCACAGACAGACCTGGAAGTGAAGAGCAATCAGAGCAGACTGGGCTTTTTTGGGAGGAGGGCTTAAAGAGACAGGTGCTGAATCAGAACTTTTCGGTATGAAATAATAACTTCTTGTTTTAATGTGAACGGCACAAAATGGCAGCCACGCCACATCTTTCCATGAAAAGTTAAGATTTTGATAACTTTTAATTATGAAGTTCTTTAGATAGTACAGACCAGATTTGGTGTATATGTGATGAAATATGTAGGAGGAGGTTGTTAGAGGCTGACAAGTTAGGAAATGGGCAAAAAACCCTTAAAATTGTCAAAAATGTACTGGCCACCTGTTTTGGTCCCCTAGAGATCGATTTGAATGACATTTTCAAGGTATGTGTCAGGTTGTTATGTGGATATGTTTTGTAAATTGGTAGTGATTGGCCCAATGGTTGTGAAGTGAGATATCAAAAAAACTTTGATCAATGTCTTCCAGTTATGATCCACGCCAAATTTGGCAGCAATCAAATATACGGTTCAGTAGGAGATGTCAAAAATCTGTTTTTAAAAAAAATAAAAAATGGCATAAAATATAGTTAGGCAGACTGTAATGGTCCAAGAGGTTTTTTTTGTAGAGGATACAAAGCTGGACAGGTGTGCCAAATGTCACGCTAATCGGACTTCCAACGCCAAGATTACCGACTCGGTCATCTGTTGGTCGTGTTTTTCTTTCGTGCATGTTTGTGTGTGGAAGTGATGATGTGGTGAAGCGGACGATCTTGTCGTGACGACAGAATCTTTACTCACGATGGTTTTTTGATTATGTCAACAACTTGAGGAAACGGACATGCAGTTGAATCCATGCCAAGCCTGATTCAGATATATAGATAGTTTAACTACTGTACTGTCATCCATACTCAGACACACATCATCTGACCAATAGCTTCTGTGTGGTCACTCTATATTAAACAGTGGCCAGTGATGCCAGTAATTACATTCACTTTCATTCCTTTACAGCTTATGCATGTGTTTTCTCTCTTCACTGAGACACAAGTGAAACAACTGTCAAACAAAGCTCAGCTTTGGGGAGGAAGGAGATAAGGGACAAGTGGAGGAGACTGAGAGAAAAAGAGACAAAAAGTGATGGAGATGAGAGAGGAAGCACCGGTAATAATCGCTGTGCCCAGTATAGGATTATGCATTATGTCCCTGTGCTGTTCAACATAAACAAAAGCTCACCTGATCTAACTCAAACTGTTATTACCACAGAAATGTGTTCTTTAGACAATACAGTGGAACCTATGGGCTGAATATAACAACTGGAATCCCTATACACCTTGTATAATTATAGTGTAAGAACATAGTATTATCGTATAAATGTGTTCTTGACAACACACATTTTGCTTAAGTTAATGTTCTGTTTGAGACATATTTCTAATTCAAATCCAAAATGAAGAAAGTGTATATTTAGCATTAAGTTATTTTTATTACACGTTCGCAGGACAGACGCCTTGCAGATAATTTGAAATAATGTGACAGAGTTTTATCATCTTTAAGTGTGAGGGAGTTGGGAGATGTCCAGCAATTTACACCAGAAAGGCAGGATTAAAACGGGACATATAACTAGGTGTCGTCAGCATAACAATGGTACTGAATGTTACGCTTCCTAATGACCTGACCCAAGGGCAGCAGATAAATGGAGAACAGTAATGGACCCAAGATTTATCCATGACGAAGGCCTTGAGTGAGATGGGGAACACAAGATGGGGAATTTCTAACAACAGAAAAGGTTCACTTCAATAGAAGCATAATGGGTTGACATTAGACCCTTTTAGACCGACCCAGGTTTCAAGACGCTGTAGAGAGATGGACTGGTGCCCAGATTGAATCCCAAATTGCTCACGAAGGCTGTGCCATTGGTGTATGGATGTGCATGAATGGGTTAAAGAAATGAAGTGTGAAGCGCTAAGTGGTCGGAGGACTAGAAAGGCGCTATACAAATGCAAGTCCTTTTACCATTTGCCATTGGTCTACCGTATCAAAGGCAGCACTCAAGTCTAACAGGACCGAAATGGAGCTTTCACCTTGATCTGCAGCAAACAGGAAGTCATTTGTCAGTTTGACTAAGGCTGTCTCGGTACTGTAGAGCTCTAAAACCAGACTGATAGTTATCAAAAATGCTGTAAGCAATCAGTTGAGAGGCAATAACTGTCTCTAACACCTTAAATATTAACGATATTTTTCTAAATAGGTCAGTCTTTGAGAGGGTGAGCGGTTTAAGGTTCAAGGCGGGTCGTATAGTTGCCTGTTTAAACAGGCCGAGCAGCAAATCATAATTGATGAGATGCAGGGTGGCCGGTCTCAGCCTTACATACATTTTTGTTTTTGTTTTAGAGTGAATAATATTGAGCTGGGAAGATGATTTAATCTGAGAGACAGTGGTTTCAGGGAAATTGGCTGAAATTGGGTCAGCACTGCATAGTTTGAGAGGGGGACAAATGGGACATGCATGTCTGAAGCAATCAGAGTCCCAATATCCTCCAACTTTTTCACAAAATAATTCGGAAACCCCTCCGCTCTTTCGGGGCTCGGTTCAGTGTTAGAGGAGGAGGAACCATTCACAACAGAATCAACAACAGTAAATCAAACTTTGGAATTATGTGAATTTCTGAAAATCTAATTGGAGAAACAGGCAGATCTTGCATCTTAAACTGCTGCCTGATAGTTTGTGATGTGACTATGATGTTAAGGGAGACTAATAACCTCTTAGCCTTTAATAAACATCCGGCTTTTCTGCATTGTCTCTTGAGGCTCATTGCGTCATGGCGTGCTCATTGAGTCATGGAGAAGCATTAGGCTTTCTGATTTGAAGAGGATTGGGAGGCAGATGTTGTTGAGAGAGTTAGCCAAGGCATCAGGCCACTGTTGCCACATAAAATAGCTTGAATTTTACTTTACTGGCAGAATTGGCATTAAAATAGCTGCAGTCAACACGACTTTATTTATTCATGGTTTAATTGTACAGGGACAGATGCAGCATACTTCAGACAAATTGAGAACAGCAATCCGATGCAACTATCAGCGCAAACTAGAGACACCTTAACACCTTTACACATTCTCCTGTCACCTCACCCGCCACATATAGATTGTGTAAATTAGAAAAGTCTGGAAATAAAGCTAATGACAAGCCCTCGCACGATCACTCCATAGCCTCCTTATGAGTCATAACCATTATACAGACCAAGGTCACCATGACAAACCTTAAATATATTGGGTTGACCGTGTGATTTTCACAATCAGTGTGACTGCTGTGAACTTGTAACGCTGCATGATGGATGCACCGTCACTGCTACAGAACAACGCGGATGGAAGAATCAGGAGGGAACGAGAGTTCAGGGACCAGCTCCCCCACAAGCACTTTGATTTCTGTGTCTGGAAAAAATTCCTTTTCTTGGTCATCCTCTCCGTAGTTGCTGTGATTCACCATAAAGAACGTCATGTCTACGCATAAACATTCCAGGTGCTTTGCATTGACCATTTATGGTTGAATGTGGGCGTGTAGAGGGCGGGGCATGAGGCTTGTCCACATGCAACACAAGTCGTTTGGGATTCACAAAAATAAATTGCGCACTGGCAGGTGTGCACAGGGTTTTATGAATCTGAATATTTTTTGGCGTACGTACATTTCCACATTTATAAAAAATAGAAAATAAATAAAGAGAGAGGAGCTCAGAAATATTTTGAACGCTACGAAGCTCAGGGCGTCGATATTAAAGTATACATAGGAAAGGAACTGAACCAGTAATTAAACTTAGAGAGACAAAAAAAAAGAAACGGAACAAGGGACAGCATCACTAGGAGTGAGCCAAATCCATAATCCATAATCCATAAAAAAAAAATGTATCCCTAAAAAACAAAAAAATGACCGTGGGATAAGATGTATAATCATTTTAAATACGGTGGTGGCACTGTGGCTCACAGATTGATCCCCAGACCGGGCAGGGCCTTTCTGTGTGGAGCTTTGCATGTTCCCCCCGTGTGTGGGGTTTCCCTCCACAGTTTCCGTTGCAAAGTCAAGCAATCAAATGAAGAGCCGTTTAGGACAGGTGTGCTGGAGCACCGTGGTCACACAGCCGGGTTCATTAGTGTTGTGAAAAAAAACATTGGCAGACATCATGCAAGAACCCAGTCGGTTTTGGATGTGAACGGTCCCTTTTGAAAAAAGCATAGCTCTCTCCACAGAGGGATTAAAGTCCTCATTAAAAGCCATGCATGTGACCGGCAGTGGAGCTGGAGGAGTCTGCTGACGCTCTATGGCCCGGAGTGGGAATGGAGCCGCAGATGAACATGAAAGACTAAGGCTTGAGAGAACAGACGAGGGATAGTGACCATCAACTCTGAGACCGTAGCGGCCGCTGAGGGAAAAGGGTTTAGCCGACTTGAGTTTTACATCTCTGACAATGGAGTCACAGATTATCAGCATCTTAAGGCCCTGATCAGACAGAGCGGGTTCAAGCAGCCTGGGGCGCTCTACCAGCTTGCGGATGAGAATCATCAGGGTAATTTGTTCAATAAAAAAAATACACTCCCATTCCCCCCCAAAATACAAATACAAATGGTAACCAGGGAAATAAGGAGTTTTTCTTTTATCTTTCGGAACATTTTATTTCAACAAAAACATATTTTCTGAAGCGAGGGCAACTGATAGTAGTACTAGAATATTCTGGGTTGTGATTTAACCAAGATTTGTCCCCATGCCGGTTTGATTTATCGTTTCCCCCAAACTCCTACTCCTCCTGTCAATGCTCATCAGCCCTCTCTGTCCGGACAATCATGTTGGGAGCAAATCAGGACAGCAAAAAGTTTTTTTTAATGATTCTCTTTGAATGATTCTCTTCTTTCTTTTTTTCTTTAACTCCACTCAGCCTGTTCCCCTGTGGCTGTCTTTCCATCGTCAGCCATGGAGCCCGGGGAGGAACCCCCCCCGAGTGATATTGTTCCAGACACCGGTCTCACCAACATCTCCTGCACCACCCAGCCCTGCTCTTCACCTACTGACTCCACGATGGACCTGACCTGCAGGCCTCGGGCCAAAAGTAAAGCCACCACGCCTCTGGGCGACAGTTTGACAGCCAGTAGTGGGGGGGTCACGGCCCACGGGGGGGTCACAGCCCACGGGGGGGTCACGGCCCACGGGGGGGTCACGGCCCACGGGGGCGTGCGCAGGGACCTTGGAGGCGACCTAACAGATGTTGCTCTGAAGCCAGAGATCCAGACAGATGATGCTACACAAGATGGACTCCACCCCTCCCAGCTGTCAGCCCCTGTAGCCCCTGATGACCCAGGCCCAGACCGCCTCAACAGTCTGGGCCTGGACCTGGCCTGGATGCAGGAGAGGGTCAGCCATCTTGGTGCAGCGTATGCAGTGGCACAGCTGGGTTTGGGTAACACAGAAAATGGCCACCCCTCTGCCTCCTTCCCTTCTCAGGGCGGAGACAGTCTCGATGGCCCTCCCGGCATGCTCTTCCCAGGCGGCACCCATGAAATGGCTGCTTTCGCCGCGTCCTTCGACATGGCCGCTGCCGCATCTGCCGCCACCGCCACCGTTGTGGCCGCGCCACCTCCGCTGCCTCCTCCACCTCCTCCCCCCGCAGCTCCTTCTGCCACTACGACCAGCCAGAGGCGGCTCTACAGGAGCGGCGCCGCTGCCACTGCTGCCGTCGCCAAAGAGCCCGCGGCGTGTGCCGTGTGCGGGTGCGGCTTCCCCAGCGCTGCCGCCCTGGAGCTGCACCAGCGGGTGCACACAGGGGAGAGGCCCTACACCTGCCCCCACTGTGGCAAGGGCTTTGCCCAGCCCAACAACCTACGGGTCCACCTCCTCATCCACACCGGGGAGAGGCGCTACCGCTGTACGCTGTGCGGGAAGAGCTTCATCTCGTCCAGCCACCTGAAGAGGCACCGCACAGTCCACACGCAGGAGAAGCCCTACAGCTGCTCGCGATGCGGACAGTCCTTCAGCCAAATGTGTAGCGTTCGCAGACACCGGCAGCAGTCCCAGTGTGGCCTGTAGACGGGACGGGCCCGAGGCGGACGGCATCTGGAACTGATCCTCGTACAGTTTAGGCTCTGAAAGATGAAAGATTGAAATCTTTAGAATACCAGAGTCTTACGTGAGCCAGAACAAAGAAGCAAAGCTGTATCCTGTGATATCATGGCAAGTGCAGTTAATATTTGTCCTTGATCATAGCAGTATTGTGTGAATTCTGTTTTTTAGAGGCGAACAAAAGGATTTTCACTGAAGCCTTCTCAGTCGTTACTTACTCCTTGTTTCAACCTGAGAGAGGATCACAGAGTGGACTGTAAAAGAGTGCCTGAGACAGTGTTTTTAACACTTAATCCATCAATTTGTCATTTATGGTTTTGTTTGTGTTTACATAGCTAACGCACTAAGGGTCTGTCTCATTTCCCGATTTTGTGCCTCCCCGATTCCTTTCTTTGCCTCCTTGCCTCCTCGCCTTAGTCCCGCCCAAGGGAGATGCGAGCAGAGGAGGAGAGGAGAGGAGAGGAGAGGAGAGGAGAGAAGAGGAGAGGAGAGGAGAGGAGAGGAGAGGAGAGGAGAGGAGATGAGATAGGGGTCGAGGCGACAGGCATTTAACAAATGAGACGTCCTCGCCTCGGACCGTCATTTTAAAGCGACGACGATTAAATATGCTGCATCAGCTGTCCATTGTTTAGTTACACCACTGTACTTTCTCATCGCTGTCAGATGAGCATATCGGTGTTCATGACAACTTATATATTTAGCAGTAATTCAGTTCACAATGTGACAAGAATATTCGGATGTCATGCATTTTTTTTTATTTAACACACACATTATAGACTTTATATATGTTATTGTGTGAAGCGCTACAAATGTTCGTACGAAAAGCACTATACAAATAAAGAGTGACGTATATTATATATGACTTATTGATATCTATTATATACACACAAACACAGTCTTGTCTTTCTATATGACAACATGAAATAATTAATAAATTAGTGCTGAATGTAAGAGAATGTTGACATAATAATTTGCACTTGGAAACGTCCTGTCAGGAATGTAGCGGCTGAGTTGGATGGATCCTCCGTTCAGTATAAAGACCGAGGTATCAGGTGAATGTCATGAGGAGATGTGGTTAGAACAGAGGCTCGTTAGGAGCTACGCACACTGTGAACGCTCCTGATCATCTTGAATACATAGAAATTATGAAAACAAAAAATTAAATTGGTAGAGTCCGGCCGTGGTTTGAGGTCTTTTTATTCGCTTACGGGTGCCGGAAAAAAAACATCAGCGTTTCCTCGCTCACAGCTCCTTCCGGCATTTTAACAATTGGGACGTTCTTCGCGATGGAGCGCCGAGAACGTCTTCCGGGGTCACAAGTCGGAGGAGCGAGGGATCGAGGAATTGAAGTGGCACAAAATGGTGAAATGAGAAAGACCCCGGGCTGATCCGGGAGGAGAGGCTCGTGTTTCTCTTGGATCATCTTGGTTTGATGCTGATGGCGAGCAGCCATCATCACAGTGTACTGTCCACTGACCACCTGGTGAAACAGCTCTGTAGTTTGTAGGCCTGTATAATGAGGTGACTTATAAAAGTGAGTTAAAATACACTCACGGTTCATCAAATGTCAAGTGTATGTTATTAACACAAATTGAATCTTGCCTTATCCTACTGTGATTTCTTATGCTAGATTCAAATTTCAGAAGACTTCCAGCTTTTGTTGCTTTTGTCAGGACTGCTGACAGGACATGTTTGTAATTCCTCACACTGCACACTGAGCGTCGATATCAAAGGATGCGGAGACATCCTCAATACAGTTATAACGGAAGTATTCATGTTTTTTGGCTCAAAGCAGGAGGAGCCTGCTCGCGTGCTGAGCTTTGCTCAGTCAAAAGGGGAAACAGCTACACATTCCAACACCTTGAACCTGTCTTAGTGCATGTTGTTGTATTCCACGTAGTCATACATATGTAGTGATGAAAAGTGTCATTTTTGGAGCAGATCGCTTTTGCTGAGCGAAACCATGTCGCCACAGAGCATTTCGTAGTTTTTAGTTCAGAAAACGTGATGGTCTTCAGAGAGACTGCACACACAACTCATGTGGTATTGATTCCTTTAAAAAATATATATCCATGGTAAAAATTATATGAATACAAATGTGGGTGGCTGCATCACTTCCAAACGTTTTCACCACTTTTGTATGATGTTTGGTGCCGAAACAGCCGTGACGTGTTGAGCTGGTTTGTGTCAGAACCCAGAGCACGGCCGAGTGTAGTCGCACACTTCCACATCCATCATGTCAGAGAATATCAGAGAGGAAACAGAGTGTTGTAGTGCGACTCTACGCCCAGAGATGAAAATGCAGCAGGATGCGCTACTTTATGACAATATAGTGCCACGACACACCCTGAAAGTTATATGGAGGCTTTTCATTTAATCATAGTATTTCTGTAAAATATTGGAGTATTTTTTACACTGGCAGTGGCACAAACGTTTTATTTAACTGTACTCTAACTTGCTTTTGTAATAAATTTGTTATTAATGGTACACGTCATGTGATTTGCCTTTTGAGTGTAAGGTTGTTGTTTTTTTTACTTTTTTCAAAAAAATGACTTATATACATATATATATATTAAAAAAAAGCTCATTCCATTTAATAAATGATCAGTATTGGTATCTGTGACATTAAAATTGGGACAAAAATAAAACAAATGTGGTATCGACTGAACCCCCCAAAAAACGACAGAACAAAACAGCAACAACAGCCAACAACATCCTGGGTCAGCTGTCATGCCATCCTCTATCAGGGCAATTATCACTATCTCACTGTCAATGAACCCCAGCTTGAGATGTATTGGGGACTTTTTAGCGAATAAGAAGCAACATAAAAATTAAAGCTGCAAGCAGCGATGATCCGGCCCTCACACCTTTGCGCACGTCGAGGGTGCTGGCTGACGTGTTTACTTTCTACACTGAGACAGACAATGGTGTCCATCAATACTCAGCTTTGGGAAAGGAAGAGGCACGATGAGGAGACTGATGGAGATGAAGACGATAGGATTAGCATGATGTTGATCCTCACAAACAAAAACTTACCTGATCCAATTCAAAGTGCTATTACCATAGAAATATATAGATGTTCTTTGGGCGTCATGCAGTGGAACCTATAGACTCAATTTAACAGCACAAACACCTAATCATAGTGTAATTAAATAATATTATTGTATACCTATAGCATTGTAAAACACATTTTGCTTATGTGGTTTTTGAGACATAATTCAAATCCAAAATGTTGCATACTCACAACACAAGATGAAATAAAGAAGGTGTATCTAATTTTTGGAAATCATTTTTTTTATACACATTGGCAAGGGAGACAAGTGAGGAGTCACAGAGAAAGGGACAGGCAGTGAATACAGAGGGTACGAGAGCAGGGTAGTGGGAATTAGTTTTTTACCTGAACACTAATTAACTTCTATCAACATTCATTCAGTGAATTCAGGAAGTGTTGTGATCATTCTATCCTCGTAGTGTGGGTCATTCATTGCGACATTTAACCTGATTCTCATGTCTGACTGCTTGACAGATCATTTATACTAATGCCCACCAATATACTTTTAAAACATCCATTTTTGCACTCCAAACTTCTTTAAACATATATATATACATATATATATATATATATATATGTATATATATATGGATCAGGGGGATCTGATTTTTGTGAGGGGGTATGCACCTGAACCCCCCTAAACAGCTAGAATTGTGGACCTGTATTTGCACAGCCGTGGTTCCCAGTAGGTGGCGCTTGACTGTGAGTGAATAAGTGCATGCAGTAGTTCTCAAACCGTGACTCTTATCAAGCATGTCAAGTTCTGGGCAGATTTGACCAAGTACAGTTGAGTTACAACAGCTTGATGTACAATGGTAAATCAAGGGTTAGATGTACTGACCAAACTTGAAGTACATCTGATTCATTTAATTCCCTAACAGGTGTTCATTAATGTACAGAGCCTGGATTTTGCCAAAAATACACGAGAAATTCACACAAAATTCAAAATGGCTGACTTACTGTTGGGTTTTAAACATGGCCTTAAGAGACGTTTTTTTAAGTCTACATGTGATACATGTGCCTACCAAATTTGGTACATGTAGGTGAAACGTACTGAGAGGGCTGCTCTGTTGAACTCTGTAGGGGCGCTATCGTGCCCCTGTGCCACTCCCAAGCATCACAATCATATCAGGTAACTACACTCGGGACTTTAAATGTGTGCACCAAGTTTCGTTCGGTTTCAAGCATCTCTAGCCTCTCAAAAACAGCTCTGTTATTCATGGCGAAGAATGCGTCGCCATGGCAACAGCGTTCCCCAAAAGGTCAAAAGCTTCATGCACTGGCATTATGAATATCTTACATTTGTGTGGAACAAATTTGATGTGGATCTGATTTACCTGCTGAGATTAGCGGGCTAAAGTATAGCGACTGTAGCTTCCTGTTGCCAGTAGGTGGCACCATGACTATGAGTGATTATTGGCATGCAGTAGTCCTCAAGCCATGATTCCTATCAAGCGTGTCAGTTAGTCGGGTTGTAACAGCTTGGTGTATAATGGTGAATCAAAATTGGCCAACAGATGTCTTCAGGCCTGGAGTCTCATCAAACATGAGATATGTAAAAGTACACTACCTGTAACTTCCTTTTACCACTAGGTGGCGCTGTGACTGATTCAAAATGATCATGTACATGTCGTCAGGGTGAGAATGTTGTGAAACATGGGATATTTGGAGCAGATTAGATAATGTACAGCCAAGTTACAACAACTTTCTGTTTCATTTTTGATCTTTTGATCATTTTTAATTGCAAAGGTCTCAAGATTATAATGACTAAATTTGAAGTCAATCAGGTTAAATCTTAAGGAGTTCAGTCCTCCTAAGTACGGCACCTCAAAATGGTTTAAAAAAAGGGCATCAAATTGACAATCTATTGGGTTTATGGATACCTCCAAGACGCTTTTTTGTACGCCCCAACATGTTACATATAACTACCAAACTTCATCCAGCTAGGTGAAACCCTATCACATCAGGTCGCTATTTTCGTCGAGTCAGATCTTTGTGCTAACTTTCACGAGATTCTGAGTAGCCCGAGCACCTTGTTTTTCCGGCGAAAGACCGATAATAATAATAATAATCTAAATTTTAATAACATTAAAAGAACAATAGGTCCTCCGCTCTGACTTTGTCGGTGGGCCCTAATCATTTTTGTGATTTCAATAGGGCCTTTGCCCGATGTAGTCAGTGCTCGAATCCCAATATAATAATGACCATTAGAAGAACAATAGGTCCTCCGCTCACAGTGCGTCGGTGATCAGGCCCCTATTGACTTAAATGTGAGGCTGCTTCACATGCAGACAGACCATAGTGCCAGCTGCTGCATCTCTGCATGAAAATACATTCGCCAACAAAAAAACATCTGCCAGCAACAGAGCTATGTGTGAAAGTTGGGTAACATGCCCACTAGTGATCCGTCGAATAGATAGGAATAATAGGAAGAGGAATTGTTTCAGTGAACAGAGATAAATAAAAATAAAACAACAGAGACCAATTCAATATAAGAATGACAGGGACATGCATATGTCCTTTTACTGTTGTTGGTGTCACACAGCATGGTAGAGGATGCAAAGTATGCAAATATAACTTAAACATTTAAAACTACATAACGCTACATTACAAAGTAACAACTGCAGAGATCTCCGGGTTGACCTCTGACCTCGGCGAACTGCAATTTGGTTTCATCTCCAAGGTAATCGCATAGTTTTTACTTCAAACTTCGCGCTCCGCTTGTGTGACAGAGACATGAGCAAGAAGGGTCAAAGTTCAAGGCGCAGTGTTATGACGAAGTAGTACGTCCCTATTGTGGGCATACTGCATGCGACAGTACGTACTGTACGGGTAGCTGCAGGACCTACTGAAGTAAAAAAAAAAAAAAAAACATTTTTTATTTGTGAATTGGAACGTACCGGAAGCGTTTCAGTAGCCGGAAGTGACACGATATGTTTGCCGTCGTTGCTTGCGCAAAGAGGAGAAGCTACTTTAGTTTAGCCTTCTCTCACCTGCTCAACATTTAAACACGGAGAGTTTATACCACAGCTGCAATGGTTTGACCGAACCTCCAACGACACCTAACCCCGCAAGAGGAGTATACCGGTATTTTCAAAGCGACGGAGCGGCCAGCGAGCCACTGAGTGTCGGGACGATGTCCAGCCGCCTGGCCTTCCAAACCCAGCTGGCCTCCATCATGGAGGTCCTGGCTAACGCAGCAGTGGCGGAGATATGCAAGCTCGTGGACGATGACTACGCGGTGGTGAGTCTACAGATGTCTCAGTGCCAGAGAGAGAACAAATCCCTGAAGAGGAAGCTGCATTTGCTGGAGCTGAAGATGGCCCGGGGGAACGCCGAGCGGAGGCTTCGGGAGAGCGCCATGAACGGCATCCGAGCGAGGGTGCAGGTCCACGGCAGCGACAGGCTGCGGGAGTCCTCGCCTTCCGCCGGTAAGACGACAATAACAGGGCAGTGGGTCACTTTAACGTAACGTGTACATACACCAAATCAATATTTGCGTCCAAATACACAAAACAGGGCTATTTGTCCTTTTGTATTTCCAACAAGCAAGCCCCTGTGGTGGAGCGGGCCGCCCTCTGAACCGCGGTTCGATCCCCGGCTCCTCCACTCCGCATGTCGAGGTGTTTCTGGGGCGAGACACTGAACCCCAAGCTGCACGGTGAATGTGTGGCACCTTGCATGGTAGCCTCTGCCATCGTTGTATGATTGTGTGTGTGTGTGAATAGGAGAATGATGATGACTGGAAAGCCTCTGCAAGCCTACTTACTGTTTACCATAACTTTGATCGCTGAGGCAACATACTGCATAAGGCTAGGGCCGAAGCTCAGCAGTCACCTGAGAGACAACAACTACAACCAAAGTTCAATATTTTAAATTAATTCATACTGATGACTATTAACAAAATGTATTTTGGTTGACAACGGTCGAAACCATCAAAATGTGACTTTCGGGTCTTTCAGCGGGCTCGGGAAGACGACGCGGGAGGAGGCAGCTGTCAGTAGTTTTAGCTTCATGCGAACATAGGACACAAGAGTTTGTGTCATAAGGTTCCCATACATATTCATATCTGATATTCAGCTAACTAACTTCAAATTTGACCAAAGATTAGGCTTGTATACACCTCACTAGACACTGCCTGGTTTAGAAATGGTCTCAATGCATATTTCATTCAAGGTATGCTTATAAACTACCGTGGAGCCCACACTGTCACTAACTGCACTCCCAAAGGTTGTTTTAAACAAAACAAGGTAATTATTGTTTAAATTAATTGTCCTACTGACTTGTAACCGTTTGTGGGATCCAGTCGGCATCCCTGGACAAAATCACAACACTGTCAGAATCTACGCACCTCTCCCCTGGCTTGTCCATCAGATTATACAGCATAGGATGAATATATGGTGTTGTCATGGTGCCAATAAAAGTCCTACATTCTTGGTAGTGTTGAACAAGTGTAGGAAGTTACCTCTTTTTTTTTTTTTGACATCTTCAAAACCTAGTTCTGCAGGACTATTTGACAGGTGCATATGGGTGGAACTAAAAGAACGGAGCCACCTTTTGCTCGTATGAGTCGTCGTACATTAACAAGACTTTGCTACCACGCATTAGTGGTGCAACGGATCATAAAAATCAGGGTTCGGATCAGCACAAAAGATAAAAGGAAGCAAATATAACGTTTAGAGAGCCCTGATCACGTTTCTTTTGCATATTGGCAGATACAGATCCCTTTGATATTTGATTATGGCAGCTGGTCTACAAGGATCCAGACAAATATTTTTTGTGAACGTCCCAAAAATCATTTCAACCGTCCTGAAATCTGTAAAACATCAACCATTCTAAATGTTATACTTTGTTATAGTAATTTATAGTGTTTCTTTTCCTTCATAAAAACACACTATTCAAATGAAAAGCAAATAAAACATATCTTGTCATTGGTAGTTTTAAGGATGTGTTATAAGCTGCATAGAGCTAGTGTAAACAATAAATAATATAAATAATAAAAAAATAATATTAATATAATAAAATAATTTATCTCTATCTATTTATGTTGTGAAAACATCTCCTGAACTCACCATAATGTAACTGAACGAACCTTCATTCTCCTGTCACTTTCAACACAGATTGGTTGTTTACAATGTAACATCAGAGATCGGCGACTAGAAAAGCATAAATGCTGATGTTCAAGTGTCTGATACGTCTCCAGTTTTTTGTGCCATAGTTGTGTCAAAATTGGATTATTTGGATGTTAAATTTCTAGTTTTTCCCCACATCAGCTAGCGAGACCGTGTGGTTCCAAATAAACCCAACGCTCACATGGACTTGTCTCACCGGATGTGTTATTGGGCGCACCAGAGAGTCGTTATGCACTTTCAGAAAGTTGGTGTCAAGCCTATAGGCATCCTTTTAGCTTTTCAGCGCACTGATAATGTTGGCCACGTCTGGTTCTGTTACTTCCTCTATTTTCAAAATAGGCTCTGCATAGTTAATGGGAATATGGGTAACATCAGATAAAAAGCTGGGTTATCTCATGCACAGAGTTTAAGAAGTAATTAATGTTATTAAATATCAAATTATTAATTTTTTTTTTTTTTGAGTTCTAATTTCCTTTTTGATTTTGTTTACTAATTAGTTTGTTCATATTTTGGCTTTTCTTTTCTCCGTTTCCTTTTGCACCTTCAATGTTCATTAAAAAAAATGTTTTACGCTTTTAACAGTTCCCTACATTCATCATTCAGCCAAGCCATGTTCTAGTTAAGGATGCCATCACGTCATCAATTGTTGTAGTCCATGGGCTTAGGCCCAATGGGTGTTTTTTTATTTTTTTTATATGATGGACCTTGCTGACTGGCAGCTTATTAGTGGTTATCACCTCTTAACGAATAGACGTCTGTAGTTCAAAAACGAGAAAATGCCTTCCCTGGAAATCATCTTTCTTTTATCATATGCTCTCCCTGAGATGTGTCCCCCACCCCATATATATTTGTAATAAGCTCCCCAGTTGTGGTGAAGTAACTATTTTCTAACACACAGGGACATTCAGATACCTTTGGCAGATGTTCAGGTCTAAATCATTGAAATGTCTTTTCTAATTAAGGATACTTGACTATATTGCTTTAAAGTGAAGGAAATGCATTTGTGTAGATATTACATGACCATTTTATGGCTTAAGTAAACATTCAAAACATTTCTTGTTTGTTGCTTGAGTTGAGATATACTTAAGCAGTATGTCTACTTTAATCTTTGGCAGTTATAAACAGGTAGATGTACTTTGTATGCTATACTTTGCCAATGCTTAATAGAGACCTATTAGATGCGATTGAATCATGAGCACTGTTAGTATTACGTAAAACGATGTTCAACATGTTAGCGTCTGCTAACATGGCACTTCTCTCAGTTAAAAAGAGGTTGTGTCAATATCAACAGCTGCATTCAGAATGTGTCCAGTCTTTCAGCACAATATTAGGACAATGCCAATTCCTGAGACACCCTAACCCTGAATAGAGGGATGAACATTGTTTGACATGAAATTACCATTCCATTATCCAAACCGCTTATCCTATTTAGGGTCGCGGGGCACTGGAGCCGATCCCAGCTGACATTGGGCGAAGGCAGGGTTCACCTGGACAGGTCACCAGTTCATCGCGGGGCAATATAGAGACAGACCATTCACGCCAATGGTTCAATTTAGAGTCTCCAATTAACCTGAGCCACATGTCCTTGTGGGAGGAAGCTGGAGAACCCGGAGGGAACCCACGCTGCCACGGGGAGAACGTGCAAACTCCTCACTCTTGCTGTGAGGAGGTGACAGTGCTAGCCACTACACCACCGTGCGGCCCTATGAAATTACCAGCTTAAACTAAAATAATAATAATATTAATAAATGGACTTCCATTGGATTGTCGCCATCACTGCCACCTTTATCAATCCAAATTGAATGTATTCAGGGTCATATTTCCTCAACACGCCCATTTACTGTTTTTTTTTTTTTTGTAACTGCTGAACTTATAATACATTATATCCACATCAACGCAGTTCCATGAAACCTCAAGCTTTTAATAACTTTTCATCGCAACGGTCTCTAGATTGTACTGACCAAATTTAAAGTTGATCTGATGAACAGCACCTGGAAATTTAAAATTCACACAAAATATCATAATGGCAGACTTCCTGTTGGTTTTAGATTATGGCCCCAATAGACTTTTTTTTAAAGTCTACTTGTGAGACATCTCCCCACCAAATTTCATACATGTAGGTGAAACTTAATGCGAGGGCTGCTTGGTCAAAATGTCAACATTAGATTAGATTATATCTTTGTACCCTGACCTGGAACTTCGCAACAATTTGGACACTTATTTAAAGACCACTGTGTTATGATATGTTGTGGAATACACACTCTTCTGTCTTTCCCCATCTTTGCTTCCCCCGTAGTAACACTGTCAGTGCTGACCATTGAGCTGTACACAGTGTTTCTCAATAGACATTGTTCTTGTTTTTGTGTAGTTGGTGCCTTTGAGCAGCGGATGGCCGTGACCATGTGGTCTGGTAGAGCTGCTGCAGGGGTCGCAAGCAGCGAGCCCGTCCATTCCGACAGCATCCAGAGTAAGGTAAGCACTCAACAAGGTAGCCGAGGTGACCGTGATTTGTGTAGACTCAAATGGATGTTGAAATCCGAGCTCTGGAAACGAGCCCACGGGGATAGGACGGGTTGGCTGGCGAGCAATGTGACGTAGAAACTTAACCCTCTAAGTTGTCTGCGAACAACAGGGTTGAGTTTGTGCCGAGCTGTTCCGAGTGAACTCGTAGCTGCATGAATATAAAAAAAACTGGTTCTGTGCTGACCGAGTGACCAACCTGCCTTGTTGTGCAGTCTCCAGACGTGGAGCTGTTGGAGCCAGATGCAGTGCTGGTGAAGGAGGAGAAGGTGGAGGAAAACATGTCAAGAGTCGAAATAACGGTGGAGGACGTGCCGCTTATAGGAGATGATGGTGAGTACTGCTGCTTGTGTACACAACGCTCCCCTGTGTGTAAAGCAGTATTAAAAATCAATGCGTATTTTCCTGGAAAACAGTCGAGCACTGAAAAGTTACATTGAATACTGAGTCGGATTTCCTCGTTTGAAGCAGCACCCCCCTGATTTTACACATGGTCTGAATATTATCTTCTGTAGCTTGAGAGAAGTTAATCAAGTCTGAGAAAATATTATTTTTTTTGTTCCGTAAGGAGAGACATAGCATACTTTTTGACAGTAAAATGTTTTAAACTTCTCATTCATAAATTGGTGCTTTTGCTAGAAATAAAAGAGAGTTTTTAACCATTATATTCTTTTTTTTTCCTTTTTTCTTTTTTTTTTTTTGTGCCCCGCATCATCTCTCTGAAGGAGTGGTGGAGCTTGTCCCTCGAGGACCTGCAGGACAGAGACCCAGCCTCGAACTGCAGGACACCCAGTCCACTTCCAGTCAGTCCCAGAACCAGAACCAGAGCAGCAGGATGAGGCGCACCGGCAGCAGCAGAGGAGTGGAGGTCAGTGACTCCTCTCCTCTCCTTAAATGTGAACGCAGTGCCTTTGTTGAGGGCAGAGACTCAATGCAGGAAATGATAAACCCCCACCAGTATATTGATGGCGGCAGCAGTGATTCACAGTATGACATGTTGTGTGACAACAGTAGAAGCGCTCACGCGTTGGTTGGGGAGTTTTATGACAAGCACCCTGTGGTTGAAGTGGAAGGAATGCGGCCGTCTTGTTCGTACTCAATGGCGGCAAACGATTTCCCGTCAACCTCGTCCAGCGTTAACGGCCGCTATCGTTGCGGCCCCGCTTTCCCCCCGCCGTCCCAGCCCTTCAGCGACAGCAGCAAAGTGCAGCGTCGAACGGGCACCAAGGAAAGACTGTTTGTTTGCACCTACTGCGGCAAAGCGTTCAACCGCCCCAAGAAGGTGGAGATTCACCAACGCGTCCACACGGGGGAGAAGCCTTTCAGCTGCTCCACGTGTGGGAAGATGTTCTCCGAGGCCGGGAACCTGAGGAAACACCAGAGAGTTCACACCGGAGAGAAACCATATAGCTGTGGTATGTGTGGCAAGGGATTCGCCTGGATAAGAAACCTGAAAACGCACCAGCAAAAGAGCCACCCGTGAATATCTACTGAGGAGATCTGGGACCTGAACTGTCCTCTTACTGGAAATCTACTGTCAGATGTAATAATCCAGCAAAGACTCTGTTGGCAGTAAAAAAAAAAAAAAATAGACACTCTGCTCAACAGAATGAAAATAATTTGTGAAAAGGACCGTCTCAAAAACTTTCTAAACAGATTTTTAAATGTTAACAGTTGTTTTTTTAGTTGGGTTTTTTTAGGATTTATTTTTAATATAAATGTGACTTTGTTTTTAAAGAGAAATAAGAATACGATGTATTATTAGTTCCTCAACCAAACCATGCTGAAGCGAAGCAGATTTTGGATAAACAAAACAATTATGATACTTCAACTAACTATCAGTTACTTTTTAAAACTCTACACAATATCTTGGTCTTTTGAAGTTTTCAGACTGAGAAGTGGAGACATATCTGTCGCGTACAGACCTGAAATGTTTTGTGTCGTCCAACCAGGATGATGTTGTATTCACATTTGCCAGCTTTTCTGCTGGAGTGGATATTCTGCCTTGTCCTGGGCCCCGTTTCCTAAAAACATTTTAAAGGAGAAGTCTGTATTAGTATCAAAAAATCTCACGTGCAGACTCATGCCCACAATGTGTTAGTGTCTAGTGTCACCTCACAAATACATAGTTTAGTTTATAAAAAGGTTCAGTAATTGCTTGCAACAACTGGGCACTGTAGTTTTTATTCAAATGAATTAGAATTTATTAAAATACTGTTGGGAAATTAAATTGTTTCACTCTTGTTGTTTTCATTAGACACACGCATGCATGAAGGCCCAAACGCACTCAAAGCGATAAATGACGTGCCTCAACGTGTCAATTTATGCTCCTGTAGCGCAACAGCACAGAACCAGCAGTACTTTGGGAAAACTCTTGAGGCAACATGTCTGTCTGTATATTACAGATACCCCCTTTACACATTATCTTTTAAATTATTGATAGGAATGATGTGTATAACTGGATAATGTGCAATTGGCATATGCGATCCACTAGATGCAAGACATATCACTCTGTTGGAATTCTTGGGGCTACAAACACAGTTGTTCAGTGGGGTTGCAGAGTGAATTCAATTCCATTTTATTTATATATCAGTGTATCACAACTCACAAATTTGCGACATAGAGCTTTACGGACCCGGCATAACTTTAATCCATGGAAACCTGTGAGGAGAGAAAGCACAAAGACTCTGGAGAAGAAGCTAAGTTAGTAACGTGCATTAATGGGACATGAATATATCCAGATGGAGAGCGAGAGGAGCTCAGTGTATGCTAGGACGTCCCCCAGCAGTCTAGGCCTATAGCAGCATGACTAGGGGCTGGTCCAAGGCAAACCTGAGCCAGCCCCAACTACAAACCTGAGCCAGCCAGCCCCAACTACAAACCTGAGCCAGCCAGCCCCAAGTACAAACCTGAGCCAGCCAGCCCCAACTACAAACCTGAGCCAGCCAGCCCCAACTACAAACCTGAGCCAGCCTTAACTACAAACCTGAGCCAGCCAGCCCCAACTACAAACCTGAGCCAGCCAGCCCTAACTACAAACCTGAGCCAGCCAGCTCCAACTACAAACCTGAGCCAGCCGCCAGCCCCACTACAAACCTGAGCCAGCCAGCCCCAACTACAAACCTGAGCCAGCCAGCCCCAAGTACAAACCTGAGCCAGCCAGCCCCAACTACAAACCTGAGCCAGCCAGCCCCAACTACAAACCTGAGCCAGCCTTAACTACAAACCTGAGCCAGCCAGCCCCAACTACAAACCTGAGCCAGCCAGCCCTAACTACAAACCTGAGCCAGCCAGCTCCAACTACAAACCTGAGCCAGCCCTAACTACAAGCTTTATCAGCAAGAAAAGTCTGGAGCCTACTCTTAAAAGTGGTGAGGGTGTCTGCCCCCCCCGACTGAAAGTGGAAAGTGGTTCCACCGGAGAGGAGCTTGGTAGCTGAAGGCTCTGGCTCCCATCCTACTTTTGGAAACTCTAGGAACCACGAGTAACCCTGCATCCTGGGAACGCCGTGCTCTAGTGGGGTAATATGATACTATGAGCTCCTTAAGATATGATGGTGCCTGACCATTTAGAGCTTTGTAGGTGAGGAGGATTTTAAATTAAATTTGTGATCTAGTCTAGAAGTACCACATGCGTGTACTACTTGTTCTGCATCCTTTTGAGGCACTACGTGCCTGATCTTTGCAGTGTTGCGTAGGTAAGAAAAAAGGCCGTCCTTGAAGTATGTTTTATGTGGGAGTTAAAGTGCTGCTCATCTTGCCCCATAAACAATCTTCGGCTCAGTACAGAGAGCACACAAACCGACCACCAAGGTACAACCAGAATTCCCGTTAAGCAGTCGGCGACGTTTGACATTTTTAACCAGTGAAAACGACCATAATAGTATTATTAATTAATATTTGATTTATTTAATAAGATGTTGTCCTTTGTGTAAAAATCCTTGGCTTTGCATTCCTGCGAGCTCTCTCCAAACAGGTACTGTGGCTGCAAACAAAAAGCCAGCTTTTGTTGCTGGGTCCTCATGTGACGCTCCAAAGGCAACCAGGTTGTCGTAGAGGTGTCGCAGTAGTTTGACGTATCATGAGGCGCTGGCCATTAAAACCATACGAGAACAACTCCTACCAACAGATTTGTTCTGAAGGGTTTGTACGAGTGATTGAGGAGAACTTGTCAGTGGTCCAGAACTGCCAACAGGAGTCTTGTGCAAATATTTTTCCCCATAGTAGTTTTTCACTTATGGATTCTATATATTTTACTACTTTTGAAGCAGTTTGCATTAGAAAATCTGACATAAATGACACGTCACAATTATGTTTACATTTTTGTGTTTGACACAAAAATGTAAACATAATTGTGAGACATACATACAATACAGCTGAAGATGGAAAAAGTACTCAATAAATGATGTACTAATTGAAGGTTAATTTGTCTCTGTATATAATACCCAGACGCGTCATGGCTGACTTCCGGCGTCCTGATATTGGCAGAGACGCATGGATGGTTCTTCTTGTGCATCTTCACGTAAACGTTAAATGCACGTCAGAGTCCAGGGAAACGTCTTCCGTTGCGAGGCCTGGCATCACATATGACGGCACATATTCTTTAAGCCATTCGAGGCTTTTCAAAAAATGACTCCAGTGACGTTCTGACCCTCGGTGCATTAACGGCACTCGGTACTTTCTCCCATTCCGGTGCTTAAGCAGGTCCCTTAATTCTGCTGCTGATGCTTTTAGTATAGATTTTACTTTTATGGATTTCTGAAAGCAGGAATAAATACTCCCGAGCTCTTAAAGTTGTGCTTATAATCTTTGGTGCCACGTTGATGGATGAACACCTACGGGGCAGGACGCTGAGCCGTATGTGGTACAGTTGGGGCTTTATTGATTCTCATGAGCGGAATAGAAGGAGAAAAAAAGTAAGCGACAGTTGAGATAAGAATAGGAAAATGTTGGTGCTCAATACGTGTACCTCCATACGCACACGTCTGGGCCTTTTAGCTGCGGAGAGATCCAGTCCACGGTCCGTAACGTGGTCTGCACCGCTGCAACCCTCTTGTTCCCGAGCAATTGTCCCCCTTATCAAGTTTATCTTAAACCAGATTGAATTTGTTTACAGCAGTGGATTGTGGGGATGAATTACAGCGTGTGTGTGAAGGAAGATGTCACCCAGTGCAACAATGTGTGCGACAATAGCCATTAAAGCATGTTGTGGTATGCATCTGAACCTCTCGGCCTCCACAGCGCTCTCTTATAGCCCGTATATTTAAATGGTCACTGCCACATGTTTTAGACACACAGACTGAGACGCTGCTGTTTAGCTCGAGGAACGCGTCTCTTAAGCTACAGGAATCTGGGGCTCAAAATTCGCCGTTTCATAAAGAAGCCGGCGCAGTTGCAAGGTTAACGATTAAAATATGAGCGTCACTTGGTAGCTGGTGAGAGGCGCACTGACTGGTGGGATGTGGTGGAAGGACTGGTTTTAAAATGTGCTTTCTGGAGTGATGTGTGTGTTACACCTTGTGTTGTTTTCATTGGTTCTGGAGTTTAAATACTGGCTGAATTCCAACACGTATAATTATTTATTCCGTCACGTACCAGGTGTGGAAATGGTATCCATGTACTCCAAGTAAATGTTTGAGCATTGTTAGTCTGTGTTGTATAGTTCAGATATTTCACATTTTGCATGCACATTGTGGAATAAAATATGCTTGTTACCACTGAAAAGTCTTTTATTTTAAAGAATGAAGTTGTTGACATTGAATCCCAGAATGAAATTTGATTTGTATATGCTGCTATTATACACAAATAGGTGAAAGCAGAGGTGTATATATTTGTATAAAAAACAACAACAATGACCAACACAGTGTTTGCATACAGGTCAGGCGTTTCTGTAAATAGTAAACAATACAAATAGTGTCTAGGAATATATATTGGCATGAAGTGGGTGGTTATGCACATTATATGTATGTTTATGTCTCTATACAGCATGCTAGCTTTATATTTGACAATGTTGGAGGATTAAAAAGCCCAGTGTGTTTTAAAGTGTTTCATTGAGGAACTGGAGGTCTGGGGATCAGGTTTTCAGATAGTTTGTTCCTCTGAACCTCAAAACCCACCGGTGGGATTGAAAAGCATGTTTTCTTTAAACAATTGCCAAAACTGCACCGTTTGTCACAGCCAGAAGCTGTAAAAAAACATCATTATACTTTGATTTTCATCTGCCCGACGGTCCCTGAACACATCACACGTGACGAACACTTCCGTCCGGAAAAGGAAAAAAGAAACAAAGCTTAAAATCATCAAAAACATTTTATTCTACACGTCTCATTTAAAATGAAACCATTTGCTCTCACCAGATCTGGTAAAAAAAAAAAAAGAAAACAAGAGGCTGTAAACATGAAAATAGTTCAATATGTATAGCACGCAGCATTGGTAACACTTGTGGACACTTGGAACAATGTTGGACATTACAATTTTTTGTAAAATAAATTATCAAAGAAATTCAACTTGGGTTTATTTCTTTTTTTTTTAATGATGTATGGTATTGTAACTGTTATTCTGCAAAAAAAAGACATGTTTGACTTCTCTCTACTTGTAGCCATGACTGTGTGAAAATAAAGACCACAAAGCCCCGAAGCTGCTTGAGGTTCAGAGGGTTTAACTTTACTGATCTCATTTTGCTCTCAATTCACTGCTGCACTTGGTGGAAAAGAGTGAACCTGTCGCAGCCTATTGTTCGACAACAGAAGACGAAAAAAGAAATTACAAATGGGTCAAGCGCGTTAATTATTTATTTTTTTTACCAATGGCGGAAAAATCTGAAGGCCATCTGTCATTTTGATGGACTGGAGTGCAGAAGGAGCGCTCGCTTCAGGGAGTCTGGTAAGTCCAGTCTCCAGTGTGACCGCGGAGCGCCGCTTCAGCCTTCAGGAAACAAAATCAACACGGCCACGAGAAGTGGTGTGGACACGGGAAGAAAGTCATTCGTGTGTGTGTGTGTGTGTGTTTGTGTGTGTGTCTTAAAAAAGTGGCCGCACAGTCAGTGACTCTCTGTTCCGTGCCCTCATGAATGCATCGTCTGAAAGCTTGTTCTCTACATGTATTATGGAAACAAATCACAAACCCGGCGAGCCCTCCCGCCACCGCATGCTGCTGTGTCAGCAAAAACAACAACTCAAAATGTATTGGAAAAAAGATGAATAATCATTTCAATCAATTAACGTAGTGCCAAACCATCCCACGTACACTGTTAGCTCTGTCGGCATTGTTTGCACCGTTAGCTGCGATCCGCGGGCTCAGCCGTCGCCATGTTGAGAGCCATGTGGGAGACACCTTTAACCTTTAACCTTCAGGGCCCTCAATATAAGGCAGGTTCAACTCAGTGATCCACTGAATGAAGATTTGTAGACCGGTTCCTCTGAACCCTCCCTCCCTCTGTCACTGGTAGTCCCATTGTTGTGTATAATGTGTATGACCGAATGTTACTCTGTGAGTACCTGAAGACCGGGGCTCCTACATTTGAACACAAGACTGCATCAGGTTTGTGTTTGCAGTCGCTTCTTCTCAACGGCGTTTGCTCTGTGTGTGTGTGTGCAGAGGGAGAAGGAGCCGCTGGTCGTGTTGGTGAAGCTGGAGGAGGTGGATCCGGTGACGGGGGCCCGGAGCCGGACCGGCCTCAGCATACAAGAGGGTGAGTGGACACATCGGCCCTCCGTCTGAAGCGGCGGTCACACTGAGATATTAATTAGCAGAGATCTGCGGACTCTCCGTAGATCAGTCAAGATATCTCTTACCAAGCACGGCTACTTTGTATTGACTATTTGTTTTCAATTTCAAAATAAAATTCCCTCTTCTTGGACAGTGGCAAGGCAGATTAAACATTGTGAAAGCAAACGTGATAAGATGCCAGTTAATCGCTTTTGTTTATGTATTTCTCGTATAAAAAAATGAAATACAAAACCACTAACTATCTTTCTCTTTGTGTGCAGGGTTGGTGGAGTCGAGCACCGATGACTACAGAGCAGCCTTGCCGTTCGATGAAATCACACAAACGTCCGCCAGTCAGCTGTGTGAGCTGCAGGAGTCTGGGCCGGGCTTCTCAGAGGTCAGCTATGGGCGTTCTTCGCTGTGGACCAATGGTGGGGGTAGTTATTGTCATGACGATAGCCTCCCGGGGCCGTCCTCGCACTGCGCCCCCCTCCCATACCTGCCCAGCGCACTCATTGGAGCAGAGCCTGCCGGTTCCGGGAGGGGATTGGCTGTTGAGCATTCGGCAGGACAGGGGTTGGCGGTTGAAAGCCCGAGAGGCTTTCACACCTCTCTGTCCTTTCAGCAGCCGACGCCCGTTATCGATCTGTCAGAAGAGTCCAGCCCCGGTCAGGCTTTAGGTCAGATGCAGGGGCCCCAGCAGTTCCTGGACCCGGGTCAAAGCCGGGGTCAGGACAGTTGCCGGGGTCAGAGCAGCGCTCAAATGCAGCAGAACATCCCCAGGAGGAGGGCTTGCATCTGTAGCTTCTGCGGCAAGGGGTTCACCTCGCCGGCAAATTTAGAATCCCACCTCAGGACTCACACGGGGGAGAGGCCCTTTGGCTGCAGCATCTGCGGCAAAAAGTTCTCCCAGTTCTGGAACCTGAAGATCCACAGGAACATCCACACCGGGGAGAGACCGTACCAGTGCCCGCTCTGCTCCGAGAGGTTCTCTGACCCCAGCAACCTGAAAAAACACCAAAAGAGACACCACCCACAAACGTACGACATGCAGTCAGGGACGTCTTAGACAAAGACCTGATTATGTCTCAGAATCACCTACAGAGTCCGACATGACACGCCTTACATTTCAAACTCAAACCACTACTGAAAGTTACAGACGGCAGCAAGAGAATGACCACGTCTAACTCACTGTCCTGGAGCCAAAATATGCTGGAGGGAATTCATTTTCCAAACCCCCAATTTTAAATGGCAACCATCTTTTCACATGCATATCTCTGTATTTATCCAAAGTACTTGTACATTCTCACAAACAAGTTGAGGCTGGTCCCTAGTAACCGTTAAGGAGGGATGGAGTTACCGTAGTGGCTCACGTGGTCACTTCAGCCTGTACACGTTTCCACAGCACTAACTCCAGCAGAGTGACCCGACAGTCATGTCATACTCGGAACTCGTCATTTCAGAAGTACTGTTTTCATTCAGTAATTGATTCCAATTGCTTCTACTACAACACATTTTGGAGCGCTGCTGAGCTGCTTTCCATAAAACTCGACGCCTCCTGGACGGATGTTTCACATTAACAGCTGACCGTGAGCAGGAGGGGCAAAGCTGAGCTACTGGAAGGCTTTTAATGTGAAACATCTTTGCACAATTTAGAAGAAGAAAAAAAAGGCAAAGTAAAAGCACACTGGAAATAATTAGTGCATAAAACAGTAACTCCGAGCAGCATGGTTGTGAGTATGACATCACCCTGTTGTTGTATATCATGTATATGATAATACACATGGGGACTATAAATAAAGGCCTGTGGCTATTATAGGGGCCTGTTGCAGATAAAGGCTTGATCTCTGAAGTGGAGGTAAATAAATGGCGCGGCTCATTATTTTTAAGAGTTTCAGGCCCAGGGCTATTTTCGATGGTTGTCGTAGATACAAATCAACAAAACAAGCCAGACAACAACAACTCACAGCCACTGAGATAATCAGACATTAGGGACAGTGCAGGACAGAGCGGTGTTCGATCCGCAGCTCCATTAATGCATTAAATGCAATATTGTGTGCATTTCTTCATTTTTTTTATTTTAATCATGTTCTTCCAGTGGAAATGCATCCAGGATGTCTTAATACAAATATATTTTTTCCTTTGTTTCATCTACAAGAATAGTTCTCTTGAAGAATGTGTCATTTTAAAGTGTGACTATCATGTAAAAAAAATAAAAAACAAGCCATTGTAGCATAAACATACACTGTAAATGTAACACTAGCTTTTTCAATTGTGTCACAATTTTGTAACAAAAACCTGCTTAATGTCCACAGTTTGCGATGTAAATCATTAAAACTAAATATTTTTTTAAACTCAACATGTGAATTTGTGTTTTTTATAAAATCATACATTGCAAAATTGTGACACAATATTCTCGTAAAATCTCACTCATACAGTACATTGTTCTAATTCATAATAACCACATGTACGGATTACCTTGAACATCTCAAGCTAGAATTAGATTTCACCAAATTTCTGAAGCACATACATTCTTTTCACATAATTAAACTCTGGACTCCCCACGGGCATTTCTGCACTGCCCCCCCTGTAGACATACAGTGCATCCGGAAAGTATTCACAGCGCTTCACTTTTTCCACATTGTTATGTTACAGCCTTATTCCAAAATGGATTAGATTTATTTTGTTCCACAAAAGTCTACACACAATACCCCATAATGACAAAGTGAAAAAAGTTTGTTTAACATTTTTGCAAATCTATTAAAAATAAAGAACGAAAATATAACACGTACATAAGTATTCACAGCCTTTGCTCAATACTTTGTTGAAGCGCCTTTGGTAGCAATTACAGCCTCAAGTCTTTGTGAGTATGATGCTAAAAGCTTGGCACACCTATTGTTGGGCAGTTTCGCCCATTCTTCTTTGCAGGACCTCTCAAACTCCATCAGGTTGGATGGGGAGTGTCGGTGCACAGCCATTTTCAAATCTCTCCAGAGATGTTCAATTGGGTTCAAGTCTGGGCTCTGGAGCAGGTTTTCATCAAGGATGTCTCTGTACATTGCTGCATTCATCTTTCCCTCGATCCTGACTAGTCTCCCAGTTCCTGCCGCTGAAAAACATCCCCACAGCCTGATGCTGCCACCACCATGCTTCACTGAAGGGATGGTATTGGCCAGGTGATGAGCGCTGCCTGGTTTCCTCCAGATATGACATTTGGCATTCAGGGCAAAGAGTTCAATCTTTGTTTCATCAGACCAGAGAATTGTTTCTCATGGTCTGAGAGTCCTTCAGGTGGGCTGTCATGTGCCTTTTACTGAGGAGTGGCTTCCGTCTGGCCGCTCTACCATACAGGCCTGCTTGGTGGAGTGCTGCAGAGATGGTTGTCCTTCTGGAATGTTCTCCTCTCTTCACAGAGCAACGCTGGAGCTCTGTCAGAGTCACCATCAGATTCTTGGTCACCTCCCTGACTAAGGCCCTTATCCCCCGATCGGCCAACTCTTGGAAGAGTCCTGGTGGTTCCAAACTTCTTCCATTTACGGATGATGGAGGCCACTGTGCTTATTGGGACCTTCAATGCTGTAGACATTTTTCTGTACCCTTCCCCAGATCTGTGTCTCGATACAATCCTGTCTCGGAGGTCTACAGACAATTCCTTGGACTTCATGGCTTGGTTTGTGCTCTGACATGGACTGTCAACTGTGGGACCTTATATAGACAGGTGTGTGCCTTCCCAAATCATATCCAATCAACTGAATTTGGTGGACTCCAATCAAGTTGTAGAAACGTCTCAAGGATGATCAGTAGAAACAGGATGCAACTGAGGACCCAGATATAAATGGCAGCGCAGCAGTCAGAGGCAGAGTCAGTTGCAGGGTTGTAACGGTATTTAATACAACCACTTTAACAAAAAAACAGAAAATCAAGCTCATGCTGAGAGTTCTTTCACTAAACTAAACTTAAACTTCCGTAATCTAGCCGGGATGCTAGCCGATTTACCGGCACCACTTTCTTCAGGCTCGAGATCCGAGGGAGCACCCACGCTACTCTTCTCACAACATGTCTCTTCCCGCACGTCTTCCCTGCTTGTCCTTTTGTTCATGCCTTGACGAGGAGATGAGGTCCAAGTGTAGATGAGGTCCAAGTGTGTCTCCTGCCACACCTGATCTCACTCCTGGAGGAGTGGGTGGAGCCTTCTGGCTGGAAGGTATACTCCAGCCACTACTCTGCCCCTCAGGAGATGAACCATCTCCCTACCTTTGCATTAATCTATTTTATATTGGCCATCCAGATTAGGGGAGCATGGTTGGTCACCATAGTGAAGCAGCGTCCTCAGAGGTAATAACGGAGGCGCTCTAGTGGCCATTTTATGGCGAGAGCTTCCTTTTCCACTGTGGCATATCTTTGTTCTCTTGTTTTGAGCTTCCGACTGATATAGATAATGGGATGCTCCGCACCTTGAACTTCCTGAGCGAGTACTGCCCCTATGCACAACTCTGATGCATCCATCTGAACAATCATCTCCCGACTGAAGTCTGGGGTCAACAATACCGGCTATGAACTGAGGGCCCCCTTTAGGCCATGAAAGGCCTGTTCAGCTTCTTCTGTCCACTTTACCCTGAGTGGCTTGGAGGCTCTGGTCAAGTCTGTGAGGGGAGATGCTACAGTAGAGAAGTTTGGGATGAAGCAACCTTAGTATGAGGTCAGACCTAAGAATGTCTTTACCTGGGCCTTTGTGGATGGGCGTGGCCAGACCTGGATTGCCTAAACCTTGTGGTCTTGTGGCCTCACATTGCCGCGCCCAATAGTGTAGCCCAGATATTCGGCTTCTTCCAGACCAAGCTTGCACTTTTTGGGGTTGGCTGTTAAGCCGGCTTTGCGGAGAGCTTCCAGGACTGCTGCCAGCTTTACCAGATGGCTGTCCCAGGAGTCACTGTGAATGACCACCTCGTCTAGATACGCAGCTGCATACTCACGATGTGGCTTCAGAACCGTGTCCATCAGTCTTTGGAATGTGGCTGGGGCTCCATGGCAGACCGAAGGGCAGTACAGTGTACTGATACAGCCCTGATGAGGTGGCGAAGGCCGTCTTTTCTTTTGAGGTTTCCGCCAGGGGTACCTGCCAATATCTCTTTGTCAGGTCCAGAGTGGTGTTGAAACGGGCTTCCCCGAGCCGATCGATCAACTCATCCACCCTGGGCATAGGATAAGCATCAAACTTTGAAATTTAATTACATTTTCTAAAGTCATTACAGAATTGGTTGCTTTTGTCTGGTTTCGGGACCAGGACAACCGGTCTGGTCCACTCACTGTAGGATTCTTCTGTCACTCCTAGAGCCAACAATTTCTGGAACTCTTGCTCAATGGCTGCCCTTTGTGCTTTGGGTATCCTGTAGGGACGCAATTTTACCTTCTGGCCTGGTTCTGTGTTAATGTGATGTTCAATCCGGGATGTAAGTCCAGGTTGTGCAGATAAGACATCCAAATTCTGCTGGACCAGCTCCCTGGTTTGTTGTAGCTGTGCTTTTGATAAGCCGGGACCATACGCTACTTCAGTAACTCTACTATCTGGAGAAGAGGGGAACACATCAGGGGCTTCTCCAGGTCGGATGTCAGCCAAGCTTTGGTTACCCGGCCGAGATCATACATTTGTGCCCTGGCTGGCAATTCTGGCTTAAATCTCCAGTCATGGAACCTCTGGGCTCTTGCTGCTAAACTGTAGCCGTACCTTGCCCGGATTTTCTTTTTTAAGACAGCGTATTCCTTGGCCTGGTCCGTAGGGAGGTCGAGGTAGGCTTGCTGTGCCGGACCGAGGTGGAAGGGGCCAATAAGATCTGCCCAGGTCTCGTCGGGCCAGCCCTCCCTCTTAGCTGTGCGCTCGAAGCCCGTCAAGAAAGCTTTTATATCGTCGCTCTCTTTCATTTTGGGAAAGAACCGACTTGGATTTTGCTGCCTGTTCCCTTCTCTGAGTGCTGGAGGGGCTGCCACCATACACGTTTGGACTTCCCCATAAATAAGGGCGTTCTGTTGTCGTTGCTCTTGTATCATTGCCCGGTGCAGGGTCTGCTGTTCAGCAGAAATACGCACCAACTCTCGCACTAGGTCCTCCATTGCTGGACTGCTAAGCCACCACTATGCACATATTGTGCACATATTCATTTAAGAAATACAGCCTTTTCTGAGCTTTCTTTAGCGGGGTGGAGATGACGGATTCTCTCAGTGATGCTGATTCCTACTTCCCGTCCACACAAGCACTGTTAAAAAAACAATCTCCACCCAGATGAAAACACAATTGAATTGCTGTCAAGGCCAGTGAGCAGGTTGGGACACACACACACACACACACACACACACACACACACACACACACACACACACACACACACAATGTTGGCTTTGGGTGTGTATTAATGGCCAAAGCAAGTCTTATTCTGGTGGTGTTGTGTGCTTCCTTGTCACCTGACCAAAAGGCCAGTTTTTGGCTCCGGATAGGGCCCTCACCGCTCCATTCATTCAGGCTTTCTGGCTATATCACCACATTTGCCGAAATATGATGTCACTGACTATGTATATTCTTTAAGATGAACGTGGTTCTCCTGGCTAGCGGCATTGCTCAACATGTGCCGGTCTCTTGACTCTAAACAGTCCTGTAGAGCAGCATTGTTTTTTATTATTCTGATGGTTTGACCCTTTTAATCAGCTTGGACTAAGTTGGCAGGAGATGTTCCTCTAAACATGATATTGTTTAGTGGGCGTGGACATGCTGGTGGTAAAACTGTTCTGAGGTCCGTTTGATTCAAATCATCAGCCACAATGTTTTTTCATGTGACTGCTGATGACCTCATACATTTCATGGTGGGCATTTTTTGAGTTTCCATCAGGAGCAAAGTAACAAAAACACTAAATATCTGGGCACATAACGTGGCCGCCATCTTGACGGAAATTATTTAATTTCGACATTTTGACTATACTTCATGTCAACGCAGAGTCCTCTTCCCCTCGTCTTACCAGAAACTTTTGTTCTGTCGCCGTCTATCTATCGAGTGCAATAGCTTTTGGGGGAGCTAGGGGTCTGTAAAGATTCGGGCACAACATCTTTTGAGTTAGCCTGAGACTTATTTGTTCCATTTGACGCTGGCTAAGTGTAAATGTAGCAATATCTCCACGCAAAAACATATGTCAGGTCACGTGGGAAAATGTTTGGGTTTGGGAAAATAGCATTTTGAAACGTACGTACTTTGCCCAAAAAACTGGAATGTTGGGAAGCTACAGAATAATATACTTAAAAAATAATGTACACGCCCTTTAAGTATTGCTTCAACCAAATATGTCAGATGGTGGTAGGAGAGAACGCAATCTGTTTTCTCATCTAAATCTCTAAAAGTGATGAAGCACACATCACAATGTCCGTCAGGTCCTGAGTGAGAGATGAATGCCATTAACCGCTGGTCTTAATTGCGCCTCTCTTTTGCTCCCGCTCCCCCGCCCTTCCTCCTCCCCAGTCTGCAGCACCTCAGTCAGCGCCTGTGATGTCGCAGGACCCCAGCAGCACAGTGGCGGTCCAGCTGAGGGTACCGGACACCAACACGCCAGCCAGCCCCAAAACAGAGGACCAGCAGAGATCCGACAACTCCGAGTACTCTCTGTTTGAGCTGGAGACGTTCTTCACCCGCTGGGCTCCTGATAGTGACCCCGTGTCGGCCCGCGGTGGCCCCTCGTGTCCATTCACCAGTGGTGACTCAGCAGAGGGCGACCTGGATGGAGTCATTATTGTGGAGGCCGAACCAGAACCCCAATCCCTGCTCCAGCCCCCACAGGGCTCGGCGTCCACGGCGGTGAGGCTGAGCAGAGGCCAGAGTTACTCCTCCGATCCGATCCAGCCAACCGTGTCACAGGGTGAGAGGTCGTCTCCTTTCCTCTGTCGGGGTTCAATGTGTCGCCGTTTGTGCTGCTTTGTTGTTGCTTCTTATTGTTATTGTGCAAAACTTGATGACACTGATTACTTTAAAAAAAAAAAAAAAAAAAAGGTGAAAAGCATGAATGAAGACCATATCATTTGAAACTGAGACATTTCTAACGACTTTTGATTAGATGGGTGCTTCCACATCCACACTAAGGGCTGAACTTGAGAATGTAGACCTGTAATGTCTCTGTTTGGGCTCCCGATATATCTCAATATAGATATTTACAACATCTTGTATATTTAATAATAATTCAATTCACTAAGATGCATAATGTGACAAGAATGATCGGCTGTCACACATCTTTTATCTAACACACACACACACACACACACACACGCTACATATAAACATTATAAGCTTTAAATATTTTTATTATGTGGAGCTTAAATGTTTTTATTAAGTATAAAAAAATAGTGATATGATTTTATATATACATACATACATACATACATGTCTATCTATATGACAACATTAATTATACAGTTAATAAGTGCTGAATCTGAGAGAATGTTCTTATTGTTACAATAATTGTGACGTCCACAGCTGTTTGCACTCGTTAACATCGTCACGGTTACAGCAGTTGAACTGGCCGAAGCCTCCATTCAGTATAAAGACTGAAGTGACATCAGGTTAATGTCATGAAGGGATGTGGTTGACACGGCGCCTCGTGAGGAAAGTGTGATGGCACATCTGATCATTTCAAACATAACATTTCTGAATAATGCACAAAGGAGGCGTTACCTCTGGAGTCCTGCCGTGGTTTCACATCATTCAGCTCTGAGTCACGTCTCTTTCATTTGTTTACGGGTTGCGAAAAATACTTCCCGCAGATACACCACCGTTTCCTCGCTCACGCGGTTTATCAGGACCTTTTCACGGGACGTTTGTTCTCACTCTGTAACGGACGGGTCATGAAACGTAGCGAAGTGCAATACTTGTGAGAAGAAATACTCAAGTACAAGTAAAAATACAGATATTTTACTCAAAAAAGTACACAAAAAACATGTTTCTGCACCAGTACATTCAGTTCAGTGTCACACAGCAGGTCACACAGGCAGGAAGGTTCTGGTAGCAGCGACGTGCTCCTCCATCTTCACTGGTGCAAAGTAGTCAGTAGATTTAACACAATGCTGCACGGAACATGGGACAGGTCCTTCTGCTTGGTACGTGCATGTGTGTGATCGTGTTGACAGACGATGACTGCTGCGACACAAGTTGAGCCAGGATTTATTTTTTATTTTTTTTTTTTTATTTTCCAGACAGAAGGGATGATGTGGATGAGAACAAATGCAGAAGTATTTCTATGTATTTGTGTGTATCTATCTCCAAAATCTAAAACACATTTCTTCCTCGTACCTGTAGAGCCGTTGTAGGATGTGTTGCCTTTTTGCACATCCTGCTTAACATCTGCTCCAGCTGGTTTATGATTACCATTCATAATTTATCCCTTTTATTAAAACGTTGTTTTACAATGTAAGATAGATAGGCTCATTACTTATGACTTTAATGTAATCAGCTATTAAAATGCCTGTGAAGTGGAGTGACAGAGTTTAAAGGTGCATTCCAGGAGTGCTGATCAGCACTCAGGGGAGGCCTCTCGTCCAATCACGTTGTTGGTTATTGATTTATTGTGGACAGAAAAGCCCCGTGTCCGTTTTCTGTAATTCTGAATGACTGTGGGCTGACTTCTTGTATTTTTTTGTTTTCTTTGTTCCCGTCTGGCTCCAGAGACTTCAGTGTCGATGCACGCTCCGTCTTCCCAGCCTCCGTGGAGCAAAAAGACCCTCATGATAAGAACTGTGCAGCAGCAGCAGCATCAACGCGACAGCAACAGGATCTCTCAGCAGCAGCACGGCGTTCCCTCTGCACAGACCACCGCCCACAGAGGAGGAGACCGAACAAGCTCTGGTTTTAGTTCAAGCAGTAAGACTATGAGCTCCACGGTGGCTCCATCGTTCAGGGGATCCACGGCGGCGTTGTCTGGCATCGAGGCGGCCATCGCCGCGCGCCACCGCGCCGGCCTTCTGGCTCGCCACAACCAAATCCAGACGGACAGCGACATGGCCTGCGACCGGCGCAGGAAGAGCTACGTCTGCCGAGCGTGCGGGAAGGCTTTCTCCGGCCTCTCGAACCTGGAGGCCCACGAGAGGGTCCACACGGGGGAGAAACCGTTCCGCTGCGACACCTGCGGGAAGCGCTTCTCGGAGGCCGGCAACCTGAAGAAGCACCAGCGGGTCCACACCGGGGAGAAACCCTTCCGCTGTGACCAGTGTGGGAAGAGGTTCGCCTGGATCTGCAACCTGAGGACGCACCAGCAATCCGCCACGGGCTGCGGACCTCAGGCCATGGGAAGCCTCGGGCTGGGCTGACCCAGAGGAGATAGACTAGGAGGTGCCGGGGGGCCACGATGCCATTTCTTCATTCCTAAACAACGATAAGGCAACAGTGGTGTGAAGCAGTTACTTTCATACTTTCCAGATGTTTTGTGTCTTTGACATGTGATGAAAACACTAAGACTGTGAGCTCTGTGATAAAAAAAAAAAGACCAAACCAGTGTTTCTCATTGGCTACAAATCATACTAACGTCTACTTAACATTCCCACTGACTGTTTACCAAAGTAGGTTATGTTGTGTGAGTGAACTGGTGGGTCGTGCCAGCTGCGCCGCAACACCACACAACAATTAGCCGACCTGTACGGCGACAACATCTGCAACCCAACGACGTGACGTTCACTGTGATTCATTCTTTTCAAGTGTCCTCAAGTTGTTTTCCATGCTTTACAGAAACACATTGACATTAAAAGCTGGCTGGGTTTTTTGGAGAAAGCACATTTGAAAGAATTATAATAATCCAGCAGACTGATATGCTTTGGGAAATTGTTGGTAGTGATGTCATCTTTGTTAAATGGGCTTAAATGTCATCTAGTCTTCCTTCAACCCTCTGAACCCAAAGCAGTTTGGGGGCGTTTTTTTTTTTTTTTTTTACTTCTCTCTGTGGCCCTCATTTTTCACTGCAATATTAAAGTCCTGCACCTTTATGGAAACATGACAGTCACGGCTAGAATCTGAGAGACCTCAAAAATGTCTTTAGCGCAGCATTACACAGTTACCATGCCATAAATCCTAAACAATAAGAAAGAAAAAAAAAGCTAGTTGAATTTCCTTGATAATTATATATTATAAAAATTGGTGAAACACTGGAATCTATATATCCAATATTTCTCCGAGGGCCCAAAAGAAAATTGAGGCTCTACATGCTATATTCATTGAACTGTTTACATTTTTACAGCCGCCTCTCTGCGCTCAGCGTGTCACGTGACTGTTGGTCTCAGCCTAATCAATCATGGCTTCCTAGTTGCAGAGGAGCGCCGAATTTAATGTTTTATTTTATTTAAAGTATCTGGTTCAAGCAACAGGTTTATTCTTTGTATTTTTTGATGAAACACGATTTTAGGCTGCGTTTTGGTCGCTTTTTTCTGTCCGAAGTATTCGTCGCACATGATGTGTTCAAGGACCGTCTGAAATATGGAAATCTGACCATGATGACGGTTACTGCAGCTTCTGGCTTGGAGAAACGGCTTCCAGCGTTATCGCTTCATTAGGTTTTGGATGAAATTGTATTGAGAGTCGGCCAGTTTAGAACTAGAACGTTACGAGACAGTCAGGTTTTCCCCCTCAATAAAAAATGTCCTTTCCCAAAGTGGACATGGAACTCATTCAAACGCTCCTCCTAATGCACAAGTTTATTATTATTATTATTTTTTAAACCATATTTAGTATTTTACAATTTTTCAATTGAATAGCAAAAGCAATGCTTTTCAGTTTTCTAACCTGTTGCCTTCCGGGATGTTCGATGTTCGGACAGTGTAATGCAGAACTCTTTGAAATATTCCTCATTTTTATGAATCATTGCAAATTGCAAGTGGGAAACATGTTCCCACAGCCCCAGCGGGAGGATGTGTCCTCTTTAACTCTTGCATTTGGTGGATTAGTAAAGATTTCCAGTGTTCCAGCAGACACACATGCTAATATGAGATAAGATAATGAGTACAGATAAGAGAAGAAGTCAGAGCAAAGGACTTATTGTTATTCTTATGATTATAATTTTTTTGTTTACATCTTTGATCACAAAAACAAGGTGCTTGGGCTACTTGTAGACTTTTGAATTTTGGCCCACCTGTTAATATTGGTGAAAATAACTCGACTGTATTTGGTCAAATCTGCCCCGGCCTGAGGACGTCACAGCACCACCTGCTGGTCACCATGGTTACTAGGTAGGGTTTAGGAATCAAGTTCATTAGAGGGCTGAAAACTGTTTTATTTCCCTGATCTGAATATCTGCATTTTTAATGTTTGGAGACCAAAAATGGGATAGTTGGATAACAATAGCTTTGAAACCATGTCAGTGGGCGTTGGTATAAACAGTAGTACACGAGAATCAGATTAAATGATGCGATGGATGAGCCACAATCTGAGAGAACACAGCGGGCTAAAATGATCACAAAACATCTGCAAATGAACGTTGACTGTTTATTAAAGTGATCGTGGAGATCACTTTAATAAACACTGTCGACTGTTCTCCCTCACCCGCTGTATTCTGTCCCTTTCTCTGCCACCTCTCTCTCCTGCCAGCGTGTATTAAAAATAAATTATTAAAATGACACACTTTCTGTATTTCATCTTCGTGTTTGAGTGCATCGTGTGTGTTTTCATGAAATATTTAGAAAATATCAAGATGTTATGACAATAATTGTGTGAGGTGTTGGTGTTGTTCCACAGCACACATATTTCTGTGGTAATAAGAGTTTGAATAGGATCCGGTGAGTTTATGTTTTGTATTGATCAGTGGACCACCAGTGGGCCACATCTGCCCTTCCTCTCATCTCTCTCGTCTCCTCTCAGTCTCCTCATCTAGCAACGTGTCTCTTCCTGACTTTCCGTAGGGTGGCCGGACTCAGCCTTAGAGATAGGGTAAGGAGATGAGTTTCCTCCGTAGGGTGGCCGGGCTCGGCCTTAGAGATAGGGTAAGGAGATGAGTTTCCTCCGTAAGGTGGCCGGGCTCGGCCTTAGAGATAGGGTAAGGAGATGAGTTTCCTCCGTAAGGTGGCCGGACTCGGCCTTAGAGATAGGGTAAGGAGATGAGTTTCCTCCGTAAGGTGGCCGGGCTCGGCCTTAGAGATAGGGTAAGGAGATGAGTTTCCTCCGTAGGGTGGCCGGGCTCGGCCTTAGAGATAGGGTAAGGAGATGAGTTTCTCCGTAGGGGGTGGCCGGGCTCGGCCTAGAGATAGGGTAAGGAGAGTTTCCTCCTAGGGTGGCCGGGCTCGGCCTTAGAGATAGGGTAAGGAGATGAGTTTCCTCTCCGGAGGGTGGCCGGGCTCGGCCTTAGAGATAGGGTAAGGAGATGAGTTTCCTCCGTAGGGTGGCCGGGCTCGGCCTTAGAGATAGGGTAAGGAGATGAGTTTCCTCCGTAGGGTGGCCGGGCTCGATTATATCTCCCAGCTGGCCTGGGAACGCCTCAGGATCCCCCAGAACGAGCTGGAACATGTTGCGGGTGAGAGGGAAGCCTGGGTCAGCCTGCTGGTCTGCTGCCACCGTGACCCGACCCCGGATAAGCAGATGAAAATTGATGGATGGATGGATGGATAATCAACTAATAAATGAGCATTATTATAGAGTAAACTGCCCCATATATATATATATATATAGATATATATATATATCTATATATATATATATATATTTGGTTTGCTGCCATTGATCATGGGGAGGTGGAGGCTGTACAGACGGCACGCCAGCTAAGCCTGAGTTTTACATTTGGTGTTCATTTGCTATGACCTCTTTAATGGAGCAGCTGCTCTTTTGGTATTATCAGCCTACTGTATGTGCAGTATTTGCGGTATTAACCGTAACTCCATTTATTGTCGTGGCTGAGCTCATATTTTTTGTGGTTGTTGCTTACCGTGCGGTCAGTTGAATACACTTGTTCAAGTGTCATGAGTGTCTTGGGGTGAATTCGTTTTGAAGCATATTTAGTAAACTTATAACTCTATTAGAGAGTGGGTTCAAGAAATGTCAACAGGACTGTTTTTATACAGCACATACAATTTCTAAACTTCATAGAGAGGCAAAGTCCCTCCTTTTCCAGTGTCCCCCATGGGATCTTATTTTGGAAAAAATATGTACAATAGTCAATGGCGAAGGACAAATATTTTTTTTATCCCACCATAAATTACACATATGTTTGTCAATTTAAGAGATAATATATATATATATATATATATATAAATGTTTTAAGTAGGTTTGACGTAACATTTAGTTTCGTGTGAAACTGCTCAGTGAACTACATCTCTTGTCTCACACAATATAAGTCACACTAGTTGGCGAGGTAACTTAGCCATGCTCCACCCACAAATGTAACGTCATCTTACTTGTTGTGTTTTATCCAGCGACTCTTCAGAAACTCCAGTGTGCCATCTGGTGTCATCACAACACAAGCATTCATTAAAAATCACATGCTGTTGTTTGATATATACAACTGTTTTACTACAGTACAAAAATTATACTACATGTTTCATATATGAGGGTTTCAACTCAATCCCACCACCAAAGAACTATTAGGAGCACTACATCCCAAGTTTCAAATAATTTGATTCTCTTGTTACCTTCTTGGTCCCTGAACTCTCTCTCTCTCTCTCTCCAGTGTAAATACAGTAAAACTCAATGTCGAAATGAAATATAAAATGCAGTTTTAACCATTTTAGATCACATTCCCCGGTCATATTGTGCACATATTTAATATATATTTACGAAAGAATCATTTTCTTTTCTTTTTACATCAAAAGCCAATCATCTTTTCTTCCTGTAAAACTAAATATGAAGTGTGCTTACATTAGGTATTACCATCAACCAATAATATCATAACAGCCATCTATCGATCTGCACATGGTGGAAGTTTGCCTTCAGGGCTTTCTGACAGGAATCTCCTGAGGTAAAGGCAACAAACCTACTTGGTTAGATTTTGGAAAAGACCATGTTTTTGTTTACACTGGAGCGCTTGGAGCCACAGCACAGTCCTCTGTAGATGTCTTGTGCTGAATTCTCAGCCCGCTCATTTTGAAGTGGTCCAATCAAATGAAGGATTTGATTTAAATCCCTCTTGTAATTGTTTCACTGGGGAACACCTTACTGAACAGAAGCTAAAGACGCTGTAACTTCCGTTTCACTGGGACTTTAATATTCATTTTCACAAACACAGCACACTGAAGTTGAGGA
This sequence comes from Ophiodon elongatus, assembly GCA_016806645.1. Taxonomy (NCBI): domain Eukaryota; kingdom Metazoa; phylum Chordata; class Actinopteri; order Perciformes; family Hexagrammidae; genus Ophiodon; species Ophiodon elongatus. Next base: position 278,298 of record JACSYO010001146.1, on the reverse strand, counting down.
TTTGAAAGTATCTAAATGACAAATTACATCTTTTTTTTAGGTTTAAGAGAACGCTGAATTTACACACAAGTTTTGTTAAATGTCAAAAATCCAGTTTGTCTAAAAATAAGATTAACAATAGCTAGCTCATAACATCTGAGAAGGTGTTGAGTCAGTAATTAGAGAATAAATACATAAATAAATGAGTCAACATTGATAGCATGATGGACATTTGTCGAGCAAGTTAACATGTCAGCTATCACTGTTATTCCAAAACATGACCTTAATTCTTAATTATCAGTGTCTTTGAAAAAGGTAAATGGTGGTACAAGCAAAAAAGAAAAACGTCACAGCAAAAACAAAAGCAAATACAATATAAGAGTTTAGATTTGATTTGACATGATTATGTAGTATAATATATCATTTCTTTACTCTGCATTTAGGTTACATTACAACTCTTGCAGTTCCTTTCTTGTATTCCAAGTCAGTACGAGCAACAGATGTCATCACATTTCAATTTACCAGATATATTATAAGCAGATGAATTTGAGTTTGTCCTGGCAGTCCCAGTTCTCCCACAGCCCGTCTTTGGTTAAAGCTCCACAGCGTTTCCATATTGGACACTGGTGGTCCTGAACTCCTCTCTTGGGCCAGGCCTCATACTCCAGAGGGTCACCGTTCACCCACAGCCAGCGGTCCCCCAGGTAACGCAGGCCGATCCACACCCGCTCAGTTGTGCGTTTGGACTGGATCTCCCTCAGGGCCAGAAGGTTTTCTGTCTCAGAGAGCAGGCTAGTGAGGTCAACGTGGTGCTCTCTGCAGTGCTCCAGAGCCTCCTCCCAGGACTTCTCTTCTTCCACCACGTTAATTTGGATGCAGTAAAAATGCATGGATACTGAATGTGTTATATCATTCCATTTTCCATCAGGCCTGACTTGTCCACGGTCCTCCTTGTCATTAGAGTTACTTGCTTGTGTTATGGCCCAGTTTTGGTATGTAATGTGTCCGCCTCCTGACCACTTCCAGGCAGTCTTGTTGTTGGGATCTCGTTGGAGACCGATCCATCCTCCGCGATGCGTTGCATTTGACAACGATAGGAGCCTATCTTGATCACTCTGGCTACTGATAAAGGAAAGATCAGTGTGATGGGCTCTACAGTAAATCTGAGCGTCTGACCAGTTTTTATCCTGATTAACAAAAATATGTGTTCCTACATAGCCCTCAACAGCTGTACAAGTTAAAAGTAAAAGAATGGTTCTCTCCATGGTCATTGGTCTGCAGCTCAAGATTAGATGGTATTCTTTGGCTGTGTCCCTTCTGCAATGGTATCATTTAAGTGTCAGGGTTGTTCCTTATACAGATTTGCATGACTGTTCAACAAGGTTAAATACTCACTTAACACTCAAAGAGAGAAACAAATGACTTTCATAATGGTTACATTGGTGCTCCACATTTGATTACACTGGAATGAGTGGTATCATGTTTCCTGTTCGCAATCATCTTCATTGAATGCTTGTAAAAATACTTTTTGACAATACATTGTTTAGCAGTGATAGTCTTAAGAACAGATGTCAGAAATTACAATTGCAGTATTCAGTGCAGCCATTTGTTTAACGTCACCTTCTTTTCTCACCACCACTTGAAATTTGCTTTTATGTGAAACATATTACAGTATTTCATTTGAACGAAATTGCTGCTTCAGGTTCAGTAAACACAAATGAAATAGGTTAAAACAAAAATCTAACATTATCATACATAAAATGAAAACCAGAAGTTGGTGCTGTACAAGACTCATGATCATTATTTCATGATATGTTGTCTCCAACATAAGTGCAGCCTGGTGATATGCTGCTGTTGGTTTTATGAACTTAGTGCTCAACTGCTGAGACTTCTGCAGCCATCCCAATACAATGGAGATCAATACAATGTCACTCTGTATTCTTAAAGCATTGAAAGATTAACCATAAAAAACTCAAGTCGTATGGGGTTTCTATCAAATACCAAAGAAACCTATTTAATCTAATTTCATTCAGTAGGAAGCACATCTGACATTATAAAGTCCGTAAAACAGAGAGCGTTGGGAGTGAACCAGAAACCAGTTGCAGGCCTTAAAAAGCAAAGCAATGACCCAAACAGATGCTCCAACAGTCCGTAGAGCTGAGGGGAGCTGCAGAGTCGGGTGGTAACTCTCTGGGTTTGTCATACTAGCAACCCCTTTCACAAACAAGTAGCCATGTGATATATTGTTGATGTAAAAAATATTGATTAGTGCAGCTTTATACAGTCTCTCATACAGTTATCATGCTACACTGGACGCTGTTTCATAACTCTTTGTTCATGCTTTACATATATGTTTGTCAATTTAAGAGATAATATTGTCAGTGAAGAAAGTCTGAACTAACAATATAAACTATTAGCAGTTCAATCTGTGGATTATGCATTGTTTGCTGAATAGGAAAATCTGACAAAGTGGCCGATACCACTAGAGATAAGTGAGGAAATATAAAAAAAAAGGCCGGACTCTCTCTCTCCCCTTAGAGCCGCTCCTATAATCCACACCACCTGTTCATTTGATTATACAAATTTCGAGACATGTACAATGATCTCCACCCTTTATCGTCACAGGGCCAAAGAAAAGAGGCCCCAGGCTGATTCTGAGGCTCCTGAGGATCCTGCGACCTGCAGTATCTGATGGTGGACGACCAGATGACATGGAGAGACTAATAAAAGTCCAAATAAATACAATAGTTTCATGTTTTTCTTACTTATCTGTACTCATTGATGTCTTTTGCTGCTGCAATTCATGAAATAAATAAATAAATACTTATCTTACGTTACTTTCGTCTCAATTAATGTTTGAAAGCAAAGAAGTTTTACCATCAGTGCAAAACACAAATATTTAAAGGAGATATATACCGTAAAAATGCGGGTTATATGGCGCACCCTTTTATAAGACGCATCTACTAAATTTAAAGAAAAACTTAAACAAGCCGCTGCGGGTTATAAGGCGTTAATTTTGCGGTACCAGACAAACTCTCGAAACGACCACCGGTAATCAATCAAACTTTTATAACGGACTCAAGGTCCAGATAATGAATGGAACAACAAACCAATACAAAAATAACCCTGTTGGAACATCAGAGATACACTGTACACTACACAATCAAATGCTTCTGACACTCATTTGATTGCGGTTTTCACAGAATCCGTGATGTGTGCTCTCATACTGTCCATTACTAGCACGGCCTTGTTTCGGTAGAAGAACCCACCCGGTCGCTTGCCGAAGCACTCGGTAAGCCATGCTTTCATGAGCGACTCGTTCATCCACCCCTTCTTGTTTACGTGAACAACAATGCCTTTGGGGAACTTCTCCTTCGGCATAGTGATCCTTTTGAAAATCACGATAGGCGGAAGCTTCTCTCCCGATGCCGTGCAGCTTAGAACGCAAGTGAAGTGCGTTTTCTCGTGCCTTGTAGTTTTCACAGTTACACAGTTAGAAAGTTCTCCCTGCTGCATTCTCCAATGTCTAATCATGGACTCGTTGATCCCAAGTTCGATTGCCGCAGATCGGTTTCCCTTTTCAATGGCCAAGTTGATAGCCTTTAGTTTAAAAGCTGCGTCGTACGGCTTGCGTCATGTCTTCGACATGATTACCGTATTTCTGGGGATGAGCGAAATCGGAAATAAATCCACAAATTAACCGCGCCCTTATTTTAGCCGTGCGGGTCAAAGTTGAGAAAAAAAAAAAAAAAAAAAGTAGCGCCATATAACCCGCATTTTACGGTAATGCTCATTTTCAGGTTTTACTTGTATGTTTGGGTTTTTACTGGAACATGTTTACATGATTTAATGTGCTCGTACTGTCTGCCTCAATATACCGGTGTTCACCTGCTGTCTGAAACACTCTGTATACGCTCTTTAAGCCAGCAATTGATTGGTCAATTATTCCAGGCTTCTGCATCGCGTCGGCTGTGTCTTTGCAGCATAAAGTACAATATTAGAACAATTAATAGTTTCCATTCAGGTGACATGGAGACCTGGATGGCAAACACGTCAGCTGTTACTGTCTTATGAGCGCAATGCAGAGCGGCAGCCATGGGATCCTTCGTATGTTCCCCAGATTTATACGGCACATGATGGTTTCCATGTAACGTGATAATGCCTCAAGCCCCTCCTTATGGTCAAAGTTAGTATGATGTGATTCCACATTCATGGTCACTAAAAATGACGATCCAATGTTCTTTGTCATATTCAATACACGTGTGCTATCTTTAATAAGAGAGGGCAGGTCTGACAGAAATGGCCTTATGCAAAAATCAAAACATTTGGAAGCTGGTTCTGTAACTGACTCATTTCCACTGATTAGTGGTCTTCCTGGTGGGATTTGTTTGTCATGTTTTCTTGTGTTATTAAGCTATTTCTGAAGCTAAAAGTTTAGTTCTGTTTTCCTGTCAAGTTTATTACTACTGTTTGCAGTTTTCCCTCTGATTGTATCCAACCAAAGCTTTGGTTTCATTTCACATCTGTATTATTATTATTATTATTTAATTTTTTTTACCTTTCCTTACTTTCCCTCAGTTACTTATATTCACAGTTGAAAGCAGCTCAGTACAACCACAGTGTGATTGTTTGCCCACAGAGCAGCTTCACTGGAGCGGTTGGGGGTTAATACTGCAGATGAAGACCTACATTATCTTCTTTTAAAAACAAACTCAAGACTTTTTTATTTATTTCATTTATTTGCAATACGTCTGTGTTATAATCCCTATAATCTCTACTGTTTTGTATTTAAGCATTTGCATGCTTGTACTATACAAATAAACTTGACCTACAACTAAGGGAGAGGCAAGCAATATGGTTTCATGTTATCCAGTCTGAGGAGTATCAATCCTGTTTGAGTGGGCTTTGGTTGCGTGCAGGTAAACAGTCCATGTGGAGAGCAAAATGTGGAATGCAATGTTGTTTTGTCTTTCTGTGATTTGATTGAACCTTGTATCTTTGGGATACATTGGGATTGTGGACATTTGTGATTTACTTTAAAAAAAGAAGCACCTACACTTTGTGCTGAAGTAATTAAAACCTAAAGCACTAATCCAAAGCAAGGAAAAAACAAACATGTATGTCATGTATCTTTCCTTAATAATAAATTAGCAGCACTGCTCCAGGGGCCATTTTGAACGATTAATAGACTCTGTGTAGTGACTGAGCTTCTGCTATGGACAAAAAATAAATAAAACAACTAAGCTGGCAGAGCAAATGTCTGTCCAAAAAATGCTGGCAAACTACCCCGACCCATCCTGACCGGATCAGGACATCCTCAAAGTCCTGAATCTCAGCCTTACCAGAAACGACTTTGAGTTCGACAGCAAGTACTACCTTCAGATTAAGGGCACAGCTATGGGGAAAAGGTTTGCTCCTGCCTACGCCGATATCTATATGGCCACCTGGGAGGAAACAATCCTCCCCCAATGCCAAAAGCTCCCTCTATACTACTACCGATACCTGGATGACATCTGGGGAATTTGGCCCCATTCTGAAACGGACTTCCATGCCCTTGTTGACACTCTTAACGGCCACCACCCCTCTATCAAAGTCAAAGTGGTGACCAACCACCTGGAAGTGGACTTCTTAGACGTCACCACCTACAAAGGCGCTGACTTCCACTCCACCGGACGACTCTTCTTCTTAAGTTTGAATGGGGGATCACAACCAACTTGACTAGGTGCATACCGCCACCTACTGTACCGGAGTGTGCAGATTCAGGGTAAACTGTTTAACTAATTAACACTAACAACTAAATCCTGCGGCCTAGTCCCGTTCCTTTGACAAATCGTAACAGTGTCCTGTAGCGGTCTGCTGCCAGAACTCCCTCCAAACTCCCCCACTGCCTCTCTTATTACTGCTTTCGCTTCCCCTTTACCAAAAGGAATATTCAATATTTCCTCTTCTTTGAATTTTAGAGCTTTCTTTGCAATCCTGTCTGCTCTCTCATTTCCCTCCACACCTGCGTGAGCAGGAACCCAGCAAAATTGAACACTAACACCCAGTCTTTGGAGTCTCAACATTAACAGAGATATTTCCAGCACTAAATCCTCTCGTATTGATTGTTTTGACTTAAAGCTGCAGCAGAATCTGAGCAGATGACCACTCTCTCAGGCCTGACCTCTTCCACCCATTGCAGCCCCAAGATTAGTGCAGTAATTTCAGCAGTGAAGACAGACAGTCTGTCATTAATTCTTTTGCATATAGTCCTACTAAATTCTGTTATAAATACCCCTGATCCCACGTGTCCATTCCCATTGTCTTTCGATCCATCAGTAAATATTTGCAGATAGTTATAATACGTATTGTTAATGTATTCTTGAGTCTATTGTCCAATGTCACAAGTTTTTTCCTCTGTTCTATCACTGGACGACTCGACACCAAAGTTTTCTTTAAACCCACCGACACGCACGCCTTACTACACCGCTCCATTTTCCACCCACAGCACAGCTTAATTTCCTCCTCTGCTACTCTGTCTCTCACTCACTAATCAGTTCATTCAGTGCACCTGCCTGTCACAACCACCTCGTCAGCTAATCACACTCACCTGCCCACTCTTCTGCACTCACTCCCTTCACAGTATATAAGCCCCTGCTTCACAGACATACACTGCCAGATCGTTCTCCATGTATTCCAGACCTTCCAGCACTAACTCTCGGACTGCCTTCCCGTTGCCGACCCTGCCTGCTTGGACTTTCCTGCCTGGCCTCTGTCCCGGTAATTGACCCTGTTCTTCCGTCCCCGACAAGAGTTTAGCCTCAGCTCCCTCTTGTCTCCGTCTGCCTGTTCCCCTGATGCCTTGGGGTGTTACCTGTTTTTGCATTCAATAAAGCCTTCTTTAACGAAAGTTCTGTCAGTCGTACTGCACTCCTAACTTACCCCGTTACAGTACGATCTGGCCAACAACATGGACTCAGCAGACGACACCTAGGCCCGGTTTGGGGAGATCGAGGAGGCGATCCAGCGACACGAGGCTTGGTTTGTCGCTCATTCCGCCGAGGTCCACCACACTCGGGAGAACCAGGACTGGGCTTCGACCGCGCTGTTTACTCAGATACAGCAACTCACGGTGACCGTCAACCAGATCAACATGGCTCGGCATAGCCGGCGCTATCTACCCCGGACCACTCTGGGCTCGGATCAGCGCATCCAACGCCAGTCTCGGAACCTCGATTAGGGGAGACGGAACGTTACGCTGGGGACCCTGAGGGCTGCATTCCTGACGAACTGTTCCATCCTGTTTGCTTTGCAGCCGCTCACCTTCTCTTCCGAGGACGCCATCAATCACCTGACGGGGAGAGCTTGCCTGTGGGGCACAGCAGAATGGGATCGCCGCACTCCTGCCTGTGCTTCCTTCCAATCCTTCTCCGACGAGCTGCGCAAGGTCTTCGATGTGGTGTCCATGGGACCAGATGTTACTGGCGGACTAATGGGTCACCAACCTGTTGTGGATTACGCCATCGATTTCCGGAACATGGCTGCCCAGTGCGACGCGTATTTGTTTGGCCTAGAGGACTACGTGAAGGATGAACTGGTATCGTTCCAGCTACCCACATCCCTCGACGGCCTCATCGAGGTAACCACTTGAGTGGATCATCATATCCAGGCCAGGCGTCTGACGAGGCACCGGGTATCTCCCAGCCGAAACACACCTTCTCGTTTCAGTTATCCGACAACCCCGGACTATACGCCCACCCATTTGCCTCCTCGAGAGACCGAACCCATGCAAGTGGGGTGTACTAGACTTTCAAGAGGAACGAGAGCGGTGGCGTCGGAGATCTCTGCATGTACTGTGGCCAGGCTGGTCACTTTGCTCACAACTGCCCGGGTAAAGCCCGGGCTCTCCAGTAAACAAGGAGGTACTGGTGAGCTGAGCAAGTCCCCGATCCTCCTCCTTCCAAAGACCCCTTTTTTCACGTCAAGCTACTTCTACCTGGGGGTCCCCAGACTGTTTCCACCTTCCTGGATTCGGGAGTGGACGCGTCCTTTATGGACGAGGGACTAGTTACAGTTGGGGATCGACCACATTCCGCTTTCCCAGCGGATTCCGGCCAGCGCTCTTGACGGTCATTTTCTGGGGAGGGTGACACACCAGACCGTCCCAGTTCACCTGCTCCTGTCCGGGAACGACCACGAGACCCTCCGCTTCTACATTCTGCAGACTCCTCATATTCCTGTCATTCTGGTATACCCCTGGCTGCCCAGCATCGACTGGACTACAGGGTTTTTTTGGGGTTGGAGTCACTCAGTCTGCTCCTGAATGCGAGGCGATGGACAAGGACATCAACAACTCCCTGGCTGCCGGTCTCATCTGGCCCTCATCTCTTCATGGGGAAGAAGGACAAGACCCTCAGACCCTGCATCGACTACCAAGGGTTGAAGGAGATCACAGTGAAGAACCGGTACCCTCAGCCACTCATCACGACGGCTTTTGAACTCCACCGTTTCGTTCCTGGGATATATTGTTTCCCACGGCAGCATCAAGATGGATCCTGCAAAGGTTGCTGCTGTCGCTACCTGGTCTGTCCTGAAATCTCACAAGCAGCTTCAGTGTTTTCTGGGGTTCGCCAACTTCTATAGAAGGTTCATCTGGAATTACAACTCGGTCACTTCCCCACTCACTGCCCTCACCTCCTCCAAGATTCCTTTCCTTTGGACTTCTGCAGCAGAGGAGGCTTTTCAGAACCTTAAGTCCAGGTTCACCTCAGCACCCATCCTCCAAGTTCCAGACCCTGACAGACAATTTGTAGTGGAGGTGGATGCCTCTGACATAGGGGTTGGGGCCTTCCTGTCCCAACGCTCAGCTGCTGACCAGAAACTCCACGCATGCGCCTTCTCTCGTCGGCTTTCCCCAGCCGAGAAACTATGACATTGGCAACCGGGAACTACTAGCGGTGAAGCTGGCTCTGGAGGAGTGGCGTCACTGGCTAGAAGGTACCAAACTCCCTTTCCTGGTTTGGACGGATCACAAATCTGGAGTACATCCGCACAGCCAAGAGACTCAATTTACGACAGGCCAGGTCTCTATTCTTCACACAGTTCCACTTCACCCTGTCCTATCGCCCCGGGTACTGCAATGGTAAGCCTGATGCTCTTTCCCGTCAGTTTCAGGGTAGGGAGGAACCTACCTCTGGCTCCTCATCCATCCTTCCTGACTCCTGCCAAGTTGCTGTCCTCACCTGGGAGATTGAGGAGTCTGTGCGGGCCACGACTGAGGGTCAAGCCGGTCCCAGCGCGTGTCCTCCTAACCGACTATTCGTTCCTTCGGTCTGACGTCCTCCAGTGGGCCCACTCCTCTAGACTTACCTGCCACCCGGGCATCCTACGGACCCAGGCTGTTCTGCGGCAGTGCTTCTGGTGGGACTCACTCAATGAGAACACCAGGGAATTCATCAATGCCTGCCCAGTCTGCAATCAGCACAAGCCTTCTCACCTGGCCCCGGCCGGTCTCCTACAGCCTCTTCCAGTGCCTCATTGTCCATGGTCCCACATCTCCTTGGACTTTGTCACTGGGCTACCACCATCTGAGGGGCACACCGCCAGCCTTACAGTGGTCGATAGGTTTAGCAAGCTGGCTCTTTTTATTCCCCTGCCCAAACTTCCGTCAGCTAAGGAGATGGCAAAACTCGTCTCCCTGCATTTTTTCCGACAATATCGGATTTCCGTCGTCGTAGTTTCCAACTGAGGTCCTCATTTTACCGCCGTTTTCTGGAGGGAGTTCTGCGCGCTGCTGGGGGCTAGTCAGTCTGTCCTCTGGTTATCACCCCTAATCCTACAGACGGAAAAGAAGAACCAGGAGATGGAAACGGCTCTGCGCTGCTTGGTCTCCCGAAAACCCACCTCCTGGTCCCGCCAACTGCTGTGGGTGGAATATGCGCACAACACCTTGACCAGCGCCGCCACAGGCTTGTCACCCTTCCAGTGTGCTTATGGGTTCAAGCCTCCTCTGTTCCCTGCGTTGGAGAAGGAGGTTTCCTGTCCTTCTGTTCAGACCTTCATCCGCTCAAGCTAGATCTCAAGCTCCCCAGATCTATGCGCATCCATCCCACATTCCCAAGGTCAAGCCTGTCCAGGAGAGTTCCCTGGTGCCGCCCCCTCGCTTGATTGAAGGAGGTCCGGTTTACTCAGTTCATCGCCTGCTTTGCTCCCGCCGCTGGGGGCGGGGTCTTCAATACCTGGTCGACTGGGAGGGATATGGACAGGAGGAGAGGGAGTGGGTTCCGTCTCGCAACATCTGCGATCCTCAACTCATTGCCAGGTTTCATCAGCAGCATCCGGACCAGCCTTCCAGGACTAAAACGCCTGCTGGGAAGACCCAGCAGGTTCCCCGTTCAGACAAGGAGGGACTATCCTCCAGTGCCGAGGAACCCTACCTCCAGACCCCCTCCTCCCACCCGACTGTGGATTCAGACTCTGCGGCCTCGGAGGAGGTTTATGGAACACCAACACTTCGACCGTAACAGAGAAAGGGACACTAACAAACAAATTGTCCCCTTTCGTAGCAACCTATTCTTCCCTCGCTACAAGGGCCATATAGTGGGCTAAGAAGAACTTTGAAACAGCCTTAGAGGGGACTTCTCTTAAACAATCCACAGAAATCATCTTGGCATACAAGAGAAACCCCAACCTTAGGGACATACTTGTCCATTCAAAGCTACCGCCAGTTATGACCCAAACTCGCTCACCTGGACGATGCAGAGAAGCCACAAACACACACCCTCCAACGGAACATAACCAAGAAACATCGGAACTGTGTCTACCTAATAAGCTGCAAACGATGTGGGATCTTCTAAGTTGGAGAGACACAAAATAGCTTATCTACCTGCCTCTCACACATCGCTACAACGGCCGTTCCAACAAAGAACCTCTACGTACTTGGTCCAGCATTTCACTAAACATGGACCAGACAGCCTCCGCCTCCAGGGCATTCAACACAACCCCCATTGGACTACGAGGAAAAGACAGAAAATGTAATGCATCCGTAAACTCGGAACACTGTATCCAGGGGGCCTAAATGACAATTACAGTCTCAGATGATGGATGACCTCCGCCCTTCCCTAGCCCTCGTGACCCTTTGGTACATTGTTTCCACACCCACGAGCTATCCGGGAGCACTTCTTCTGAGTTCTCGGCTCCATGCGTTTGGTATCAGTTATTTTGGATACCACTTAGTTTGATTACCTGATCTTCTTCTCGCCACTTTTATATGGATTCCACACGCATTACCTATTCAGAGGCACTTTCTCTTGTTCCTCAGTTGTGCATGTATGGGTACCTTTTTGGTTTTGTATACATACATATAGGTTTGTATATGTTGTGTTTTGTCTCAAGATCATTAATTTGTCTAAAGTGCTTGCCCATGATCTGTGATTGATATGTACGTTGATTTGTTTTGTATATGCATTATGCGTGCCGTTATCAGGCGGTGGTGCACCAGGACCTCTATAGCCAAAGCCTGGAGGTCCTGGTGTGGCAGGTCTGTGTGAACAGGGCCAAGGAGATGAAGGTGGCTTTGCTACAGAGAGAGGCGCCAAGGTAAAGGGGTCTAGCTCACTCCAGCAGAAGGAAGTAATGCAGGCCTCAGCCTGCAAGTGTTTGTGTTCAATTGAATGTTGTCACAGTATGACTGCTACAATATGGTTCTGTAATCAAATTAGTTTTTTTTGGCTAGACCGTAGGAAAGTGCAGGCCAGCCCTATAAATACAAAAGTGTCACTGGCCCCTTTGGTCGTTACTACTTTTTCAAAATTAATAGGATATTAAAGTGAGTGTTAAAGAGTGACTCATGAGGTAACACCATTGGTTGGCTGGAGTTTTCCCATTGGTTACTTTTTCAAAGTGAATATTAAATTAAAGCAGTCCTCAATTATTGGACTGAAAGATAGCTAAACCACGCCATATGTTGTTACTTCAGCACACTTTAAGAACAAATGAGTATGGGAGTAGTGAAGATGAACATTTAATATCCAGGAATTCACACTAGATGCATCTGAATATCAATTTGGTCTTAATTTAGGATATATTGAGGTGTACTTCAAAAGAAAATTGAATTTGTGCATTATTTATGAATTTCACTTTCCACTGAGTACAAATCTTTCCACAAGCATTTTCTCTAAGCATTATCTCTGCCGAAACCCTCCTTCTGACCTTGTGCCAGCACAAATGACACCCAGAAGACAGTGTCCCACATTCCACGTTGGCCCCGAGTCTGACAGAAGACCTTTCTTATACATCTTGCCAGCCTTCAGGTCAACGTAAGTGTGACCATTTAGCTGCATCTTCAGTGATACCACAAACTTATTTGACATAAAAGATAGTCTGTCCTACAAGTTTATTTCTATTATGCATGACTTATAACACCATTTGGCAAGCTTGAAGACCCAAGGTGTGGGATTAAAGAGGACTTGCTTTACTAAGTTTTCTTGACCAGTCAATTTTTTTCCATTCAAAAATTAGGTACTTCTCTTTAGTTTTCTAAGTGTCATGTTTGTGTAGAGATGGACCCAAGAGCAGAATACAGACAGAGCAGAAGTAGTTCACAGTTGTTTATTGAAAAGAACCAGTGGCTGAAATGATGTTTGTCTGGGTTGGCGTTGAATGAGGGCTGGATCGGCCGTGTAAGCTGAGCGGCAGGCTGGAGAGGTGTTGAGCAGGCAGGGAGAACAGGGGGGCAGGCTGGTAGCAGGTTGGGTCTGTAAGGCAGGCCACAGGGGATCCGTAGAGAAGCACTGAACCTGAGGGAAGCACAGGCTGTACAAAGTCACAATTGCTGTGAACCTGGTTTTGCCGTAGCATTAGTACCAACGATCTGGCAAAGACGGGAGTGAAGAGCTGGGGTATATCAACTGTGGGGATTGATGAGTGGATATGTTGCAGGTATGCAGCTTAATTGGCAGCAGGAGGGAATAAAGAGCCACGCCCAGGCAGACACACACGACAAACGGGGGACCAACGAGAAACACAATGAAGGGAAAACAGTCAGGACACTAGGAGGGGGGAGAGGCACAGCTGAGACCATGACACCAAGTTCACATTGCATTATGTAACGACTAATTTTGTAAAAATGTAATGCATTTTATATGCAGTTAATGATAACATTGTATTCAAAGAAAACTTCAACCTCGGCATCATGCAATAATCACGGCATTATCTAATGAGCAATTTCAAAATGAGGGAACATTTCTTACACCTAGTGTTAAAAATATATATAATAAAAAAGCAGTGGGCTTTATTTGATAATACATTTTGGAAAGTTATAACTGTTTGTTACAGACCTCACAGGTTGCATCGTGTCACAATGATGAATGATCCATAAACCTTAGTAACCTGACAGAACTTGCCCAATGAACAAAAAATGTACCAGTAGATGGTGCTTAACTCAAACAACTGTACCACAACACACAACGCTGTGATTGGTTTGGTACACCGTAATGGCTGAGTATATGTTGTGACGTATCTTAAGAATAAATGTAGCCATATTGGTTTGTGTTTCTATCTATTTTTAGCAATTTATTTTGAGATCCTTGCACAACTGGAAATTAAGGAACAGCAAAATATTATACTGCTGCAAGACCAGCACAGCGTTAACACTTTCAGGAGTTCCGCTGTGTACCTTGGAAGACCTTCACCAGGTGGAGACCAACATATCTGTCCATGCAAATTTTAAAGACAAATTGGTAGAGTACCATTTTGCATGTCTAGACCTTATGAGACTATGAAATATACTGTATTGTTTTTTTATGACATACATGTTTACTATACGATTGAGTCTTGCCACTGACCCTTTTAAATTTATATTTGACCCTTAAGCTTGTGACTTTGATTGTTAGTATTCCAACTGAGCTTAATACAAACTACATATACGTGGAGATAAACTATAAGCGGTTACTCTACTTTGTTAAATATCAAGTAGTACCAAGTTTGTGTGGGGATATTTATATATATATTTATTTATTTATTTATTTATATATATATATATATATATATATATATATATATATATATATATATACTGTATTTCCTCTGTTAATATCATTACCAAATTGCCCATGTGCCCTATGGTGGTAATGTATTGTATTATTATTTAGATACTGTTGATGTGAGAAAATCATTCACTGACGGCATTGTAATTTATCATACTTTGTCGGGGTTTGCCTCCTTTTCTATTTAGTTTTTCAGGTCACCTATGTTGGCCTTGTTGGGGGGTGACCATTAAGAAGAGTCTGGAGAGTTTTAGAAAAATGATGTCAAACACACTGGCAAAGCAGATTCATTGGAGGGGGATGAACGGCAAAACAGGCTTCGAGTCCCTTGCTTTAAAAAATGTTGTTCGGAGTAGGTATTTATTGGATTTCTTCATTCTGAGATAACCCTGTTATGGAGTAGTAATAAATATGCCTGTCAATACATGTTTCAATAACTAATGTTATTCAATAAACGTAAATAAATACATAAATAAGCTATATATAATACACTAAAGATCAGTCTGTAATAGGTCAGTATCTTTAACACTTTTTTTAAATATAAACTTCAAATTTCTAAAACTAAATTGATCATACTAGCAAAGTGTTTTTCATGGTGTTTGGAGCAGGCAACCATGCCTGCCTTTTTAACACCCAAGTAGTGGATAAAAAAAGAGGATTGTGTCTTCTACCAAAAAGCCCTCAACAACCAAAAAACAACCAACCAATGACTGTTTACCTTGTACAATAGCTTTTTATGTCAGTCATTTGTGGACCTAGAAGTTGCTGCAGGAAACCTCCCAAATACGCCATGTATTTCTATTTCTTCTGAAGTCTGTCTTCAGAAGAGGAGGCAAAACAGATGGTGAAAGACCTGACTGATCTCTGTCACAAAGGATTTAACCTTTCAAAGTGGATTAAGCAAAAGCAGCACAGTTTTGCAATTCTTCAATTCCAGAAGAAAGCAGAGACAAATATATGAAAAAGCTTGATTTGGATGAAGACAGCCTTCCACTGGACTCCAGTGCTGTGTGGAGACAGACAAATTTAAGTTCAGAACTACAGCACAGGAGTGACCACAGAAAAAGAGGCTGGTCAGTTCCCTGTATGATCCCTTGGGATTCCTTTCCCCTTTTACTCTGCCATTCAAATTTCAAATTAATGTTACAGGAGTTATGGATGGGATGGAAAAAACTCCACAGCCCCGTCTCTTAAAAAAAAGTTAGAATGACTACATGGTCTTGAAAGGCTAGCAGAGTTTAAACGTTAAACGCTTTAACGTGGTGGAGTTTGATTGGCTCAGTGATCCTGGGAGCTTATCCTGGGATACTTACGTGCACCGCCGTGTTGGGAGTTCTCCCCAGAAAACAAGAGGGTCGTCTCCATGCGCCTTTGGATTGCAGGGCGCAAGGCTCTAACTGTTGTTTGTGCTTGTGCACCAGGTAGCAGTTCGGAGTATCCGGCCTTCTTGGAGTCAGTGCGATGGATCCTGGAAAGGGTGCTGCCTGCCAACTCCATAGTTCTCCTGGGAGACTTCAACAATGGGCACTGACGGAGAAACCTGGCGGGAAGTGATTGGGAGGAACGGCTTGCCCGATCCGAACCCGAGTGGTGTCTCGCTATTGGACTTCTGTGCTAGCCACGGTTTGGCCATAACGAACACCATGTTCGAACATAAGGTGACTCATAAGTGTACCTGGTACCAGAACACCTAAGCCGGAGATCAATGATCGACTTTGTAGTCATATCATCTGATATGCGGCCATATGTCTCCGGGGAAGACCCAGAACACGCTGGAGGGATTACATCGCCAAGCTGGCCTAGGAACGCCTCGGGATCCCCCAGAATGATTTGGAAATTGTTGCAAGGGAGAGGGAAGTCTGGGTCAGCGTGTTTGGCCTGCTGCCACCGCGACTCGATCCCGGATAAGCGGAAAAAAATGGATGGATGCATGGAGTTTAAAGTGGACCGTTGCTTCAAACCCAAAGATTTTGGTAAACTCATCAGTGCACAGTTGCACCACTTCTCTGATGCCCGCCAGGAGGGGTATGGCACTTTGTCTTTTCTGAGGTTGCTTCTGGAGGCAACAGACTAGAACACTATGAACCAAACTCGTCATTGGTCTAGGTGAAAGGATGTAGGTAGTAGGTGTGTCAATATCAGGTGATGCACCAGGAAAGGACATGTTTTTTTTACAAGAGAAAGACTGCACAAGGAATGTTTGCTTTTGATCACTACAATAAAAGCAACCTAAACCGAAAATCACGACTGGACTTTTTGCCTGAGTTACAATCCAACTTAAATTGTTGCATCAGTGGCCTTTTGATTAAAGGTTTGTTTTGATTTTTTTTCATATGTTATTAAATTTCTTCGAGTACATCTTTGCATACTGTAATTTTAAAGAAACACTGCATTATATTCATACTGTTTTCCTGCATATGCCTGTATTTACCCCAGGATGAAAAGTTCTGGTTCAGCCCTCGTCTCTCTAATTCCCACTTCCGGGACCAGGTTTCTTTTACACTTCTGCCTGCATGAAATCAAATTGTTTTCACATCACCTGTTTAAACAGTATAATTACATAGTCTTTGTGGATGAACATGGGAAGCACAGAAAACATTTACACAGCACTCACAGGCGGTCAGTCAGAGAAGAGAGGAGAACCACACTCCGCATCCAGACTGCAAATGAATCGCGCATGCGCAAAACCACCATTGAGCCCACCCTGGTTTACAGAGCGGGATGTAAATGTTTCTTCTGTCACATTAAAATAAATCACTGCATTTGACTCACACCGCCTCAGTCACTTACTCACCTCGTCCACTGTGTGTGTGCCTCTCTGTGACATAAGCTAAACATCTAGCTAGCTAGCTCATCGTGTCTCAGTCTAAATAAACTGTACGCTCAAAAATACAGAAAGTGGGAATCAAACCCTGAATTCAAAGGCTAGTTGAAACAGTTTATTGGAGATGATACACAGGCATACTGCCTGTATTGTAAGGCTGACTTCTACCCCAAACTTGGTAGTATAAAAAAAAACAAAAAAAAACATCCCAAAAGCCAAGTGCAATATATCCTTCAGAAATCTTAAATCAATCTCCCCCACAACTCTTTCAGCCTCTCTTGCCAGTACCATGTCTGCCTCCCCTGCTGTCTGATAATCCCTCCGATCTTGTAAACTACTACAATAACACACTCTCCTCCTGTCTTGATCAGCTAGCTCCCATTAAAACCAAAACTGTTTCATTCACACACTCAGCTCCCTGGTGAACTCCACCATATGAAATCCCGTAAGCGCCAGTCTGAAAGACTCTACAAGAAAACAGGTTTAACGGTCCATCTCAAAGCCCACTCTGACTACCATAAACAATACAAAGACGCTCTCACCTCAGCCCGGTCCACCTACTACTCACACCTCATACACTCTGGCTCCTCTAACCCCAAAACTCTCTTCTCCACAGTAAACAAACTCCTCAAACCCAGGGACAACACCTCCAAATCCTTCACCGTGGACAAATGCAACTCTTTCCTTTAATTTTTCAAGACAAAAATCAACACTATTTACAGCAACCTGAACACCTCCCCCGCTCTTTCCATCTCTCCACCTGCCCTCCACACCTCATCCCCTTTCTCAGTTCTCCCCTGTGTCCCCAATGGAGCTGTCAACATTCACAACAGGAATGAGAAGTGCCACCTGTATCCTGGAACCCATCCCATCTACCCTCGTCAAGGACTGTCTCCCAGACATCTCACCACTCATCACAGTAATAATTAACTTCTCTCTCAGCTCCGGCTCAGTCCCCGACACACTTAAACTGGCTGCTGTCACCCCCATCCTCAAAAAACCTGGACTTGACCCTGACACCATGAGCAATTTCCGGCCCATCTCCAATCTTCCCTTCCATTTCAATCTCAAGAATTGACTATTGCAACAGTATTCTTAATGGCACATCATCCAAAATCCTAAATAAACTTCAATACATTCAGAACTCTGCCGCTCACCCGCTCACATCACCCCTGTTCTCCAGAACCTCCACTGGCTCCCCGTCCCACAACGGATCCAATACAAAGTCCTTCTCCTCACTCACAAAGCCCTCCATAATCAGGCCCCCTCCTACCTCACCGACCTGCTCCGCCACCACACTCCATCCCGTGGGCTCCTTTCCTCTGATGCCAACCTCCTGTCTATCCCACTCAGGACCAAGCACCGGACATGGGGTGACAGAGCCTTCTCCATAGCTGCCCCCTCCCTCTGGAACTCTCTCCCCAAACACATCTGAGACTACATTGACCTTTCGATATTCAAAACACAAATCAAAACCAACCTTTTCAAAAGTGCTTTTAATTTATGACTATTGTATGTTCCATGTTTTTAATGTATAGCTCTTTTATGATGATTTTAATGTTTTGTAAAGTGCCTTTGAGAATTGTGAAAAGCGCTATATAAATAAAATGTATTATTATTGTAGTTCCACCCAAAGCAAGCTCCCATTAATGAGTTAAAAAATTTACTCTTTTTTACTTTTTAAGCCACCATGCCATTAGCTATTGCTGAACACTTCCATGCTGGCATGTGATCACATTGGGGAAGCATGTAAAGCTGCTTTCTCAGACTCCACTGCTGCTACTCACAAATACTCAAAATTATGCAAATTGGCAATGACGTCATTTAGTGACTTCTAGGACAGCCAATAGCTACTTACTGAGGAGTTGGCAACATTGACCCTCACTCCTTTTGGGGCCCTGTGGTGGCTCATGGTGGGTTTCAGACATTTCTTCATTGTCCTGCTGTTTGATTACCTACCCCATATGTGAGATGGTAGGTAGTCACAATCTTAATTTGTATTCATTTGCACAAGGTTCACCTGCTGCTGTTTTGCTGCCTCCATTTTGCATGGTTTGGCTGTTTTACCTTTGTTCTGCATGTTTTTTTTTTCATATTTGTTTTGATTATTTTCGTTGATTCCTTTAACCCTTTGGGGTCTAAGGACATTTTCCTGATTTTTACATATTTAAAAATATGTAAAAATCAGGAATATGCATATATAAATATATTTATTTATTAAAGAGCAGATTTTACTATAGTGACGTAGACTTTTAGACATTATATAATTGAACAATTCACATTTGTTGGTTATCTTTTTTCTATAAAGCAGTGTGTTGTCCACAAGCATATAATGTTTGTGGCTTGAGAGCATAAATATTATGGAGAACAAATTCTACCAAGTAATCTTTTGCAAAAAGGACTTTGTTTTGTCTTTAAGTGTTGTGGGAGTTATACTCTTGCAGGTTATTGTAGCCCATAAGATTTTGATATTGTTTAGTTTAAATAAATAAAAGAATAAAAAAATGTTTTAATAAATTGTGACTGTCAAGGTCTGCACAAGGCAGAAGGCAGGAAAACAGAGTGGCCGCTGAAACTCTGGCCCAATCCCAATCTCCACCCTCACGGACTCATGGACTTTGAGGCTTGCTCCCACTTAGTCTGTGAGTGTTTAGGTCCGTCCCCCTGTCACATCGTCAAGTGTTTCAGGCTCTCTGGCAGACATTTTGAGCCCTTTATGAACCCTATCCGTACATCAGCTTTAGATGCACTTTGCCCAAGGGAATTACCCACAATTCATAGCAATGTGACGTTAAACACGCCGTTATCAATGGAAGCATGGAGCCGTAAAAAACAAGGTAAACAAAGAGGACGGCACGTGGGTGTTCAGCCTGATTTACAACAACATTGAGGATTAAAGATGGGACATGAAAACACATACAAGCAGAGATATGTTAAAAATATGTATTCAAACATTTTGTTTTGTAATTGAAGCCATTTTGACGAAAACAAGTAAATATATTTTAATGACGTCTCATCTTGTGAGGAAAGAGCCTGGAAGACGTTGAAATCAGGGAGTAAAAAGTATAAAATAAATACCCACAATTGTACACAATATTTGTTGACGTTGTCATGGTAACGTGATATGTTGCAGCAAAGTGCTGTCCCATTCGTATTTACACCATTGCAAGCCCTCACAGGCTCTCACACTCAACCATTTGACAGGTGACGTCAGTAGGTCCCTGAGGGGTCAGGGTTTGAGGCCTTAGAGGGGACATGGGGACTGGGCCTCTGAGGCAAAAGTGACAAATGAAAGGGGATCAGGTCCACAGGGATAAATAGGCCGCAGGAACACAGGAAACAACCAGACAGACGAGAGACAGGTGAAACTGATGAGGGTGGAGCGGGGCGGGAAAACTAACAGGACACGAGAGGAAGGGAACTTCAAAATGAAACAGGAAACAAACTCAACAAAAAACAAGATCACGAGAGTGAGATGAATAGGTTTTCATATTTCACCTGTTATGTGAATAATAAAGGGAATTTTATTAATATTCATTAAGGGTTGTATTAGTTACAGTGTGTCTGTAAACATTAAATAAACATATTTACAGTGTAAGTAAAAGTGGATATGGGTATTTGATTGCTGGTTAGCCTCACAACAGTGTTATGATCCATCATAACATTTCAGTTGTATTAGTGAGTATTAATGTATTAATAAAGAGGATTTAAGTTTGGTAGAAGCTCAGTGGTTTAGTTGGCTTCATCATATACAAACTCTAATACATAATGTGTCGGCAGAGTTAAAGTAGTACCATGAATACTAATTATTTTTCGTTTTAATAATTTACCTTCGTAATGGATCATTTGTAGGGAAATGTATTGTTGTAGAGTGTGCAAGCTATAAAGTCAAGTAGTTCAAGGTAAATAATTCATATTAATAAACAGTGTAATCTCATTTACACATTCCACTGTATTCAGACAGTTAGGTCATGCACACAAATGATTCAATTCGATTCAATTCAATTTATTTTTGTATAGCCCAAAATCACAAATTACAAATTTGCCTCAGAGGGCTTTACAATCTGTACACAACGACATCCTCTGTCCCAGAACCTCTCATCGACTCAGGAAAAACCCCAAAAAAACTCTTTCAACAGGGAGAAAAATGGAAGAAACCTTCAGGAGAGCAACAGAGGAGGATCCCTCTCCCAGGATGGACAGAGTACAAAAATAGATGTCATGTGTACAGAATGAACAGCATAACAGAGTAGAAGCATCCTTCTGAAACATGCACACAGGTTTATACGGTATCATTATTACCATTCCCTGAACAATGCAGAGGGGAGACAACACGTTCGATGTGGCCATTGTATCACCAAGAGCATTGATGACAAAATTCCAGCCGAATAATGCCGTCTAAAAAAATCACATAATGCAGGGGTTGAGCATCGTAATGGTTCCTTAGTCTGGAGCCATAAATATGCAACTAAAACAGCCAGGGTTTAACAAGCCGGCAGACTCTGCATGTCCACAAAGGGCAATTTCCACAAAGTTTTATACCGGTTTTAATTCTACTAAAAACATACCTTTTTTGCTTCAGTCTGACGGTTGTATTGTTCAATGCAACGTCTGTACGCACCGTCAAGATGAGAGGCAACGTTCGTTGCTCCCAGTAAGCCTAACTTGATCCCAGTAAGCCTAACTTGATCCCACTAAGCCTAACTTGATCCCAGTAAGCCTAACTTGATGGCATTATCCACATGTGATGCACAACTCATTTCTGAAAGATGTTTCAAGTCTTTAAATCCATTTGTTATCCAGACAGTTTCCTCTCCGCAGAAGAGGGCTTTTTAATTCGTATGTATGTTAGCAGTTAACTAAGTTTTCCTTTTGAACTACTCGTGGTTGAATTATCTTTTCCTTCTTGAGATATCATTAAGTCTTCCAGTTGATGTGGTCCCGAACATTTTATTTCTAGGGTTAAAGTTCTAAATCATACAGTAGTTAAATAATCCACACGAGTCATCACTACTGTTGTTACATTAGCGTAAGTACGTTACGTTAGCCTCAGTCCCTTTTTAGCCAACTGGAAAGACGTGCATACACTTTCACCATTGAAATGGGATGCCTCTGGGGGCCTCTGGGGGCCCTGTCCATCGGGCCCCAGTCACAATCTGAAAGTTCACGTTGAACACATGCGCACATGGTTTGTTGGTCCAGAGCTACAGGGGCAGTTGGGCCAGTTCCACCGTGGAGTTATGTATTCAAACAAAGGCTGATGAGAAGATACTTTTTTCTCATATTGTTACGCATAGAATTTCAAAGATAGCGTTTACAAATTGTGTTTTCATGTGTTGAAATAAGTTTGAACAGAAAATTTGTAACATAGAAAACATGTAGTTCTTAGTTTTTGTTCACCTATTTACGACTTTATACTTTTATAAGTTTATTTTCTGTTTGTAAATATTTGCAAAGTACATGCCTCATGTTATGTGTATGGTGCACACTATATTTAATTTACTCATGTTATCGTAAATGTGGTCCCTAACTAGGGCAAGATTGTTATAGAAAAGTATTTTTCATGAGGTAGGTCTATGTGTTCATGTTCTAAACATCGTTATAATAAGTAGAAGATATGGTTCTCAATCCTGATGAATCCCCAAAACAGCTTGCTGCTTGGAATAGAATGTTTCATAACCATATCATCAAGTTGAATATCAACTTTCTTACGGTGATTAAATCACATGCGTAGGGAACGTTCCTTAAAGGAAAAGCAACACGGCTTTGTGTAATATGTTACATTAAGAACACTTTTTTCACAATGTCCATGAGTTAGTGTTGGATTTATATCATTTTAAAATTAAAAGGGTATCATGTAATACATATGGGTATTTGAATGTATTTGATAACCTGAGGGCAATTTAGTGTGCTGGACCAAGTGTTCAGGGTACAAAACAAATAAAATCAAAAATATCCACCAAGTTTGGACAAACTGTCATTGACGTATGGCCAAATTTACACCTGGCCTCTGCACAATATTGGAACCAGTGGTGCCCCCTATTAAGTAATTTCAGAACAGTTTTGCACACGTGGATAAATGTTATGAAACATCCTGCTAATTTTGTGAAGATCGGAGAAACAATTTCTGATTTATATTCTGAGGTGTTTTCGTGTTCAAGGAGCATACTGCTCAGTACATTAAACTGAGGGGGAAGAATGATGGCCTCTGCACCGGGGCCAACAATTCCGC
Source organism: Ophiodon elongatus (assembly GCA_016806645.1). Taxonomy (NCBI): domain Eukaryota; kingdom Metazoa; phylum Chordata; class Actinopteri; order Perciformes; family Hexagrammidae; genus Ophiodon; species Ophiodon elongatus. The sequence goes on along the minus strand of JACSYO010001146.1, from coordinate 255,239 downwards.
CAGCGTAGCTTGGAAGTAAGGGATTAGCCCATATGTCTCCATTTGACCACCTTGTTCTTAGGGTTACCGTTAAAATAGCCCTCGTCCTATACAAAGCCTTTACTAATAAGACCACCAGGAGACGGGCAATTCCCTGTAACAAAGATACAAGCTGTGACTGTCACCTTTTTCTTTTCTTTTTGTAAATAAAATAGGTCATCTAAGTCAATTATTTCTGTGGGAATTTGTGTATCTCCTGCTGTGTCAGCTTTTCTAATCAAACGTAAAGTTTGCATCCTTGCGTTAACATTATTAAGCATTCATAATTTTCTCAACGCGATTAGGACAATTTTGGAAAAACATTGCAAGGGGAAAAGAAAATGGGACAACATGAAGAAGTAGTATGTGCATGTTTCTTACTACGAGTTAATAAACCATTTTTAGTGACATTTATTTTGATGCTGTTTTGTTAACTGTCTTGTTTGATTTCCTCTGCTTCAGGCAGTATCCAGGGTCAGGACCATGAGAGCTGCAACTTGGCCAAGGTTTGACCTCACAGATGAGGTGTTGGGACAGAGGTCTTATATAAACCCCCCCTGTCTTAATTGCCGCCATCCCTGAGGGCACACCAAGGCCAAGTACAGCAGTGAGTGACCATGACGAGGAGGAGGAGGATTGGGGGAGGAGGAGGAGAGAGAAAAATGATGGGCTGCTGGAGATAATGAAGGAGGACATGAGGTTGCATGTAGCAGAGGAGAGGAGAGCATGGAGGTTGGACAGGCTCGTTCCTCTACGAGAGAAATTGATGGATATGTATATATATGTGTATATGTGTGTGTATATATATATATATATATATATATATATATATATATATATATATAATGTTATTATATAAGTTATTATTTAATACATAGGTTTTTTATTCACGAGAACTATGAATGAATGAAAATGTGTTATTTAACATAGCAACTAATTAAATGATTAATTGATTGATTGAAATGTATGATTTATTATTTTAAAACATATTCATTTACATATTTAACTATGGAAAATGAATTAATACATACATACAATTAACAAATTAAATAAAACACACCTATGATGCATAAAAGCAGGTCGAGTGGGCTGTGGCGGATCACTCTGGAGTCGTGGACTGACCCAGGCCAGCCCACGTAGGGGTCGATGAAGCGGCTTGGTGGCTCGATTCCGACGCGGCAGCCATTGATTTCTACAGCAGCGTTCCTGAAAGCTCGGTGCCCCGCCAGCCCTGCAAACCCAGGAGAGACTGCCTCCAGGTCTTCAGGGGTTTACGGGTAGTGGATGACCTGGTGGTGAATGGCCCCCACCTCCTCAGTGACTAAGTGGACAATGCAGTGGACAGTGGATCGAGGCATCCCAAACACTCTGGAGACCCCCCACCCCCCACACACACTTGCCAGCCAGAACAAAATCACCAGGTTCTCGATTGTGGCACCCCATCCGTGTCTCCGTTCATGGTTTAGAACAGACCTGGGCATCGTACGGCCCGCGGGCCGGTCAGCGACAGCCAAAGGGCCGGCTCTGAGATGTAGTGGAGTGTGAAGAACAAAGTTGAATAAAATGGAAATACTCAAGTAAAGTACCTTGACTTTGTACTTAAGTACAGTACTTAAGTAATTATACTTGGTTACATTCTACCACTGATCAAGACATTCACTCTTACCACTCGCAGCTTATCAAAACCATAAAATGTACTGCTTTTTATAATGGGGTGGAATAATATTGAGCAGCATTGAGTTCAGTCTATTGGTCCGGCCCTCCACAATAGTCCTTGTTTCTCATGTGGCCCCTTGGGAAAAATAATTGCCCACCCCTGGTTTAGAAGGTCCAGCAGCAGTGCCAGGGCCTCCCTGCTCACGTGAAAGTCGGGCCTTGTGTCCTGGTTGTTTCAGCTGAATAATGACGGTCTGATTTTTACATAAAATTAAAGTTAGAGCCATTTTAAATGTGAAAATTATATAAGCTGTAATAACATAAACCATATAATTCAATTCAATAATATTTATTTTGTAGAGCCCAAAATCACAAATTACAAATTTGCCTCAGGACTTTACAATCTGTACACATACGACATCCTCTGTCCTGGGACCTCTCATTGGTTCAGGAAAAACTCCCCCCAAAAAATAAATAAATAAACTACGTTAACGATCTAAAGTTAACATTACTGTTGACGGCTTGACCAGTCTTCGTTTCATTTTAATTTATTTTAATTGAAAATGATTGAAATACATCATGGCCCGGTGGCGCAGACGATAAAACATATCTTCCAAAATAATACGGACTAAAAATAATAAAATTACCATCTCTGGCTCCATTTGTATCAAGGTAATTAATTAGCTATCTCTTCAACACCCTTTCATGTCAGCTGGTTGCCAGGCAACGGGTGGGGGCAGGAACAGCTGGCGAAGCAAACAGGAAATCCTCTGTAGTATAGACAGTCTCTTTTCAGAGAGCACTCTGGATTAAGACACAGCTTTACGTTGTCATGTAAGAGAAGTGTAATGTTGAAAGAAAAATGCATTGGATACAACAGGAGTGGTGTATCACAAAAGTTGAGGCTCTGAACTTTGAAACATGGGCATTTCTTCTATGCCAGTGCATTGTAAAACAAAATATAAACTACATTTTAATTTGTAATGCTAATTTGTAATAATAACAACACAAATAATGATAACAGTCATGTACCCACCCAGCAAAATGTAAAAAAGAAAGGAAGAAAAAAGGCTGGTTTAGGTCAAAAGTGAAGGGACATGTTATTCATGACGTTAAAAAGTCTATTTCAACAAAAATAAAATTACAAAGAAATGATTAGTTATATATCATAAAATTATAAACCTATTTCCACTATATTTGGTTTAACTTAAGTTGTCTGTTTCACCTCTTTAGCTTCATGTTTCAGCTCATTTTTCAACTCAAATTAATTTTGCAACATAAAAAATAATCCTCAATAGGACAACTTGAAGTTGTCTGTGAGCATAATATCAATACATTCAAATGTATAAAAGCTGGAATTGAACTCTGAACTTACAGTACACAATGCTCTTGTACTGGCTGTGTCTAGCGTCTGCTGTCCTGACTGCCCTCATTTCTTACACGTGTCGTGCAGTACTTTGCGGGTCAGTTTGCGACGGCCTGGAGCCGGAGCAGTGACCTGTGAGGTTACTGGAGCCAGCATCAGCTGAGGGCCCGAGGGTGAAGCAGCGAAGACCTGTCGCTGCATCACAAGCTGGATGCCATTTTTATTGCTTTACAGTCTGAATAATGCTGTGATAAAATAGCATACAAATGATTTAGAACACCAAACATGAAAGAGACACCAACCCGGAATGAATCTGTTCAGGTGGCAGTGAACGGACTCCAGGGATGTGGACCCTCTGACACAGCGGTACCTAGCCGAGACAACGCCCCTCTCGGTGATGGTGGCGCCTACCTCCGCACCTGACATGGTGTTTCTGCACACGCCAAATGTGCTCCATGTGCACCTGGTCCAGCAGTTCCACCCCGATGTGATCTCTACCCGTTTGGCCCCCCAAGTTTCTGCAGCAGCCCCTCGATGAGGTTGATGGCGGCCTCCTTACCGCATGCCTCGTGGCTCAGCTCCTTCTTGCCAATTCACAAGTCCACCAGACGATCAGTAAGGGCCGGTGCACCCTCCTGCCTGAGCTGCTCTCTCTTTGCCTGCTGCTGCATTCTACTCCAAGATGAATACAGAGAGGCAACCCACAGAGGTCGGGTAGAGGGGGATTAGCGTCGGTGGTGCAGCCTATGGCCAGCCTCCTCATGAAGTTCCAGATGTGCAGCCGTATGTGGCGGTCTGGCCGCTCTGCAAACCTGGTCTGCAGCATGCTCAACCCCTCAGTCACACAGCAGCTAGAGTCAATGTAAGGCAGCACCAGGGGTGGAACAGATGCTCCATCACACCAGAGGCCTTTGCATCCAGTCCCGGCCCCTCCAGAACCGTCAGTACACTGGTGAGGATCTGGCCGACCTCCATTGTTGCCGATGGAGGTCATCCAGAGTGCTGTCCCCCTTCCCAGGCCAGCCAGCTTCTTTGTGATCTGTGTTGTGACAACCATGCTTTTTAAAAATACACCATTTTTTTCACATTATTTATAGCAGTAAGGGTACGTAGATTTATTACACAGCTCACATTAATATTAACTGCATATGTAATGTTGTAATATGTCAATGTGTACAGGAGAGTATATATATATATGTACATAACGTACATGGAACTCTGTTACACAATCATATTATTAAATGCACTGCGCCAGATATAGCACCAGTCTAATTCGCGCCTGTATTTTTATGTACTCATGAATACGTTTGAGATAATAAATAAACAAATAAATACATAAATCATTGGGGTCCTCCTAGCCACTAAATTAAGCTTCAGAGAGACAGACTGTGACCCACCAAAGCGTGATTTAGTGAACTGAAGGGAGAACGTGAGCTAATTTTAAGATGCAACACACATACGAAATATGCAAAACATGAATTCAGATTGGGCTGCAGCAGTCTGAGGCCACAGGCTGGGAGGTTTCACCAGTTGTATCAATCTGAAATGATAGGAATTGCTATTTAGCCGGGAGTGAGTCACTCAGTGTACTATGTGTGATTGACATTATCTGCAATATCATATTGCCAATTTTTCTGGGTCAGTTTGATGCCATGCATACGTATGACACTAATGAGTAATAGGTACATATTTCTTTTACCATCTGATAGCGGTCATACCCCTTCTGTTGCCTTGGGGCTGGTCTATTGCCTCCTCTAGAAGGCCAAACCCCAGAGCTGGCAAATGCCCTCAGCCTGACCATCTACTCTCTGTCTCCCATGGCCTTGTGGCTCTTAGGCGTTGTGCTCATCTTAAGACAACATGGAAATAATAACAATAGCTAAATCTACATATGCGTAAACAAGCTGAACAAGTACATCCTGATGAGTACAGTAACGCAGTAACTGTTAGTTAGGCAATCTTAACTGATAACGTCAGTAATTTATACATTTAATCATATTAATACATACACAAATAAATTAAAATATATATATATATGTATATATATATCATGTCTATATATTATATCAGTCTGTATAATTAACCTTGGTTAAGTAACGTTACCACCACTGGTCAGACGTCCAACATTGACTGATACACCATTTTTATAACAAAGTTACTGAAGTGTTACTTGAATCGCTGTCAATACTGGGACGTTTGTGTGCTTCCACTCACAGGTAGTATTTATACATGGCTGTTTCCGGTCACTAATATCACAGGTTACATTATTACATGTAGTCACGTTAGCGTAAGCAATTGCTCGCGTTCGCGAGCTATGCTGACCGATGTGTCGTACAATGTAATGTGACACTGGAGAAAAAATTGATAAAATGACTGTGATGGATGGAAATATAACATTTATGACTATTGAAGAAGAAAATATAAACATACTGTTACTTACTTTGACAGGTTGTCTAGCACTTAGCTAACAAGTCCAATGTCAGCAATGCCTCTGTGTACTTGCGTGACCTTGGGTATTATAGGAAAGAGGCGCAGCCGTGATTGTCCATGTCCAATGTCATACTGCAGCTTGATTGGCCTAAAGCTAATCTCTACGTTGGACAGTGAATATCGTGATTGGGTGCTGACATTGGAGTTCTGACAGACGTTCTTGACCCAAGTAGCGCCACTGCTACCCCAATAAATATATTGCAAATACTTTTTTCGGTGCAAAAACGGACAGTTGCAAGTTAGGGTTTAATGATCACTGCTACGTACCTTAGAACTTAACATCTTACATGCTTCATTCAGCAGTCCTTCTTCAGAAAAATCAACATGTCTGATTTCTGAGGTAACAGACAAGCCCACTCCTAGCTGATAGTGATCCCAACAGTAGAAAATGGATGTTCTGAGAGTGTGGATGATGCTTGTACACAGAGATACCTGTACAGTGACATAAAGTTTTACAAATGAAATGGCTACTCTGGGGACAAATATCATCACACATGCTTCTAATTGATCTCCTTGGATCCACGACCATCTCAGTTTTCCAGTTATACACAAGTTATGTAATTCCAATGCATTGTTTAGGGATTATGCCCAGTATGCACATATAAACCCACCATTTTTAGACTAGTTGAAAATAACACCTGGCCATGTCTGTAAAGAAAAGTCTGATGAAACAGTCAAGAGAACGAGGGCTAGTCAAAGGCCATGGGCCGAAATCCAATATAACGATTGGAAAGTCATTGTTGTGTCTGATGAGTGTTTCCATCTCTTAACGGTGGCTAAAGCACGAGAGAAGGATGTAGGTAAAGTGACGTTTTCAAAGTAGTCGAATAACAAGCAAATACTTGTATATGCAGTGAGTAGAGAACAACAAAACGCTCTACTAAAAACAAACATCCTGGATGGCAAAAAACGTTCAAACCCATGTTCCTGGCTCAGCTGCTAGACAGAGGGGAGTCATTTCTGGAGTCCCACTATCTGTCACAATGGAGGATATTAAAACAGAACTGAAAGGAGGGAAAGGATTGATGAAAAACATATTACTACTAAAAGAAGTGGAGAAAGGGCACAAACGCTATAAGTAATCATCGACTTTGAACATGATCTCCCGAGGAAAGTTATGCTAGGTTTCTTCAGCTACTCAGTAAGAGAGTTCATTCCTCCAGCACTAAGATGCTTTAAATGCCAGAGAATGGGTCATACAGCCAGCCAGTGTAAAGGTAAAGAACGATGTGCTAGATGTGGAGGTAATCATGCTTTTGGGAACTGTGGGAAAGATGTGCCTTCTTCATTGTCTTCTTAAAATAGATCTTAAATGTTGTAATTGTGGAGGAGATCACAGTGCAGCTTTTGAGGGGTGTGAAGTACAAAAACATGCAAGAGAAGTACAAAAATGTAAAGTACAAAACAAAGTTTCTTATGCAGAAGCTACTAAGGGAGTTAGCCACGAACAAGTAGCAAAGGAATCAGCTCTGAAAGGAATAACACGGGAAACAATAGCAATGCTCCTAGTTCAAAAAGCAGACACTCATCAGATGGCTAGCCAAGAGACATCCTGTGAGTGCAGAGTAAAGGAGGGAACTGTGTAAATTGGCTTACATTGGATTAGAGCAAAATGACATGAATGAGAGAATCGAAAAACAATAGTGGAAGCAGCAAAAGAGTATCTTTGTGTCTCAAGTACAGAATGTAAAACAATACAAGAAATGAAGAACCCTTTCACTTGTGATTTGTCTCGTGATTAAACTAGTAATGGTACTCAACATCTTTCAATGGAATACCAGAAGCTTGATAGCAAATGGACAGGAATTGAAGACGGTCATAAAGGATTTAAATATTATATAAATATACAAAGATATTCTATGCATTCAAGAAACATGGCTTAGACCACATCTAGATTTTGTTATGCAGGATACAACTTAAGGGGGTGGCTGTGTCACATTCATCAAAGATAATATAGCATATAGAGGAATACATCCATCAGGTGGACATGAATGCACAGTTGTTGAGGTGTACAGAACACAAGACTCATTCTAAATACAGTAATTCACTTTTACAATCCATGTCAAACTTTAACTGCAGCAATGTTTAAGGAAATTCTGGGAGAGGCAAGCCAAAGAGAAGTTTGTTGTGGAGATTTCAATGCACATAGTAGTTTACTTGTAAGTGATCATACTGATAATAATGGTGCAGTGATTGAAGACATGATTGACACAAGGAATATTGTAGGTATAACCAAGGTTAGAGGAACAAGACTTGACATTGGTTTCTGCAAATATTGCCAGCCTATGTGAATGAAAATATGCAATGATAATATAGGTAGTGATTATTTTCCCATTATATGTACTATAAACATTAATACATGAGTTCAAGGAAATACTCCTATATAAAGATGGTGCTTTCAAAATGCCCAATGGGACACATTTAAGGAATGCTGCAGGGAGTTAGCTAGCAGCAATAAAGTGGATGTGGATGTGGATGAATGTACTAGTGATGTTACAAGTATGATAAGTGAAGCTGCATCTAAAAGTATACCTAAAACTGTGATAACTGGGAATCAAATAAATGTGACATGGTGGAATGATTAAAGAAACGTGGCTCTTATAAACCTCAGAAATAGCTTGAGTTTGGACAATTTAATAGAATACAAGAGAAAGAGAGCCATAGCACGCAAAATAATTAAAACAGCTAAAAAGAATAGCCTGGAGACAGTTTGTTTTTTCTATTGGAAGAGAGAGATGTAGGTTATGTATGGAATATGATTATAAAGATGAGTGGAAGAAGAATAATCAGACATTTCCAGTTCTAGTAGATGGAGATCCTTTTGTTATGTTGCCATAGCCGAGGCACCTGTCACCGGGATGCCAGTGCCCCCTGTTGCCTACTTCCAGCAACTGCTGCAGCTTGCTCTAGGCGGGGCTCCTGGCACCAAGATGCCAGGTTCCTCTGTCTCCCACATTCACCAGTCCCCGCAGCTCACGTCAGCTGGAGCTACTGGCACTGGGGTGCCAGCACCGAGCTATCCTCCACAGCCCTCGCAGCAGCTAGTTCTACCTATGCTTTATCCCAGTGGGCTACCATCAACATCATCCCATACACCTCATGTTCTCTCCTTCATGGGCCACCTCAACTTCGCCCGACGCATCATTTCTCAAGGGCCAGCCTTTATTTCTCTCCTGCTATCAATCCCTTCTTCCAACACATCACTCTTGGACTATATCTCACCGGACAGTTCAATCCGCGCTAAACTCCATCTTGCTAACCGGAACAGGATTACCTTCTTCTAAGATGATCAACCGATGGACCCACAGCAAATTGGTCCGTACAGCGATGCCGCCACTTAAGTCGGCTTTGGGGGTTTCCATGATAGAAGAGGGTTCGCTGTAGATCAGCTCCCGAAGCTCGCAAGTAACTGCCAAGTCGTTTCCTCTCTGCTCTACGAAATCAACCCCATAGTAGCCTCAGCCTCAGCCATTCCATGGGGCCATGACTGGTCCAGCAAGTCCATCTCTTTACTCTTGACCTTGCAGTCTCTTACCTAATCATCAAAGGATGCCACAACGCCCCATCCATCATGCCTTTCATTCTATTACACACCAGTACGTTCTCCACACAGCAAATGTCCGGGCCACTCCAGAGCCATCACATTCTTGTTTCTCATTCTAGAAGATCGGGCCTCTTGCAGACACCCATCTAACATCGGTTCCTCGTCGTTTAACTTGTAAATTATGCCCTAATTTCACTACTCGATTCCCAGAGCTTCAACATCGATAACCCATCACCCTCAACTTGTTTTACTGGTCAGCTTGAAAGAGTTTCCACTAGTTCGGCCATCAAAAACTCTGACCATCGAAATGTACCTTAGTGGAATAAGCTTCTTCTCTAAACTCTTATGCGGTAGCCTGAGCCTGGTCTCCAGCCAACTCCTGCTGTCTAACCTATTCCATAACATCACTTTCAAAGATCTTCTATGCAAAGAGCCTGCTCAAAATCCTAGCAGCTATCTTTTTACTGTTAGTATGCATCCACACCATCCGCTCCAGATACAATAATCCTCACATTGCACTTTTTTTCGCCTTTTTCGGTTGCCTCAGATGTTTAGAGTTCTCCGCCTCGTCCCAACACTTCGACCCATGCCATGCCCTTTCATCGTAGATTCTGGACAAATGGCTACCTCCACTACATTTGCTCGAATTGTACAAAAACCTTGTGCCTGGGTGCTACGGATTCCCTTCCGAAGCTACCTAGCAGAATTTCAAGAGCAGGAACACTACTCAACCGTGCCACTTCCTGCCTATCCACTCCTACTGTTCTGCTCCCGTATTCAATTCAATTCAATTTATTTTGTATAGCCCCAAATCACAAATTACAAATTTGCCTCAGAGGGCTTTACAATCTGTACACATATAACATCCTCTGTCCCGGGACCTCACATCGGTTCAGGAAAAACTCCCCAAAAAAAACTTTTGACAGGGAGAAAAAGGGAAGAAACCTTCAGGAGAGCAACAGAGGAGGATCCTCTATCAGGAATGTACAGAATATGTCATGTGTACAGAATGAACAGCATAACCGAGTTACAACACATTCAATGAATATAGTATTGTGTTGTAGTATTGAGTATAGCATTCAGTGCCCCTCCCTTCCCGTTTTTCTCTTCCTCTCTCCTACTCCTCTCCTCTAACTAGGGTCCTGAGGGTGTTCGTCATGTCTGGGTGCTACGGTGGATTCACTAACAAAGCTTCCCCACAAAACGGATGAGCAACACAAAGTTTAAGCGTTGCATCTCAATCACGTTTTCCTTTAATAAATCTTAAATCTTTAAAAAGAAAGCTCCTATTTGATGGTGTGGTCCTTGCTAGTTAATAGAATACTGACATTTCGACACCAATTGTGTTTTTAACAGTCGAAAAAATCACAGACCAACATTCCATTAAATAACATTCTCTTTTATAATTGATTCAACACAGGCTGGAAAAAGAGGGAGGAGACAACAAGCTTACATGGCCAACAATCAGATAACCTAATGCTAAGTTATGCAGTGATGAGTATTCTGCTCAGTGATGATGCATTATGATCTGTATTGTATGATGGATATTGTGAAACCTATTAGCTTGACTGCAGATTTTTGTTGTAAAATGGTTTTCATAATTTAGTGGCGCAGACTGTACTGACGGCACAGTATGTTTCAAAGTTTTGATTCATTTTTCTTCTTTTCATTTCGTCTAATTATCTGTAGTCTCTCTAATAGGGAGCAAACATAGAACAATATATTGTTTAAATTTTTTGACGTAGCACCTCGAAGTAAACGTATCCATTAAAAAGCAGCCTATTAATGAAGACATTTCAGTGATTCTGTTAAGAAAAGAGAAGAGTCAATAATAGTGCTGTGCTACTTCCCCCTAGGCAGGCATAGAGGAAGTTGGAATAGGATGATAAATCAGCGCACATAAAGGAACACACACACACAGGACAGCACAGCCGAGAGAGAGAGAGAGAGGGGGGGAGAGAGAGAGAAAGGGAGAGGGGGAAAGAGAGAGAGGATAAAACAGTCAGGCTACAGCGTCTCAGTGACTAACCACGGACTCCCTACTGCAGCAGAAATAATGGTCCGACACTCCAGAGGTAAGAATCAAAGAAATATGCAATGTCACTTTCTGTTCTATGCAGTCGTGCAGCGGAGTGAGTGAGTGAGTGAGTGAGTGTGTGTGTGTGTGCAGGAAAGAGAGAAAGCTATACAGCTCTTGTTGCCTCAGACTGAAGGACAATTCCTCTGGTTTTGCTGTTCTGTCCTTATGTGCATGTGAGTGTAAGAGCCTATTTTGTACCTGTGTGTGGAGTACATTACATTGAGATGACTTGTCACAGGTTTCCTGCTATGAGAAAGAGTCTGAATGTCTGTGAGCGCGCGTCTGTGTGACAATAACTGCTTTAGCAAGCTGTGTCATCGTATCTTGACAGTGAATTCCAATGCCGCAGTCCAGCCCCCCCTTCTCCCCCGACCCACACACTCTCTCGTCCCCCCTCTGTCCCTCTCTCTATCCCGCTAGCTTCTCTCACTAGGATTCTGCAAGCCGGGCTAATAGGCATCACAAACAGCGTGTGCCCTAACCAGATAACACGGTGCGTCCTGTCTCAGACCTTCGCTCAGTAAATTAAGTAACAACCGGTGAGAGGGGTCCTGGGTTCCTATCGCGAACAAGCCACTGATTTATGTGGAGCCGCCATGTAGATGGTCGATGCGCAACATAAAAGTTATAAAAACCATTCCCTCCTTGGGAGGGAACCAAAAGTCTCAATACCGAATTGCAGTGTCGGAAAAAAATATTCATTATTTCAACTCAGATAAGTCACACTAACAATAAACGGAGACAACGTAACCAAGGTTGAACCAAGGCCAAAACAACAACGAAAAAATCTATCTGCTGGCTAACCATAAATGACACGTCTGGGGGCCAAGGACAGCACAACGCTGCTGTCAAACTGCTGGAAACCCAAGCCTTTTTAAAAGTCAGAATGTGATGGATGGGCCAGTCAGCAGCAGACACACCGCGGGCCGAACCCACGACTCCAGCCAGTCAGAAAGAGGCACCAAAATTGACAACAGATCCTCCAAAAAAAGGACAGGGCACTCACTCAAAACACTGCCACACTAAACACAAATCACATTTCAAAATCCCACTGGGGCCGTAACAGGCAGGGGGTTGGGTGACATTTTATGTAAATCAGCTTTATCGACCAAGTATGTGCGCACATACAAAGAATTTGTCCTTTTTTTTTATTTATTTATAAAATGTTTCTATATATTTTTCGCGTCTCTCTCGAAGCACACACACATACTGGATGGATGTACAAGATGTGTAAAGATGATGTCTAAGATGATGCGTAAATATTTCTATATACTGTATATACAGTGTGTAGGATTTATTCAAGTGACAAATGATATGTACAAATTAAAAGAAAAACAAATTGCGCATTAAAAACTTTAAAATTATAATCTATAATGGCAGCAGTGGATATTTTATTGTCAGAGGGTTATTGGCAGTGTGTGACTGATGGAGTGTTCATCAGAGTGACGACCTGCAGGAAGAGACGGCTCCCAGAGGTGAGGAGCTTAAACTGGTTGTGTCCGGGGTGGGTAGGGGCTGCAGTGATGTTTTCAGCCCATTTTCTGAGTCTGGAGGTGTGTTAGTCCTGGATGGAAGGCAGACTGGCCCCGATGTTTTCCCTCTGCAGTCCTGACTGTGCGCTGTAGTGGGTTTTCTATCCTGTTTGTCGGCTGAACCAAACAACACAGTGATGGACGCAGCAGGAAACACTGGATCATTGTGGCGTACAGCGGCTTTAGCAGCTGCTGAGGCAGGTTGAACAATCTCTGCTGGGCCTTTTTCCTGATGGCGTCTGTTGGGATCTGGCAGGAGCGTGTTTGGTTATTAGCAAGTATGAAAGCTAAATCATTGGTATCACTAAAAGTATCAATATCAATAGGATTATTAACATTTATTAACAAAAATTGGGCATAACCCTGGGATCAGGGACCAATAACCAAACTGTAGATAAAGTCTCAAGATTGCTGTTCACTCAAAATGTCAAAAGTCAAAGTACGACTCCACATTCAGAGTGAATAGTGAAGGTTTGAAGTCGAGCATAGGCAAAAACGTCAAGCTATTATCACAACGCATACGCACAAAATAATCAGAGAAACTGCTCCTTAAAATATAGCAGAGTTTATTTACTTAACATTACTGATTTAAAACCAATAATATAAATCAATATCTATTATACAACTACAAGCATATTACCTAAAAGCAACAAACAATCACGTGGTGAGGTGTGTGTGTGTGTGTGTGTGTGTGTGTGTGTGTGTGTGTGTGTGTGGAAGAAGGGGGGTTGAGGGGGGATAAAGGAGAGCGAGAAGGAGCAAGATGGCGGACAATGGCGGAGGAGAGAGGAAAAAGAGGGGGGTGCAAGAAGGCGGACGTATTCACATAAAGTAATCACTTAGTGAAATACTCCACAAAGGCGGAGAGGCCGCGATTATTTAAAGTGGAAGAAAAGACAATAAATGGGAAAAGGACTACTTGTATAGATCTTTTCTCGTCTTCTGACCACTCAAAGCGCTCTAGCACTACATGCCATCACTCACCCATTCACACTGATGACAGGAGCTACCGTGCACACCGCAGGCACAGCATGCGGGAGCCATTTAGGGTTAAGTGTCTCGCCCAAGGACACAACGACATGGACTAGCGGAGCCGTGGATCAAACCGCCGATCCTCTGATTGAAGGACGACCTTGCTCTACCACTGAGCCACAGTCACAGAGGCCGCGCTCACACGCCGTGTGTGTATGAAATAAGTGTGACGCCGTATATGTGTGTGTGAGTACGTGTTTGGGTTAGTTTGGAAAGGAAGGAAAGAAGAAATTACAATTATGGTTCACAGCACTGAACGGGACTCGGGCGGTCCGTAAAATATACACTTACACGGTAAATAGTACAGTTAACAAAACCAAACAAGGTTACAAACACACTATGAACTATCTCTGCCCAGACAGCCTCTTACTTGAGACCGCTTTGTGGTAATCGGTGTGCTCTTCGAACTTGGAGGTGGAATTTCTCCAATCCTAGGATTGGTGACTGTGGTTGCGCTCTGTCAGCGACTCAAGCGGCAAACGAATCCTCCGTGTGGCAGCGGGGATTTGCTTATCGGAAGTTAGGGGGAATTTCTGCCTTCTACGACCGGCAGCGGCGGGAACAGCGAATGTCAACTTGAAGAATCTGGGAGTTCCGTGATCTTCCTCAAGGTGTGATTTTGACGCCTGATGGGGGTTGGTGCTGGTAAACCAGCCCATGCTTTTGAAATCCCAATTTCAGCCACATGGTGAAGTCCCAACATGTCTATGTTGGAAGTCCACTTGAGACCCTGGGAGATGGTGGATCCCAGAAACTTGAAGGCTTCCACAGCAGACACATTGTTGGTTAGAATGGTGATGGGATGCCCCTGAAGCCCACTCTCATCTCTACAGTCTTGAGAGTGTTCAGCTCCATATGCCCATATGGTTTGTCGGACCACAGCTACAGGTGCAGTAGGGCCAGTTCCCACAAAGCGGGAGCATGCAAGCAGCATCAGGCACAAAGACAAAGTTACACACACTACAAAGCAAATATGTTACTGGAGAAGATATTTAATTCAGACTATGCTAAGAAATTGCAAACATTTTATGAATTAGACAAAGTTGAATTTGCCATTATTGTGTCTGAAATAGAGAAAAACTGATAACTTCTTCTGCACCATAGCGCCCTCTGTTAAGGGGCTGTGCTCCCGCGGCGCCATCTTGCATGCCTTGAAAGGACCTTGTTTCATGATTTTTTCTTCAATTATGAATATTATTAAGGTTTTTTGTATTTACTGTTACACAAATGTTCAGACATCAGCAGAAAGAAACAGTTATGAAGGCTCTAGCTTAATGGCGGTACCAGCTAAAGCGTAGTTTATACTTGCCGTAGTGAAGCTGGCACGAGGCGCGTGCACCAGAACATTTTGTAACTCATCTTCACTTTTCTTGACTGCTCCTCTACTCATTTGCTCTTACAGTGTGCTGAATAAACATAATCATATGACATGGTTAAGCACCTTTGAGTAAAGTAACAACCAATGGGGAAACTCCAGCGGACCAAAGGCGTTACCTCATGAGTCATTTACTCAGCGACAGACTTTTGTGTTTACACGCCTGGCCACCGTTTCCTGCGGTGAAGCCAAAAACAACAAATCAGATTAATACTACAATCTGATAACGCCACCACATCATAACAGTCATATTTTTGACAACATTTAAACTACAATGAAACACAAACACTTGCCATCGGCTGCATAGAAACCTGAGGCCTGCATCAACTGGGAGCTGGACAGCTTTGCCTTGGTGGTTGCCAACTCCCTCCGCAACATAGCCACCTTCCTCTCCTGCCATCTAACACCGCCGACCAAGATATGTGCACTGCAAATACAAAATAACCAATGTACATATCAATCACAAATTACTCTTGAGACATGCACAAGACACATCCAGCAACTGAAACAGCAAGGTTTAAAAATGCTATGAGGGATTATAATAGAATTTATTTAACATAATTATCGTCTTCTTACTGCTGTACATTTAAGAAACATTGTAACAGGTTTCAATCACAGGATACAAATATGTATACTGTAGGATTCCTTGCAAAGGCTAACTTGCAATATTTAATTAATAATTACAACCCCTGTCCCTGGTTAGAAAACATAATAAATAGTGACATTCTTATGTGAAAGGAGCATATAAATTACAACATTTACATTGCATTACAATTATTTGACATCTAAATTGGGGGAGAAGAATCAGATGCATAGTAACAACACAAACAACAATAATAATAATAATAGTCATACTAATACGAATACTAATACTCAGGAACTGGCATTCCTGCCTCACAACATCCCCCTCCCCGTCGTGTTTGGCAAAACATATTTTGTGGGAGAACTTGCTATGATCTGACATACAACATGACCCAGTACACAACACACAAATGAACTACACACAACATTACAATCCTGCTGCACCAGTTATAATGTCCGTGAGCTGGAACGAGTTAGCTAAAAAGCCAATAAACCCTGTAGGAGGAGTTGGAAAAAGGTTGCGAAAAATAAAAATGTGAGAAACAAAATTCAAGAGGGCCGACTTCTGGTTGGGCCGCACTAATGAAAGACAATGCAGAATATGTGAAATTATGAAATGATGTGCGCAATGTGGGTCCCAAATTTCGTCAATATTCGAGCCACTATGTCATAACTAAGGCCTTTCACACATTAGGGGGCGCTATGGACCCTCGCTAAATAACCCAGGGACCTTTAGCCTCTGCACTTTTGTGCTCAGGCTCTAATAATCGCTACAAGAACGAAAGATTCCTCTCGCTTTCAGTGCCAGGGTCCTGAAAGTTGCTGACGTTGTTAAGGTTATTGTTGAATTGTATGTTACAGGTAGCATGTGTTAAGGGCAGTGTTTTACTCTGTTTTAGGTACCATGACTTCTGGATTGAGGCCGATGATCTTGTTACTGTTGCTGCTGTGTTCTTGGAAACTGGCCATAGGCAAAGAAGGAAAATCCAAAGGAAAGAAAGGCAAGCAAGTCGTCTGTCCATCGTAAGTGAATATACCGTATTCTCCAAATTCATCCTTTCTCAATATGCTGCCATTACTAACAACATTATCCTCACAATTTGTCATCATTCCGAGACCCCATCAGGTCACATTATCCAGATATTATTTTAAAAGATGTGCAAGTACATTACGTATGGCGTATGTTATTCTTTGTGCACTATAATAGCAATTCTACCAATACTGAAAAAAAATGCGTTGAACGATTTTTATAGATTTGCCTTTTATCTTGATGTTTTCTGCTGTGTGATAATATGCATTATGTTCATGTTTTTGCTGAAGACGCGTTTGGGTTGTATCCGTTCTTTCTATAACACTCTGCACTCACATTAAAGTTTCATGGGGGACTTTGTCTAATAATTAGATATGGTTAAAAAATGGAACGTGAACAGTTGCAGACATGTGAATACCAATTTGGCATTGCCATGTTTGGCGATACCAAATGAATATTGCCACATCACATATTGCAGTATAGCAGATAGATAGATAGATCATTTGACTTAGTGATAGGAATGGTGCCAGAATGTTGGAGTTGGGTTGAAAAGTGCTTTACAAAGCAATAAAAACAAGAAGTGGGTTTATGGTCTCCTCAGTTGGTTTAATTCTGTCTAAAGAAGGACTGAGACCAATCACACGTTTGTGTTTCATCATGACAATGTATGCAGCCTGTCTGTAATTGCACAATCAGTCATATGTCTTGGCCCGATAGAGAGACATGTGTTTCAACAGCTCCATAAAAAATATCCAGCAAGTGTGGTGATGTTGGGACAAACTGTCATTGATGTATGGACTGTCCCGTGCACATTATTGGAACTGATGGCAAACCCCTATTGAGTAATTTCAGAATAGTTTTGCTCATGTGGTTAAACCTCATCATAAAACGTTTTGTGATGATTAGAGACTAGATTAGAGTTCTAATATATAGTTTGATTTGTGTTGTGCCACATCCATTTTCTGAATTTGTAGGGCCCTCTGGTGGTCAGGGTACGTTTCAGGTTCTCATGTAAACATGTTCTGCAGGTTGTTTTGGTGATTGGTCCAAAGGTTGCTGACTTTGGTCTGTTTATCTGCAAAGCCACGCCCTTTGAAGTTTATTAGGTAATATCTTGAAATCTAAATTGACAATATTTTGATACCTTTTACAAGGTTATTCCAATAATGACCAATAGGAACTTTGGCAGGAATCAGACCAAAGGTTTAAGAGGAGATGTAAAAAAAACAAAAATTCCCCAAAAATTCAAAACGTCGGAAAATCGAGTTAGTCCGACTTTAGTCTTTAGTCCGATGATCGGGCCTTCACAGCTTTGGGCACGTAGAGGGTTCTGACAGGATGCAGGTTGACGCGGCCGTGCACTTCTAGGACCATCAGACACTGCATGCATGAGTTAGACAGTATTTCCTCCGTGGACCAGCCAGGTCATTTTGCCGGGGCTTAAAAGCCGTAAATGTTTACAGTACACTCAAGTTATCAAGACCGCCATGCCACGGCAGTGCCGCTCCATGAAACCTCAAAAGCATTGCAATTTTGTATTTTGACGATCTTTAGATTGTCCTGACCAAATTTTAAGTCGATCTGAGGAGTTCGTCAAACTACAGGGCTAAGAATACACATGAAATACACACAAATTTCTAAATGGCTGACTTCCTGTTGGGTTTAGAGTATGGCCCCAATAGACTTTTATTTAGGTCTACGAGTGTTAGTTGTGCCTACAAAATGTCATACATCTAAGTGAAACGTACGGCGAGGGCTGCTTCGTTGAAATTTTAAAGTATGGCAAATGTAACTTCCTGTTACCAGTAGATGACGCTATGTCTATGATTCAAATTAGTCATGTCGATTTCTAAAGGCCATGGCTATCATCAAACGTGAAATTTGTAAAAGATCTGATCATGTGGAGTCAAGTTATAACTGTTTCTTTTTTCATGGCAAAACATTGTGCTCCTGTGGCAACCCAGATTACCAAAAAGGTAAAAGATCCGTAACACAGCTTGATGAAGGTCACCTAATAAGCAAAATGCACTCATGGCTTGTAAACACAAATATGGGTCCCCAGTGTGTCTACTGACCCCCAAAGTGTCTCAAGCTCAAGCTACTTGTTCTGTTATTGGCTGCATGAACCAACAGAAAAGTCTTCATGGAACTTCCTTCCATCATCTGAGGATGGATTAACTTCATCTTTAGGTTTTTTTTTAGACATTTTTATTGAAATGTCCTCACAACAACAGGAAAACTCTTTCTCAACGAGGGTCAGTAACATCTTCCTGAAGCTCTGGATGGACCTGTATCGGCTGTCTGTGACCCGATTTCAAACTTGGAAGCTGTAAGTGTTGCCATTTTTATGTTATTTTAGTTCATGTTAACGTTAGCATGCTGCGCTGCTAATGCGACTAGCTTCGATTGTAGGTCCTTAGGCTGAAGTAATGAAGTAGTAGGTAATACAGGGAGAGACTGTGTGGACAATAAGTTTCATATGCTGGCTTTGTTAGCGTAAAAGAGACACAAGCTAAAATAACCTAATTGAGATTATGTCATTAGACTTTTACACTGTGTTCATTGCTATGCAGCAATTCAACAAGAGAAATTCAAGACAAGACAACCTTGAATGTGCTCATGTTTCTTGGCTATAAAAACGGTTCACATCGCGAGTGAGAGGAATTATTAGTTGAGTCTGTAATGCTCTTCTAGGTGCTTCCCTACCATGGGTAGCCGATTAAAAGACATTGCAACGTGAGTACTTGTTTCAGTTTCAATGGCTCAGGCTAAAGAATACGTAAAAGTGTAATAACACTGGCTGATATTAAAAACGTATTTGGTTTCATATAGGCAGAATGGTAAAAAAATCCTGGACCATTTCACATCCTGACTATGAAAATGTAATGCTCTACCAAAGATAGTAATTACTGACTATGAGCAACACGACACAGTTATCTGTTACAGTCAAGCGTTATTTGGGTCGACAGATGACAATATGAATTATGCCATATGCTTTACAGCATGGGTCACTAATAGGCAGACTAATGGGCACGGCATTATATCACATGGCGTGCTCAAGAAAGACAAAAATGGACAGACTCTTATATTTTCATTCTTCTTATGGGCAGTTCAAAACCAGTGTGTCTCATATGTTCAGAAACTGGCGATTATTAAAACCGTCATAGTGAATACAAAACAATGCTAAAATCTTTTGAGCAAACGTACCCACCACTCAAATGCGAAATGAAAGCACAGCAAATAAACAATCCAAGAGCCCAATATGATTGATCCATCAGAATCCTAACACATCCAACAATGATGTGTACAGGAAATAGAGCTGAAACTAGTGGTTTCCATAATCAGAGATATAGTCACTGCTCACAATTGTCTCTCTTTTTAGACGATGAAAAGAATATGGATATTGTGGCTTTTTTGGTTGGCATTACAGCAGACCTGAATTAAGTTAATTTAAAACTGTAGGGCAAGGACAATTCAGTTAAATTATTTTTTCTATAATGAAGTACTTTATTTTAAAGTAAAACTTACCTTATTTGTATAAGATGCACAAATCTTCAAAAGCTTTCTGTTATGTATTTTATTTTAAAATCCAGCCCTTTTTTTATTTGAAACAAGAGAAGAACATTTATTTATTATTACAGTATATATTATTTATAGTTCATCCAGTTCAATTAGAAAACTAACAATAAATATTGTTTAGATATTATCCAATTGAACTTTCTTTGTTTGATTTGAAAGTCACGTTGATTCAATTTTCTCTCACTGGACGTCATTGAATTTCAATTGGAAACCCCTGCTCTACACTATTATTAAAGTGTTTCGAACATAAATTGCAGCTTTGAAATATTTCACAGCATAAATAAGGCAATAATTGTGTGACAAGTAAAGCTGTCTTTACGTTTACATAAGATTGGTAATTCCATCTTCAATTCTGTTGACATGCTGCCCCACTTTGGTAAGTGTAACTGTCCTGACATAGTGTGTCGTCATGATAACATGGGGACAGCCCCTACACTAGTCAATATACCATCCCAGTGAACACACATTGGGGGCCCAAAAGGCTGCACCTTGGCTGATATGTGCTGCCCATCTGGGCTACCCAACTGGGACACAGCCAATGTTGTCCTTGCCCCGCCCCCCCTAAATTTGACCATTTGTTGACATAGGGGAAAATGAAGTCAGATATGTGTGAGTCATCAAGTTGTCTCAGTATTAGTGGCTGCAATGAGCCTGCTTTCCACTACACATCTTTTTAAAGCGTGGTTGCAGACTTGATACGGCCACTCTCAATCCATGCTCAGCGTGGAGCTCAGATCTGTATTTTGTTTTGAGAGGCAACAGCAGAAAAGCCGATCTCACAGAGGTAGGATGTGGCGAAGGGAAGCAGAACGCCCACATCCCTCTGTCCGATGAGTGGATGCTCCCTTTCCACACCGAGCCAGAGCTCACTGTCTGAGCTGTAAACCTCAGCCTCCGGGGAGAGTCGGACGTCATATCGATAAAGTGGTCCTCTTCATTAGAGCTGAAATCAGCCGGTGTTGCTGCATTGAAAGGATCTCTCACCCAGTCATACTGAGCACTGTTGTGTGGGAAGTATTTTTGAAAGTATCCCCTCAGGGAAGAGATGTGCTCTTTGAGACAAGGAATCACTGTGGTAGAATTCAAATCACTGGTTTCAGCAAATTCACTCAGATTCTCAAAGGAATCCATATTCCCTTGATCAAATCTCCAGCTTCCGAGTGAAACCGCTGATCTGGTCTGTCAGGTGAGGAAGGTGCGTGTCTCGGCCTTGAAGATGAAGATTTAATTAATTCAGCTTTCCAAATATGTCACTGAGATTGGCCAGTTTCATCAGAAATTATTCATCAGCAAACTTGCCTTCAAATTAATAATTCATTTTAAATTAATAAATTTGACTCCAAAAAATATATGCATGAGTAATGCTACAAAGATCAAATTCATTATAAACTGAGTCCATCTCCTCTTTGCAGAATATGTGTATGGATAATATGGATAATAAGTGTACAATTTCAATTGTACTGTCCCGTATATGACATATGTCATACGTATATGACGGATGTTTAATGTAAAAAAAAAAAAAAAAAAGAAGTGAAAAACGTTCCTGCAAATTCATCCCTCCTCCTCCAGAAGCAATTTCCTCTCTGAGCTCAAAGACTCGCGACAACACTTTCCCTGGTGAGAGCCCCCGAGCTCCGCTGTGAAACAGCACAGCTGAATGTTCCATCTCCTCACAGAGGGCGGACAACAGTCATGCTTTCAGGGGTCTTGTTTTTATGAAATTGACCACGCTGATAGCATCGGTCAAAACCTTGTGTAGGTCACGGCTCATCTGTCTTGCTGCGAGCGCTTCTCTGTGGATGACACAGTGTGTCCATTGCGCATTTGGAGAGACGCTCTTTATCAGCGCCTGCAAGCCCTTCTTTCCCCTGCCATGGTCTGTGCACCATCTGTGCAGAAACCCACACAATCCTCCCATTTCTGCCCGTGTTCTGTCAGGTAACTGTCCAGAAGCCTAAGGAGCTCATCAGCTGTTGCTCCGCCTGCAACTTACTTGCAAAACAGCAAATCCTCAGTCTTTACTGCTGTCAGTAGCCTCGTCCACTCGCAAGGCAACACGTGTGTCTGTCAGTTGTTCAGTGAGTTGTTCCTCCAGATCATTTGAAATGTCACTTATCTGTCTTGCAGCTGTGTCATTGAACATTGAAATTTTGCGGCGCTTGTCTCATCAAGCATCGTTGAAACCATATGGAGAGCTGCGGGGAGTCTCGCTTGGCCGTCGCGCATGCGCAAGCGTAATCTGTTAACGGCGTAACGTGAACGTTAACACTAAAGTACAGGCATTTCACCATGTATTTATTAATTACTTAGTTTTATGTCCGTGTACTTTGTACTTTTGAAATATGTGAAGTTCTCAATAAAGTTCTTGAAATAAAAAAATTATGCATTTCCCCCTGAGCCCCACCTGTAATACCACTGCACCCCACTAGAGGGGCGCGCCCCACAGTTTGAGAAATACTGCCCTAGACCAAGTTTAATGCCTCCCCTCCTACAATTCTAGACTTTAAGACATGTTTAGATCTTGAATGTCACTATTTTCAAGACTTTTTAATAATCCATGGGGACCCTCCTACTAACGAGTGTTTAAAAGGTAACTAAAATGTATTACTTTAATGAAAAGAGACCGATAAAGATTTACTTTCAAGGAAAATATTTAGATAGCTCCAAAACATTGTTCTTCTCCTAAAATCACAAATTGTCATTTTATCTCTTTCTGTATGTACAGAAAAAACAAATATAAGACGTTGTGTTTAGTGTTTTATGAGAATGAACCATAACCATAAATTAGTGGGCCATAAAACCAAAACAGTGAGCTGATAGATACTATAATGCTCTGTAGAGAATGAGAATCAGTGTATGAATGGGTGAACGAACATGTAGTGTTAAAGCACTTTCAGTGGTCAGAAGACTAGAAAAGCCCCATTCAAGTATAAGTCCATTTATCATCCATTTACCATTTACAATAAAAAAAATTGATTATAGCTGCTTTAAAGTACGGAAATGAGACTGATTGATGTTCTCATTTTACTCATGAAATATTTATTGGGAATCAGTCGAGCTGTTAATGACTCTTACTGACTCCAGTTATTGACTGGAGGCGACTGTCGATGTGTCCTTGAGCAAGACTCTAAGACTCCAAATTGCAGTCCGGCGAGTAGACTCACGCGAGAAACAAAGCGGGAAAATTCGCAACACTTTTGGTGTGAACGCAGCGTTAGAGTCCTAATGGGCAGGCGGTACCTTGCATGTGTATGAATGGGTGTGAATGGGTGAATGAACATGTAGTGAAAACGCTCTGAGTGATCGGAAGAATAGAGAAGCGCTATGCTAGACAGAGCATTTACCATTGAACTCCTTTTGGGACGGTTCATAGGGTCAGTGAATTGCTCTTGGCCCCTCTCCTGAGCCCACTTTGTCTTGTGAGACCCTAGCAGGAGCTGTTGTCCCTGACAACACAGCTCCCAGGTCACTGGGGCACACAAACTCCACCATGGGAAGGTGATGATTCATTGGAGGGGCAAGGCCTGCAATGACATGTCAAAAGGGCTTTTCTAGCCAGTTTTAGCTTGCTCTCATTGGCTACCTAACATGTCAGATCAGACTTTAAATTGTAAATGGACACACCTCTTCCTGCCTGTGGTACTTAAATCTCCTACTCCAATGAGGACGCTCCTCTCAGAATACAGGGCGTGGGGGGCGGGGGGGGAACTTGATTTTATTTATTGAAAAAAATAGGAAATGTATACAAATTAAAATTAAGTTCAGTTTAAAAAATAAGACATCTCAAGAATTAAATAATTTAATAGTTTTAATATACTCACATTTTATGTGCAACTAAGCATAGCAGAAAGCTTTGATTGGTAAACATTACAAACTTACAGAGTACAGCTTTAAGTCTCAAATGTCTTGTTTCAGAAGCCACTAAGACCAAAACCTACAATTGTATTGCAAAGCAGCGATGGCCCCTGTGTGACAGCACAGATGTTGATGTAACAATGGATGGACATAAAATGATGGTGGACAATGAAGAGGCAGACATCTATTGTACTTCTGTCCATCCTGATAGAGGATCCTCCTCTGTTGCTCTCCCAAAGGTTTCTTCCCCTTTTCTCCCAGTTAAAAGGGTTTTTTGGGGGATTTTTTCTTGAACCAATGAGAGGTCCCAGGACAGAGGATGTTGTATGTGTACAGATTGTAAAGCCCTCTGAGGCTAATTTATCATTTAATTTTGGGCTATACAAAATAAATTGAATTGAATTGAATTTTGTTGGCCCCGGGTGTTCTGTTGGCCCTTTATCATGTCTATGATATTGCATATTCTTGTCATGTGAAATTTGTTTCCCCTTTTGAAGGCGTTTATCCTGAAGCTTGACACACTGCATGTAGCACAAATGGGTTGGATGATATTACATAAAGTTGCTTCCTGACCCACTTGTGTAAAACGGTTGAAATAGGGCTAAATTGGTTAGCATGTTTGGTTCAGTTGCTAAAGCTGACGCGTTTGTTTTGCATGCAAAGGTTCAAGGTTTGGGACTTAACTCTGGCGTGGCACAATTGTTTAAATTGTTTATTGTTTGCTCTTGGTTATGTTGTGGAAATGCTATGAACACCCCCCCCCTCCTAAGTCATATCACATGGTAGCACATGCAGGTTGAGTGACATTACATAACATTGCTTTCTTCACAACTTGTTTTAAATGGTTGAATAAAGTGAAATTGTTTACCATGTTTGGTTCAGTTGCTTAAGTTGACGTGCTTCTTTCGCCTTTAAAGGTTTACGGTTTGGGATCCATCTCTGGCTAGGAGCAATTGTTTTAACTGTTTGGAGTATAATGAATTAGAAGCCGGGGTCACAACAATGAATGGAACAGTATGTGAGTAAAACACCGGCTAAATACTGGCTAACGGTACTTTTTTACTCATGAAGTCTCTTCAAACATAATGTTGCATTTTACATTAAAATGAACAATCGGATGTGATAAAATGTTGAACTTTTGTAGCAATACATCACAGTAAAGTGAAGTTCAGTACATCTGCCGGTGTTTGTATTATCCTATGATTAGTTTGCCATAATTCCTGTTCATGTAAAAGATGATTTTATAGATCATCACTGAAATGGTCCTGGAACCCTTATTCCAGTGTTCCACTATTTTAATGTATATTCTTTCTATTTTCTAATTTTAGAGGACCATTTTCACCTGGACACAATTTTTGTGTGAACAAATCCATTGTTATGCTCTTTAAATGTATAGTTTTTTCTCATTTTCCAGAAACCTTAGTGGGTTCTCTAAATAACTGTTTAAGGAAATAGTTCTTTAAAGAACCTTGGTCTGAAAAGTTTTTTATGGAACTAGAAATGGGTCTTCTGTGGCATCACTCTGAAGAACCAGTTTCGGTTCTAGATGGCACCTTTATTTTTCTGCGTGTAGAAACTTAATAGATTATGAGTCATAGTACTTCAAATATGGCATGAGCAGAAAAATATCAACTGTTTAAATTCTAAATACCTTTGTTTCTTTGAAATTTGGGGGAGTTTTAATGGAAAAAAAGTTATTAAGCTAATGAGTTTTTATAAGAGAGCTAGACCCATCACAATCTGTGAGCGCTGCAAAACACAGCTATGTTTTCTCAAAAACTATAAAAGATATCGATAAGTTATGCTATGGGATACGTTAGGGCTCACTCTGACACTAAAATAAGTTAACCAAAATATCTGCTGTTAGAATCATTGTAATTGCTAAGCTGTCAAACTAGCTTTCATACCCTAAATGAGAGAAGTGAAGCTTGCCCAAAATGCAGAAGTCAATGAGCCGGGACAGGACTGTCGGAGGGGATAGCACCTGTGAGGGGCCTGGAGCAGTAACAGATTGGTGTGTGTGTGTGTGTGTGTGTGTGTGTGTGTGTGTGTGTGTGTGTGTGTGTGTGTGTGTGTGTGTGTGTGTGTGTGTGTGTGTGTGTGCGTGTTGTTGGTTTTCGTTGGTCCAATGTTGAACTTTTATTTGTACTAGAGTTTTTTTACATAGTGGTATAAGTACTTCATAAATAATCTGAATCCACAACCAGTTAATGATTTGAAAATGTCTGTTTGTTCAGGAGCAATTAATTGTTCAATAAAAGTTGTATAATGAAACACAGAACCTGACACTGATCTGTTTATTAACTACAATGTATTGACAATTTTAAATGACTTTATAGCAAGAAACTTGTTTTGCTTTGACACAATCATACTGAGTTCATAGAACCAGCAGATAAAATGTTTCTCTCATAAAGTTATTGCACAACTTAATTTAGCTTTTCATGTGTGCAGTGTGTCTGTGTAGCCTACATTGAATCAATAGCATGTTATTTAACAAGGAAGCGGCAATAATAATGATTAGTAAAACTTAATAATACATGACAAATGAGTTTTTAGATGGGAAGGAGCTGATTGGCTGGCCTGAAATCCAGGTTACCATAAAGCCAAAGGGCAGCAGACACGGGTAGAAAACATCTGTAATTTCTTAAAAGTTAAGCAATTTAAAAAGTGACAGTATTTTTATATTACTATTACAATGCTTATTAATATAAGCATTGTAATACAGACCTGTGTTGTGAGCAGCTTACACATGAGCACCCTGTAGGAGACTGTCATATTGAAAACGCAAATTAAAGCAAGGCTAGTGATTAGAATTAAGTACGTCTCTATGTTTATTATGTGGTGGCAAGTATTGACCTCATGTACTCAATATCTGCTGGATACATTTTGTTAAATACAGGCCAGAGGATTATCCTGCAAAATAATTTGTATCTATTCATTTATTAAATAATATCAAATAATATTGAAAACTGATGCATTCTTGATCAAACCATCTGTCAGCGTTTTGCCTTTTAACAGACTTTGTTTTATACGATCAGCTTGAATAGCTGCCTCATGAAATATCATATTGATATCATCAATGCCCTTGTTTACACCATCTCTGGTGGGGACATATTGATTTTGGTCATATATTGACAGTTCTTTCATTGGGTTAGGAGAGTCCAAAGCTACGATGAATTTGTCTCTGCGGTCTGGAGCCCATCTGTAAGTAGGATCTAGTTCATACAGATCACTGGGTTCCCATTTTCTGTTACTCATTTGACCAGAGAGTTTATAGAACATATTTATTTGGTTGTGGTCTGAAAGGGAGGATTGTGGTCTGACCGTGAATGTACTGATAGTGGAGAGGTCCATGTCAGGGACTACTACACAAGACCATGGAGCTGAGGAGTATGTGCATCTCCCTAAAGAGTCCCCTCTGAACCTACCTTTAACTATCTACATACGTTTTTCTATTTCTCTGTACCACCGACAGAATGAATGTAATTGTTATGGGGGCTACATAAATGTGACTGTGACAAAAGTATTGCATTTTTTTCCTCTCTATTTTTATTATTATTTACTGATGAGAACGAATTGTCTATCAAAATGTTTTTGTTTTAAAATGTTAAACATGATTATAAAATGAACATTGTTGATAAAATCGAGTTCTCAATTGTTTCATTTGTGGCACTATTGCTTGTAGCCGATTTAATCATTGATTAATTAATTTATATTAAAATATGTACCGATAATTACTAACGTAATCATGAATCACCCATGATTTAGTGTAAAAGGAGAAGGACGGCACTCAGCTTCAGCTATAAGACATAATTTAACATTCTATTTTAGGACACCACCCAATTTTGGAAAAATAGGGAAAACTTCTAATTTTGAAATTAATCAATTAAGTCTTGACATGGTGTACAGTGACTTATAATTTTATATACACACAAATTAAATGATCATGTTCTTTATAAAGGAAATATTTATTGGTCTATTGACTACACCCTAAACGAGGGGAGAGATAGTACGAAAGTACTGCGGGAGAAAAGTAACTTTGCAATTTCCCAGGAGGCCGTAGGACTTTGACATGCGTACAGCACACAACACTGAACAGAAGTGTGAAAAATCAAGTGGCTTTTTCATACTGTGTGGTGTTTAACGCGGAAAGCTGGTAATAAATATAAATTCACTCAAGCGGTCATTTTAGTTTTTTTATGACATGTTGCGTTTATTGTTTAATATGTCATGAGTGACGATTATTTAGTACTTTCATAGATCACAAGTTTTCAGTGTTTCAGGTTTAACTGTCGGTAGTCATTCACGGGACGAAAGTAACAGATGTTTCTTTAGTCCCTCTGCAATAAGAAGTAGTGTTATTTTCTGCCGTTACTGTAGTCAAACTGTGTGTTACAGTATTCATCAACACATGTGTATGACATATTTCACCAACAGAATATGCTTGGGGAGGTGTGGCTAGTGTCTCTTCTGTCTGCACTGGTCCCATGAGGCGTGTACTGAAGGCGGAGAGCATTACATCTGTCACAACTGTGACAATGGATGAAAAAAGAGAAATGAATGTTAGTAAATAAATGTGTTATTATCAACAAAGTTATCTGAATTACTGTTATACTGTTTTCATTTTCTTTAACAGTTATATTGTTCATACGGTTGATGAAATTTGATATGAAATTCAATGTTTCGTTGTTAAGTTTAAAATTACATATCAACAAGGGTACTCAATTTTTTTTAATAAAAGCAAGAATAATTACAATAACAATTACCATTGTGTTACTTTTGACCCATCTAGTAGACCATATGAAGTAAACTTACTATCATTAATTAATGTTACTTATTGACTTGTATCAAATTTATTTCGTTCTAGTTACATCAAACTCATTCACATCTGAAAATGCATTGTTGTCACCCGACGGTTAATTCTGATTGGCAGACGGGAGGTTGCTCTGTATGGCCACAGTTTCTCTTTGGCAACTCAGCGTTTTGGATCCTGTGGGATGTCATTAGTAGTTTGCTTGGATTGTATTTTTCCATCTCTCATTCCGGGAACAGTTTTCATTGGCTCCTCCGGTCTCTTTGAGCCTGGTTGTCTCTGACGTGGAGGTTTGGCCTGAACCTTTTTCTTTACCTCCCCCTCTCTTCCCCCAGAGAGAGAGAGAGAGCTGCAGGGGTCATTATGGCGTCCTCGCCAGTCTCAACATCTCTTTTCATTTTAGAGTCTTTTCTTTTAAAGTCTCTTTCTCTTTATAGTTGCCGGTATAAGTTTCCAGCACGCTGGTGCGTCACAGGTTGGAGCTGTCGGCACAGTCCGCAGTAGTCGACGGGTCTGTAACACAAGACCAGAACAAGAGGCAGAACCACAGAGCAGCGAGGGAGAGATTTCTGAGATCCACTGGATTTCCTCTCAGCATGTGGAGATGTTCTTCCCACGCATGGGTGGGTTGTACAGAAACCACTCGCATCTCAATGACACATCTTGATTCTTTCATATTTTTTTTATATTTCACCTTCTTTTACAGAATTAATAGTAGTTAACTTGCATCGTCAATTAGCACTGTCAGCTCACAGCAAGAGGAGCAAAGGGTTCGATCCCGGGCTGGCCAACCGTTCTATGTGGAGTTTGCATGGTCTCCCTGTGTCAGCGGGATCTTTCACCGGGTTCTCCAGCTTTCTCCCATAGTCATGGTTAATTGATGTTGAGCGTGAATGGTTGTCTGTCTCTATGTGTCAGCCCTGTGCGGGGCCAGGGCGTACCCTGCCTTCGGCCAATGTCAGCTGGGATCCGCTCCAGCTCCCAGCTGACATTGGCCGACATTGACCCTGAATAGGATAAGCGCTTACAGATAATGGATGGATGAATATTTGAAAGCTCGTTCAGAACGATTGGCTTTGCAAATTTTGTCCCGTAGCATCATTTCATTTTCATTAAGAAACGCTTCTGCAACACCTTAGACATGAGCCTCGATGGCGTGGATGCAATTTGAGTTGAAAAAGCACAAGATCAATGGAATAAACTGTCTTTCATAAGCTGGTCCAAGTGGCTTGCATTGAACCATTCTGAGATCTCCAACAGGCACTCGTGATGTTTCTGGCTGGGACGATTATTCTGACTGTTGCAGATCTCTTCCCAATACTTAGAAAATAATATTTAAAGGAACAGGAGAAAGATGGTTTTAACGGGGACACAATCGTCAGCACACTGTGCTTTGTCTCTCTAATCACTTATAAGTCTTTCCAGACAGGAGGAGGTGGAGGAGGGGTGCAGATGAACTCTGACAAACAACACATTTTATTAGAGAGCCGGGTCGTCTTTCAATCGGAGGATCGGCGGTTCAATCCCTGGCTCCTCCCCTCTATGTCGATGTGTCCTTGGGCAATACACTTACACTGACACGTCGGCCAAATTATTTAGAGCTAGTGGGCAGCTGGCACCTTGCATGGTGGCCCCTGCTGCCATGCAAGATGTCACAGGAGAGTCTTGTTCAGGTAGTACCTTGTGTGTATTATCACCAGTTATGTCCAACAACATCTCATCACTTTCAGCCTGGCATACAGAAAAAGACATGTGATTCTCACCAGCAGATTTGACATTAATCAGCAGTTAGGACCCCTCACTCTCATTTTAAACTTGTTGATAGAATGAGAAATTCAGCTATTTGAGGTGCAATTCATAATTAATCTCTGTATTTGTATTTGTGTCTGTAACTCTCTGTGTTTTATAATCAGTTATGGCAACAATGACTGACGCTTTCAGACACAGAAACGCACAGGTAATTGTGATTATCTGACAAAAGCCATATCAGTTTCTGCTTGTTTCTGATTGGTCCATTGCTCTTACGCCTTTTTTTGGGACCTTTCTCTGTATTTTACTTTTTATTTTACAGATTTAAACCTTCAGATGTTTCAGATTTAAAACTTCCTCTGTCTCTCTTACAAACAAACACACACACACACACACACACACACACACACGCACACACACACACACACACACACACTGACAGAAACAAACAGACATACATATGGGCATGTATGCTTTCATTCAACTTTATAATATTAGACTTCTCTCTATCAAATACAAATCGCCACAGACACACTTGATTCTGATCAGCTGATTCCATCAGTTTCTCCCTGTCTGTAAGGGAAGTGGAGGAATGTAGTTAAGCTAAATATTACGCTGATTTCTCTCTAATGCTTGTACTAAACCTTTTGAAATATTGTGCTTTTATATTGTAATTTCTTATAATATTTCAGCCCCTTTAGACAATCCATCTCTACTTCCAGCTTTGACAGTATTATACATTTTAGCTTCTTCAGGCAATGCATCAAGCAGGTAACAGGAGCTCACAGATGAATTTTCAAAAGCTTGAAATAGTAATGGAATTTTACGGGGGTGCGTGATAAAGAAAAGAAAAAAGTTTACTGTGGCCTGGACGAGGCTGGATTCCATAATAACAGCCAGTAAATGGTAATATGAACCAATTTAAAGTTGTTTTCTTATTTTCCTGTAATTAGTGCATGAGAATAATCTTCAAATCATTTTCAAACTATTCCATTTTGAAATTCTACGACTTTTAATCTGCATACTTAATTTAAGCTTTTAATCAGGTCACAAAGTTATTATACTTCTTCCGTAATTTTTTCGATCGCTTACAACTTCTTCATACTTTCAGCTAAAGAAACCGTTTACATGTTAAAACGTTATGCTCTTTAAGGACATTCATGTTTGTATTGAATTTTATTTTATTATTAATTATTTTACTATTACTTTTGAAAAATGTCTTCATTTACCCTGTTAATTAAGTTAATTAATTTCAACTTCCACCTTTTGACAGGATCACATTTTAGCTTTGAGCTTTACAAGCAATAAACTTTGCTTTTAGCTCTTTAAGGTATTGCAGTTCAGCAACTATGCTTCCATTTTTCCCCAGTTTCCAGTTTTTTTGTATATTTTTTCCAGCAGTGCAGTGCTGTATGCGCTTTAATACTTCTGTACTTTCAGCAATTCTTTGCAATTTATTTTAGCTTTCAGCATTCTGAATTCTGATTCAACATTCACAGTAGTGTTATCCTGATCTTTATTCAGTCTGCCTGATGCGCAACAAGGCTGTTAACATTGTGCACAGCACACTGACTGTAATTGACTATTGTACTCAACTGTAGCTTGGACTACTCAACTGTAGTAGTCCAGACCTGAGGACACCTTCATGCCAATGTTGACTCATGAGTCATATCACCATCTACTGGCAAAAGGAAATCAGTGTTATGTGACAATCTTTATCCGATTTACATTCAATTTGTATCGTGTGCTCTCCACTTGATACATAGTTTATGTTAAGCACATGTTGTTTAGAGCCACTTCGTGGACACAATGAAGATATAAAAGAAGGAAGGGGTCATTAAATCACGTAACTCACATTGGTGCAAAGCCGGTACTGTTCCACATTGCATTTGATTGTAATAGAACATCGTTGTTATCAACACCTAGCCAACCATCACACTGATGGAGATGCACCGCCGCGTCAACCAGCATCCCGCCCGCATCCTCGTAACCAAAGCCTTGATTCAGTCTCATTTACGGGCGTTCACTCAGAATGTCAGTATTTCTAAACTATTTTACATTCATGAGCGGCACAGTGAAGGACTGAATCCGAGCACTGGCCGTCACAACCAGCTGTTATCACAACACCTATGCACAACTAATCACAGACACTGCTCTTTAAAAGTACCATAAAATTGATATAACTTCAGCAATGCCGATCAATAATCAATAAACAGCTATGACCGCTACATCTGCAATAAACAAGCATAAAGACCAACAAGCAAGCATGTGTATGGGTGTGTGTGTGTGGGCACATGTGTGTAGGTGTGGGTTAGTGAAAGAGTGAGCGGGGGAAGCCTTCAAAGCAAAGAGCATTCTAACTGGGGCTGAAGGACACAATAGCAGTTCTTTATCACTCAGAAGCCCGGCACGCAAACTCAGGGTCGTTGGCCTTCGCCCTGGTCCTTGGACTGATCAAATGCCGCTCCCTGATGCTAACACAAGCAGGGGCCTACAGCGGGGGACAACACAATCAATGTCAAAGTGATAAACACTGAAACACGGAGCAAGTCCAATAATTGAGGTAGTCTCACACAGCATTGACCAGGACTCAGCAGTTCGTCTAATTCACAACACACAGAAAAGCTTACAGCACAATAAGGCTTACAGTGAACACACTTCATTCAGGAACTCTCCTGAGTTTCTGTCGACCTCGTCCAACGGGAAGCCAGGATCTGAATTCAAACTAAATGCTAAATTTTGTCCTTGTCCAATTGTTTTGGCTTCTGGCTTTCCATGTCGGCCTCTGTGCCGGCCTCTTTCTTTCTCACCCACATGGTGAAGTCCCAACACATTTCAGAAAACACTAAAGGCTTCATAGGTAAACTATGCCCTGGCTTCAACTAAATAAATAAAAATGCAACCATTACATAAGGCAGCGCTGGGTACAAAGACTCAAACAGTAATATGGGAGGAAACGTGGCTTCATGTATGGTAAACCCAACCTTCTTCTATTAACTCTCTGTTTTTTAGAGATTTCTGCTGGAAAAATCTGAGCCATTTTACTACCAAAAGTCAAAATTTTGTGGGTCTCAGCACTCCTTTTGAAGGAAGTGTGGGATGGTTCGGGCGGACCACGTCTTGTCCATATGTACTTGTTTGTACCTTGGAAAAATACTATGGGACTCAGTAAATGCAAAAATGTATCTGCACATCACCCTGTTATACTCTAATTTCACATGTATCCATAATTTATGTGTGAAAAAAAGCTTCTTGTACTTCCAGTGTTTCAAATTTAGATGTTTATTATTTTCATTCCAATTTAACAGCCAGTTGTCCCCAGAAGACTTGGCCCAGGTCCCTCCGAACTCCACCTCCAACATCTTGAACCGTCTGATGGTCAGTTATGACCCAAGAATAAGGCCTAACTTTCAAGGTAATGTCACAAACTATACAGGTAAGTAGTCACAAACATTTCGTTTGCAGAAAGATGGAGGCAACACGGGACCAAAAAGTATGTTTCTGTGTGCTCATCCAGAATCATAATGTATTTTTCATTAAAGGATCAAATCTGGGTACATGGCTATTGTTTTAAGGCAGACTTAAACCACTGTATAACCCAAAGAACACACTGTATATATTTATGTTATGATAACAGTTCGAAATGTATCAGGTGCATTTTTTTTTAGCATAATATTAATCAGATTGTATTTGTCTGTGGAGGAATGGCATTAAAAAGTATAATACTAATAATAGTACTTTACCTGAGTTTTTCTATTGTACTTTTTACAGTTGCTTTACAGTCTGAGATTATTAAAACAAAAATATAATCAATAAATAAATATAGCACAATAACATAATATTATTCTGCATAATGAGTACTTTACTTTTGTCAGTATATTTAGTTGATAACAGTTTTATACTTTTCCTTGTGTAACATTTTAGAAGCAGGATTATGTATGCTACACTGTATTATTGCTACTTTCCCCAAAGTAGAATTTTGATACTTCTACCAACACAGTATGTTAACATCAGTTTTTTAGTAAAATGGCTTGTTCATAGTTTTTTTCTATTTTACAGCCACGCCATAACATAAAGTCATGTTATGCAACGTGAGGTTTGTAAAATCAAATGAAATGGCAACTAGCCTGCTTCACATTACAAATTATACTACATAGGCTCAACTCTCTGCCTTTTTTTTCTTCCACCTGGAACTGTACACTCTGCCATTTCTCTTCTAATCTTCACGCTTCGAGTCTCTCAATATTGACTGTCAGAATAGATCAGTCTGGTTTCATATTTCTTCATGTTTGTCTATGTGTGTTTCAGGTATCCCAGTTGAGTCCCGGGTGAACATCTTCATAAACAGCTTTGGGTCTATCCAGGAGACCACTATGGTGACACATACACCACAGACACACTTAGTGTTATTTAATTTGTTATTCTATTTGGTATACAATTATAAATAATGTTTTCTTAATTTGGGTGAACCAAACCTTTTACAGTGGTCAAAACATTGTAATATTATTACTAGAAATATTAACATTGTAGTAATAGCAGTAGATGTACAAGTAGTAGTGGAAGTGGTAGCAGAAGAATTAGCAGGAGCAGCAGGGGACATGGTGACAATTATCAATGCAACATCTGTCTCTCTACAGGACTACAGAGTGAACATATTCCTCCGTCAGCGATGGAATGACCCTCGCCTACGACTCCCGACTGACTATAAGAGTGACTCCCTGACTATTGACCCCAACATGTTCCAGTGTTTGTGGAAACCAGACCTTTTCTTTGCTAATGAAAAAAACGCAAACTTCCACGATGTCACGCAGGACAACATTCTGCTCTTTATCTTCAGGAACGGAGATATCTTAATCAGTATGAGGTACGCACACATATTTAGATCAATACCCAGGATCCAGGACCCAGGACTCACCCGTGTAGCATTTTTGCTTGTAGCAGATTTGATAAATATTAGTTATAATAGTTAACATCAAAATATGTGACAGTTATTAAAAACCCAATCATGAATAAATCATAAACCCATGAGTATAAAAAGGGGGTCTTATTCTTCATAAATTTGTTCGAGTGTCAAGATCGGCCCTAAGTAGTTGCATCTCATCTGCTGTGAGTCTATCCAGGCACGTGGTAAATTCAGAGTCCAACCACTTAGTGACCTGGAGGTCCTGAGGACAGTTTCTGGAAGAACTTTATCAGTTCAAATTAAAGGTTAAATATTGTTTTGGTCATCATTGTTACTATCACATTTCAGTTCATGTCATCTTTGCGTCGTAATCCACAACGTCCTTTAAATAGCATTCAATCCCAGCCACAGAGCCGCTGGCGTCTTTCCTAATTACCACGTCAATGTTGGTTTGTTGGTTGGTGGGTCCACCACTTTAGTCCACAATAAAACATCTATGTCTAAAACAACTATTGGAAGGATTGCCATGGAATTTGACTAATACTTTTCCTTAACTTTTAACCTAGCGCTATTATCAGGTCAAACGGTGTGTGTGTGTGTATGTGTGTGTGTGTTTCTGAGTGCAGGCTATCGGTGACTCTGTCTTGTCCCTTGGATCTTACACTCTTCCCAATGGACACACAGCTGTGTAAGATGCAGCTGGAGAGCTGTGAGTACACACACACACAATGTTTGATATCTACAGGGAGTGAAACCGCTTTTGACAGGTATTAAAGTCAACTGTAACCATTCTAAAAGCCCGGATACGGGCATTTGATTACTTTTAAGTGCAGCAAAAACAGAAACCTGGCAGATTTAAGTCAAGTTAGATTTCCTGTTGTACAGAAAAACTAGCAGCTTTTTACAGTCATCCTCCAATGTCTCTCTGCAATTGGGATTATGTTTTATGAACAGGGAAATTCATCTGAACAATATGACAGAATGCACAGGTTTCAGCAGTCACTCATTTCTTTCTGCCACTTTGCTGTTGCGGAGCACTTTATACCTAGCATTAATGCTGCAAAGCTATATCAAAGCAAGATCAAAGCACGCATAACAGTCTCTTCTCCAGTGCACATGTTTATGCCATTAAATACACATTTTATTGGACTCGTGCGCACCATGTTCTTTCTACTGCTACAGCCCAAAACATAGACATCAGCCAATACAGCTGTTCAGTTAATTTGGTTAATAGTTCATATGCTTTGAGAACAGCAGATTTCACCAAAGCATACTTCTAGAAGTAACATAAGGATAAGCCTCCTGAGCATTGCCGGTTAACACACATTGCAACATTAAAGTGTGAGTGGAATCAGACCACCCCCGTGCCTCAGCTAGCGACTCAAACACTGTAAGGAAAGTTTCCAGCTCTTTCTCATTAAATCTGGGAACAAACTTCAAATCTTTCAAACCATCAACTGACCTTGGCACAGAGCGATTGGGAGTAAGCAGAACATTACCCGCCAGCTTCCCCTCTCCAAGAAAATCCCTTCTCAGTTTCTAATTGCATAAGTAACATTATGTTTGCCCCATGTTGAATTTTTTACGTAAAGAAAACAAATGAAGCCAACATGGAAGTGCCAAAAAACGCAGTTCCTCAAATTGCCAATGGACGCCGTCTCCAAATGCCAGTCAATCCTCATAGACCCCATGTTAATATGCCCAACTTAACAACAGAATTAAACATCTTTACAGCCTAGTACCGAAAACGGTTTGGGTTTTTATAGCTAATATGCCCGTTCATGAAAACTATACATGGGAGAATTTTTATATAACTCCCCCTTTTAGATAATATTGAAATGTTTTCCGTGGTCGTTTGACTAGTAAAAAAGAAAATGGCAATTGTTGCTAGTTGTTATGGTGACAACACAAGTCAGTGGGGCTGTAAAATGTTGTCGCGGTTAGCCCAAAAGAGACGGATGGATGTCTAGTAAGACACGTAGCTTGTCCTTCTTCTGAGCGGGTGTGAGTGAAGAGGAGGGACTGTTGCATGGCAGAATTAGCAAGCTAGCTAACTAGCCAGCTGTCCGCACGTTAGCTAGCTAGCTCGCTAACAGATTCCACCATGCCTAAAGAAGACAATCTATGGTTTAAACAATAACGACGCTGCTGTATTTACACCTCTGTGACGTTATTTTGAGTGTTGATGGAGCTGCTACAATGTTAGCAGAGCCTAGCAGAGATCGATCTGAGTTCCATTAAAAAGTTGTTTGCTTGTCGTCTTGCGGATAGAACAAAGCATGAATTCAGACTTTATACAAATCTGCATCATTTCCTTTTTTTATCCGTTTATTGCAAATAAATCAAAGCAAAATTGTTTATTTTGGGTTCATAGAGCTGTAGAAAGTTAGTTTCCCGGGATATCTGGGACTTCCACAAAAAGTACAAAGCAGCAATACTGGTTATTCCAGCCATGATTGATGAAATGTTGCTTTCAAAAGTTATTAAATCCCCAACTTGACATGCTTCATCCTAAACTGATGACATCTAAATACAAATATTGACTGATAGTCTTAGCATCACGTTCTGGCAACAGGAAGTCAGCATTATGTGACAAACATCTGACTCACATTAAATTTACAAAGTTTTGTGTACACTTGATACAGAACAACATAATGCATATTTAGCGCATCTTCTATAGATCAACATAGTGGAAACAGGAAGCGGTGAAAAGTGAGTTTCACATAATTTCCAGCACCAGGTACTCCACACAAGAAATACCATCTAACTCATGCGTGCAGTTAGTTTACTGTCGAATGCAATATTACATGGAAAGTGTACTCTGAAAATACAACATGCCTTGGCCTCTGACAACATGGTGCTTTTAGTAGAGACGATTCTATGAGGTCTCAGTTAGGTGTGCTTTCCTGTTTACTTTTGGCTTTCAAGAGTTTTATTCAAAAACACAACTTGTGCCTTTCTCAAGCTTTAAATGGCATTTAAAAAAAATATTATTAAATGTCAAAGATCCAAGATGAAATCATAATTTTGGAGGACTTCCAGTTGGGCGCTCAGTTAAATTAGCGTGCCCATTTCCCATGCCCACGTCATAGTTTATGGTCATAAGTGAAGGGGTGAAAGTTGGACTGGTTAAAGACAGATAATCTGTAATAAGGTCTGTCTCCAATATGCAATATGCAATATGCAGCAACAGGGAAAAAAGGGAGTGTGGGGGGTGGGGGGAGAGAAAAGGGCAAAACATTCATCCATTATCTGGAACCCCTTATCCTATTCAGGGTCGTGGGGGGCTGAATCTGATCCCAGCTGTAATTGGGGTGAAGGCAGGGTTCACCCTGGACAGGACGCCAGGCTATAAAGAGTGCTGTTACACAGAGACAGACAACCATTCACGCTCACATTCACATCCATGGGCATCAATTAACCCAACCTGCATGTCTTTGGACATGGTCTTTGGAGGAAGCCGGAGAAGCTGACACGGGGGAGAACATGCAAACTCCACACAAAATGGCCGGCCAGACTGCGTTCCAACCCGGGCCCCTCTCGCTGTGAGGCATGAGAGCTAACTACCACATCACTGTGCTAAAGGGCAAAACAAAGAGAGTTTTAAAATACATCTAAAAATGATACAAAATCTTAGCATATAATGTACAGATAATATGTGTTTTGAAACCAAAGTCTTGTGTGGAAAAGGTGTTGATGCGGAAGATAAATATTAATTTTTATGTTTTAGTTGGCTATACCACCAGTGATCTTGTGTTCATGTGGCAGTCGGACCCAGTTCAGATGGATGAAATTGCTCTCCCTCAGTTCGATATCAAACAAGAGGACATCAAATATGGAAACTGCACAAAATACTATCAAGGAACAGGTTAGTATGTATTAATCATATCATTATATTCATTAACATAATCATTAACATAAGCATGCATTTAGCAAATGAGCAGTTTACAACTAGCACTACAAAGCAAACAGTTAACTCTTTACTGCATTAACTGTTGCATTATAGTTTACATTCATATTTTATTATTGATATTATTACTGATTATTGATATCGGACTACTCAGCCCCCCAGGGAAAGCTTATGCCAGGGTGCTGGAAAGGAGGCTCTGACCGATTGTCGAACCTCAGATTCAAGAGGAGCAGTGCGGATTCTTTCCCGGTCGTGGAACAGTGGACCAGCTCTTTACCCTCGCAAGACTGCTGGAGGGGTCCTGGGAGTTTGCCCAACCAGTCTACATGTGCTTTGTGGACTTGGAGAAGGCTTTCAACCGGGTCCCTCTGAGGTTTTTGTGGGGGGTGCTGCGGGAGTATGGGGTTCCCGGACCCGTTGCAACTGGCCATCTGGTCTCTGTACAACCGCAGTAGGAGCTGTGTTCGTATTCTCGGCAATAAGTCAGACACGTTACCGGTGGGTGTTGGCCTCCGCCAGGGCTGCCCTTTATCACCGGTCCTGTTCCTGACTTTCATGGACAGGATATCTAGGCGCAGCCGGGG
This sequence comes from Ophiodon elongatus, assembly GCA_016806645.1. Classification (NCBI taxonomy): domain Eukaryota; kingdom Metazoa; phylum Chordata; class Actinopteri; order Perciformes; family Hexagrammidae; genus Ophiodon; species Ophiodon elongatus. The sequence goes on along the minus strand of JACSYO010001146.1, from coordinate 215,141 downwards.
GGAGGAGAACGTCAGATTCGGGGGTCTCAGGATCGCCTCTCTGCTTTTAGCAGATGATGTGGTCCTGTTGGCCTCTCCAGACCATGACCTCCAGCATTCTCTGGGACGATTTGCAGCCGAATGTGAAGCGGCGGGGATGAGAGTAAGCAACTCCAAATCTGAGGCCATGGTGCTCTGCCGGAAACCGGTGGATTGCTCCCTCCAGATGGGGACGCAGTGCCTACCGCAAGCGAAGGAGTTCAAATATCTCGGGGTCTTGTTCACGAGTGAGAGTAAGATAGAGCGGGAGATCGACTGACGGATCGGTGCGGCTGCAGCAGTAAAACAGGCGCTGCACCGGACTTGGTGAAGAGGGCGCTGAGCCGGAAGGCAAAGCTCTCAATTTACCAGGCGGTCTACGTTCCGACCCTCACCTATGGTCACGAACTCTGGGTCGTGACCGAAAGAACGAGGTCTTGGATACAAGCGGCCAAAATTAGTTTTCTCCGTAGGGTGGCCGGGCTCGGCCTTAGAGATAGGGTAAGGAGATGAGTTTCCTCCGTAAAGGTGGCCGGGCTCGGCCTTAGAGATAGGATAAGGAGATGAGTTTCCTCCGTAAGGTGGCCGGGCTCAGCCTTAGAGATAGGGTAAGGAGCTCGGACATCAGGAGGGAACTTGGAGTTGAGGCGCTACTCCTTCGTATCGAAAGGAGTCAGCTGAGGTGGTTCGGGCATCTAATCAGGATGCCTCCTGGACGCCTCCCACTGGAGGTTTTCCAGGGCACGCCCAACTGGTAGGAGACCCCGGGGAAGACCCAGAACATGCTGGAGGGATTATATCTCCCAGCTGGCCTGGGAACGCCTTGGGATCCCCCAGAATGAGCTGGAAAATGTTGCAGGTGAGATGGAAGCCTGGGTCTGGCTGCTGGGCCTGCTGGTTCTGCTGCCTCTGCGACCCGACCCCGGATAAGCGGATGAAAATGGATGGATGGATGGATATTACTACTACATTTTATTTATTTTTTATTTAACATTTCATAATTTTCATATATTACTGGAAGGTAATATGGTAACACTCAAGCTTGAACTGATGATTGAACTTTAAATGCAGTATTTAAAAAAATGGCATGCAAAACTATTGCCCCTTTGTAAATGTATTCGTAATGCTGCATTTAAAAATAAAATAATATATATGATTTGATTCATTCAAATGACATTATAATCAAAATGAGAGGGTAGTAAAGGGGACATATGAGGTTAGTCTTCTACAAGCTCCATCATCTAGTAGTTCAGCTTTTGGCTAATCCATCAAAGGCTCTACCTCAGAACCCAACGTTTGCTGCACCTACTAACCACACAAGTATGCCGTTGTAAGTATTTAGCACAACCACACTGGATAAGTGGAACCTGTTCTTTGTTCATTTGTGACTGAGTTATAACTCGATATGAAGTTATGGATTTTACACAAGCTTGGGTTTTTCACTTATTTTGAAGATGGCCTGAGATTACCAAAGGCTGTTGTCAGAAAAACAAGTCCTTGTCTGGTGATATTGAATGAATTGTGATAGGGAATTCATCTTAATACAACAAATCCCTTACAATGACAAGGCCAACACCAGCCTGAAAGAACCAAACCAAACGGGCGAACACAAGAGTTAATTTAAATCCAAACCGAACAGGTTAGTTGTGAAAGCACCCTAAATTTCAACATTAATTAAAAAAAGAATTGTAGGTGGTTTTACGCAGAAAAACAGCGCCTTTGTTGTTAAAGTGAAGACAACGTCTGCTAAATCCATACAATAACTATAAAAATGGTTGTTCTCTGTCTGTTCCAGGATACTACACCTGCGTTGAAGTGATCTTTACATTGCGTCGGCAGGTTGGTTTCTACTTGATGGGAGTTTATGCGCCAACTCTGTTGATTGTCGTTTTGTCCTGGTTATCATTCTGGATCAACCCTGATGCCTCAGCTGCGAGGGTGCCTTTGGGTGAGTACCACAAATGTACACTTTACAGCCTGTGAATACATCAATTTACTTTCAAGTATGCAATATTCAAATATTTACAGACGTTGTGCACACTCACAGGTAGGGGAACCGAATTCTGCCACTGTCTTATGTTTCAGGTTGTTTTTCTACCAAATTTCAGGATCATGTCCTTGCTCATTGACATGGTCCAAGACCTAGAGGAAGACCACTCTGTGGATTCTAACTGGGCAGTCACGCTTAACAAAAGCTTCTGATTATTGTTTTTCCCTGTTAATAAATATGATTAACACTGAAAATGTATTTATAAAATTAAAACTTTAATTTGAATACAGGAGTTAACTCAACAAGCCACAGGAGAGAAAGTGAGGAAAGAAAACCCAGCGGGAAAAAGGACCCTGAAGACGAATGTCCACACATTTAGCTGGTTGGATACAACGTTGCTAACCTAACCTAATCATAGTGTAGCATGGATCAGTTCTGACCAGGGTCTTACAACTCTGGTCCATGGACTTACGCATTAACTTTAGCACTTGTATGCTACGCTAGCTACTGAAGGTGTACCAAATGTGTAAAAACTGCTGCTTTGGCTTTTTAATGATCGTCACAGTGAATACAGACCTACCCGGCTTTACAGGAACAGCGTTGTTCCTTCATTCCGTTGTCTTCCGTCTTGAAGGCCAGGTGATGTGCTGGTTCACTTTACACTGTGATCTGCTGAATCCGTTCGACATCCTGGATTTGTTCCACAAATGCCGCTTTTGAAGATAATATTTATTCAGGGAGTGCAGTTAGTGACTGTGTGGGCTCCGTGGTAACTCTGACAGCTTGGGCCCTCAAAAAAACAAATTATGTGTCTGTGTTGCCTGTCAAGTGGATTGTCATCTTGTCTTTGTGGACAAAGGAGACAAAGGTAATGATAGGTAAAGACAAGAGAAATCCAGACTAAAGTGGTGCAGAGATTGTCCAAGCTCCTTTTACTGGTTGCCAAAGGCAGAACTTAATCTCTTCTTCTGTCAGGGCTGGGAGACTTAACGTTTGAGTGGATGTGTGCCAATTTCCCTTCTGTATTACAGCTAGTGTGCCGCTCTCTTTCTGGGGCCAACATAAGCCTCTTTCAGACATAGAATAACAGCAGTGTGTTACACGCCGCATCACTGACGGATTTGACTTTATTATGCTGTCAATCACGGGTGACGCTGCCCACACTTCATCATGATGCTATTCCAGAACACACTCCGCTGCCCGTTTTATAAAGTGCAATGCTGGATGAGCGTTTAATGGCAGAAAGTTAAAGATTAATTCCAAATTGTTTGCATGCTGTATTCACATGCTGCGTTTTGCATGAGTGAAAATTGAAAAAAGAAAAATAGGGGGAGAAGTGAATGTTGATGCACAGACACGAGTACGCAATGAACGGTTCTCTGCGGCGAATGGCGGCAACTACCGGGAGGAAGAAAAGGAGTTCTTCGGACACAGCAACCGAGGTGCCTGTGGGTGAGGTGGACCCTGAACACTTGTTCCCTCCTCGTTCGTCCATTCATGTAGGCCTCATTACGAACATTGCGTAATACTATGGCTAATTGGTGTACAGCGACCAGACCGATCACGACAATGAGTGGTAACATTTGAAAAGCTTGGTAGGTGACACAATTTAATTATTTATTGAAGTTTTGTTACGGTGACCTTGGCCTGCATCACGGTCAGCACTGAAAGTGAGGATATGGAGTGCAATATTTGTGCGAGAGCAGTCATCGGCTTTAGTCCAGACGTTGCTCATTTACACAGTTCATATGTGCAGGTGAGGGGAGACGTGTCGGGTGAGGTGACTGAGTGTGTGACGCATGGGTCAGAGTTTCTGTGGAGGCACATTCTCCCTGTTCCTTTTTTATAGATCACAACGTTTGTGTGGTAAGTGGCGCACGCCTCTCTCAGGCCCCGTTTTGTGTGAACGCAACGGTTATGAATGTTTGTTTTTACCTCTTCTATCCCCGTCGCACCACGAGTTTTTACAAACTAATATGATATGACAAGAGTCCCCTCCTAAAACGGTCTCTTTTACATTGTTTCCTCGCTTATTAAAGAGCTATTGCGCATAAGATATGAAGATTGAGACTTATTCGAGAGGTATTGCAGCGATCTTAAAGGGTGCAACAAGAAATAGATTTATTCTCTAACCTTCAGGTTAATCTTACAGCGTTTACTTCAGACTTGTGGTGTGTGGAAATGACACCAGGGCGCCCCAGACTTAACCAGCTGACACTGGTCTTCACAGCAGATTGTAATGTTAAATTTATAACACTCCCAAATAGAATGAGTTCTAATCGAGAAAAATATTACATTTATCATTGATTTTCTGAATTCTGCCCTGATCAGGAATCCTATTGGACCAATAAATCCATCGATTCATCAAACCAACCTTCCTTTGTCACGCTATCCCACAATCTAGTTGATGGGTTAATTACATGTTGACATCATCTCACTCAACACATCATTGCTACAAACCAATGTTCCCACATCGAAGTCGAGTTACTTTGACGCAAATGTCACTTATCTGGACCTACTCTCCCCACGTGGTGGCATTCATGTGTGAACGTCTGTGTGTTTCCAGGTATTTTATCAGTACTCTCTCTGTCCAGTGAGAGTATGCTCTTGGCGTCAGAGCTACCAAAGGTTTCCTACGTAAAGGCCATCGATATCTGGCTCATTACCTGTCTACTTTTTGGGTTTTCATCACTGGTGGAGTACGCTGTGGTGCAGGTCAGTTACACTCAAACACACAACTGTACACACACAGTCCATCTCCACACCCATCACCGGGGTCAAAGAGTCTGGGGATGATGGAAGAAGAATGGAGTAAACAGCAGCGGGACACCAGCAACGGGGAAAAGTCCTCTAGGACTCAGGAGTCATAGATGGAGGTCTAGACCGGCTGGTGGAATTAGATCAGTTTCAAATAAATACTCTGTGGATGAGAATTGTAAATATCAATCACAAAAAAAACTACAGTAAAACAAATTATACAGTTTGGGTGGTGTCACTGACAACACTTATGATGGGGTTACAGGCAGCAACAGACCAGGTGGCTACACTTAGGGAAAGTATTCACTGTGGTATGTAAACAGAAAGGAGTGGAACATCTTTTCTGTAATGTTGAAGTTAAAGGTAGCTTGATTTAAATATCCATATGTAGGAAAGTATTTAAAGTTACAGTGATTATCATTCTGTTCTCATGTGGATCAACTTTTCTCATTGAACGTTGTCTCTGCTGACTCCACACACACGTATGTATTATTCTTGGGACTAATATAGGCTGCAGTAAGAAATAACTCATCAGAGCAGCAGATTTATTGGTACATTTGTACAAAGACAGAAGTAACGTAGACAGCATCACACAAAGTTTATTAAGACTCTCCTAACTCAACAACTCGGTATGTAAAACGGTATGATTGTTAAGGGGGTCTGTTATTGAAGGTCAACACAAATTTACTGAATAGTACAGTAAACAGCAACCAGAGGAAATGCCCAGTTTCTCTTTCATGTCCTGTAAATGTCCCCACTGCAGGACTAATAAAGGATTATCTTATCTTATCTTATCTTATCTTATGCAGCGTAATGATGAAATCAGTTGAAATTAGGGCTGTGCAGAATGTCTTTTGTTTTATTATTCAAAGCTTCTACTGCGGTTTTCAAATGAAGCTTTCTCTTATCATATTTTATGATGTCATCACCTTAAAAAATCAGGAAGAAATATGATTGTGTTACTGTGGTTATGCAACTGAGCACAGCAGTGAGGGCCCAGCGTCAGCAGGAGGCTCCTGCTGTGCTTGATAGTGCAGAAATCCCCCGTCAAGTGACTGGAAATTTAAAATGTTATCAGTATCTCTGATGGCAAGCTGTGCCAGCGAAATTCACAAAATCCATTCACTCTCACTCTCACTCTCACTCTCTCTCTCTCTCTCTCTCTCTCTCTCTCTTTGCTCTCTCCCTCTCTCTCTCTCTCCTCCCCCTCTCTCTCTCTCCCTCTCTCTCTCTCTCTCTCTCTCTCTCTCTCTCTCTCTCTCTCCCTCTCTCCCTCTCTCTCTCTCTCTCACTCCCTCTCTCCCTCCCTCTCTCTCACTCTCTCACTCTCTCTCTCTCTCCCTGTGATTCCCTCTCTCTCTCTCTCTCTCTCTCTCTCCCCTGTTTCCCCCTCTCTCTCTCTCGCTCTCTCTCTCTCTCTCTCTCGCTCCTCCTGGTTTCCCTCTCTCTCTCTCTCTCTCTCTCTCTCTCTCCCTGTTTCCCTCTCTCTCTCTCTCTCTCCCCCTGTTTCCTCTCTCTCTCTCTCGCTCTCCTGTTTCCCCTCTCTCTCTCTCTCTCTCTCTCTCTCCCGTTCCCTCTCTCTCTCTCTCTCGCTCCTCCTGTTTCCCTCTCTCTCTCTCTCTCTCTCTCCCCTGTTTCCCTCTCTCTCTCTCTCTCCTGTGTTTCCCTCTCTCTCCCCCCCCCCTGTGTTTCCCTCCCTCTCTCTCTCTCTCTCTTTCTCTTTTCTCTAGGTGATGCTGAACAGTCCCAGGCGGATTGAGGAGGAGAAAGCCAAAATGGCCCAGAAAGAGAAAGAGTTGCAGGAGAAAGAAGGAAAGATGGCTGCAAATAAAGCTAACAACACAGTGAATGGGACTGGTGGAACACCCATACATGTCAACACTCTGCAGGTAAACACAGCTCGGCCATGTGGACCAGCAACTCAATTATGGCTTCAATCACAATTTGCCTCAGGGGGGCTTTCCAACATACGACATCTCCTCTGTCCCAGGACCCTCACATCGGAACAGGAAAAAGTTCCCCCTAAAAAACCTTTAACGGGGGTAATAAAGGAAGAATCCTTTAGGAGAGCAGCAGAGGAGGCCAGCAACGTGCATGAATATATTTCTGTCGCTTACATTATTTGTGGTTGTGGCATTACATGTGTAGCCTGATATTATTATCAAAGTAAATTAAATGTAATGTAAAAAAACAACTGGCTCATTTGGAATATTATGAAACTCGTAACCAAAGTAAACGAGTAAGAATGGCATTGAACCAGTTCCCGAGCTAGGAGTGGCGGTCTAAAGAAAAAAAGAGTCGTCAAATGGTTCGAGTCTCGTCTCAGATTTCTAAAGTGACATGATCAAATGATCTGACTCCGTCTCCGTCTCTGTCTCTCACCAGGTGGTAGAAACTCGCTGTAAGAAGGTTTGCACCTCCAAGTCGGACCTTCGCTCCAATGACTTCAGCATCGTGGGATCCCTCCCACGGGACTTTGAGCTTTCAAACTTTGACTGCTACGGTAAAGCGGTTGAGGTGTTGGGGGGCCACAAGTCCCAGAACAAAACCAACAAGAAACCAGCGCCGCCCAAAGCCGTCATACCTGCCGCCGCCAAGCGCGTCGACCTCTATGCAAGGGCTCTCTTCCCCTTCTCCTTCCTCTTCTTCAATGTTGTCTACTGGTCCGTCTACCTGTGAGAGGGAGAGGAGGAGAGAGTACTGTGAAAACCAAGTGGTTCGCATCCTGTCGTTCCGTCCCCATACTGATATTGAAACTGCATTGAACTTCCAAATGACACAGCAGATGTTAAATTGAACGTGTACCATTTCAGAGCCGTGTTTGCAGAGCTTCGGAGGCCGCTGTGGTCCCTGGGAGTAACTGTTCACCAAAACCACTAAACCTTGGGGATGTTCCCTTGAATCCCCCTGAATCCTCTTTAAACCCCGGCATTAGGTAGGCCCTGCATGTGTGTCTGTGTGTGATACAGCACAACGTATAAACTAAACCCTTCTGTGGTGACACCAAGACGCCTACGCCGCGCATTAGAAATACAGGCTTTTTACCAAAAACCCTTTGATGTTAACGGTACAGAGCTCCAAAATGGCCAACACTAATTAAAGACATGTCAGTAATAAATGTAAGAATATACAATGACTGAATGAATAAGTATATTGTAAACCAGAGTAAAGCAATTGAATAAATCCTTACAAACATACGTCGTCTACGTTATTTCGTCATCACAACAGTAACGTTTCTATTTTCATGTATGATTTTTAAAGATTACTGGAGCCACCATGAGATACATCCTTTAGGTTCCGTACATGAAGTATAATTGTTCACTTTGCATAATGAAACATGTCAGTTCAGAGCTATTGGCTCATTTCACTGTCCTACTTGTGCTGATGCAAATGTATGTTGACCCTCGCGAGCTCCTTCTCCGATAGCCGATGTCGTCTCAACGCTGGTAACGCGTCGCCTGTGCCGCTGTCACGTTGAATGAAGACATGCAACGTGACCCAGAGCACCAAGGACGCCGACCTCCAGGAGGACAGACAGAAGTTGTGCATTTTGAACGCGTGTAGAGCGGAAACTAGGAGGAAGAGGAGGCGGAGCCAGATCCAGGTGTAGCGGCTAGCTTAACCGCAGCAGGAGTAAGGAACCCTTCATGAACAACACGGAGTGAAATGTGAGGGAAAAATTGGTAGAGGTTGCTCTCCTCCACATTGTTACTGTTGCTACTACTACTACTATTAATACTAATACTACTGCTACTGCTACTACAAATACTCTTAATACTGTTGTTGATACTCCTCCTACTCCTCTTACTACTACTGTTGATACTATTACTACTAGTACAGTTTTTACTGATAGAACTACTACACCTGCTGCTGCTTGTAATATTGATACTACTGCTGCTGCTACTATTACTGCTGCAGCTGTTACTACTACTGTAAGTACTACTACCGTTGCTCCTGATTCTACCACAAATGGAGCTTAAGCAGTAGTTCAGAAAGGAAGACTCTCTTTACACTCCTTTTATTCATAAATCTCTGTCTCTATTTCTCCCTGTGACTACTCTATGAGCTGATTGGTGGGCGTCCACTTTAAATGAACCAACCAGATGCTGCACAGTTTCTTTAAGCCGATCATATCGTTTCTGTCAAACTTTTAAATGGGTTCTTCGCTCGGCTACTGTCAGTTGTCATTTCAGCTCGAAACCAGAAGCGACTCTCCTCCACCCCAGTCACCTCCACCCTCCTAGTCACCTCCAGCCCAGGCTCCTCCAGTCAGCATTCAGTCCTACTGCTCATTCATCATCGGATTTCAGCAACTCCCTTCTTCACCAGTAACACCAGTATCTGGACTCTAGGGGGATTCTGCCTCATCAGAACTCGGCATCACGGCCCCTTGCTCATCCTATTTCAGGATAGAGTCCAATCGCCAAAGACTTTGCACTAACATACATAACAAATGTTATGCATATGTAATAAATTATTGTTCAATTCTAAACAAGTCTCTCCTGATTGAACTACTACTAAAGGTGTTGCTAATATTACTGCAATTGCTGCTGATACTATTACTATAAATTAAAACCTCCTTCACCCAGCACCATATCTTATTTTAACATAAACAGACAATGAAATTACAATTTCCTTTAACCTTTCAAGAGTGCATACTTTACAACTTGTCACAACCACAAGGTCTATTTGAATAATTATGATGTTATTATAAAGTTAATAACTGTGAGATTTGTCTAGATGTATAAATATCAGTATATATGTTACTGGTTAAAAGTAAATGAAGATGGAACACAGAAAAAATGAAAAGATTTCAGGTTTGCCTAAAACAAAAAGCACTTTCAGGATGATCATCCCTTTGGAATAATGCAGTTGCAGATTTAAAACTCTTCCAAATCATAGCACAATATGTGAACACTCTCTCTGCAAAGTTTGACTTTGATAAAGTGAAGCAGAAAAAAATCAGAGAGTTTTTAGTACAGACAGTTCATGCGAGGTCTCTGAAAATTATGAATTGGCATGATAAGTGCAATTTGAATTTTCTCATGTACCAAACTATATATTTCATTTGTATATCACTAATGATGTTCAATACATCCATATACAGCAGTAACATACACAATGCCAAACCAAAATAATGTTTTTTTGCTCTGAAATCCCCATAAAAAAAAAAAAAAACGGTGGATTGCTCCCTCCGGGTGGGGACGGAGTGCCTGCCGCAAGCGAAGGAGTTCAAGTATCTCGGGGTCTTGTTCACGAGTGAGGGTAAGATGGAGCGGGAGATCGACCGGCGGATCGGTGTGGCTGCAGCAGTAAAACAGGCGCTGCACCGGACCGTCTTGGTGAAGAGGGAGCTGAAGGCAAAGCTCTCAATTTACCGGGCGGTCTACGTTCCGACCCTCACCTATGGTCACGAACTCTGGGTCGTGACCGAAAGAACGAGGTCTCGGTTACAAGCGGCCGAAATGAGTTTTCTCCGTAGGGTGGCCGGGCTCAGCCTGAGAGATAGGGTAAGGAGCTCGGACAAGAGGGAACTTGGAGTTGAGGCGCTACTCCTTCGTATCGAAAGGAGTCAGCTGAGGTGGTTCGGGCATCTAATCAGGATGCCTCCTGGACGCCTCCCGTTAGAGGTTTTCCAGGCACGCCCAACTGGTAGCAGGCCCCGGGGAAGACCCAGGACACGCTGGAGGGATTATATCTTCTAGCTGGCCTGGGAATGCCTCGGGATCCCCCAGAACGAGGTGGAACGTGTTGCGGGTGAGAGGGAAGCCTGGGTCGGCCTGCTGGGCCTGCTGCCACCGCAACCCGACCCCGCATAAGCGGATGAAAATGGATGGATGGATGGATTTCGGAGGTGTTCTGCCTAGTAAAATAACTTCAGTTTTGTCTGAGTTAAACATCAGGAAGTTGCGGGTCATCCATGTTTTTATATCTTTCAGAAAGTTTAGCAAGTTTTAACTTTATGCAGCCATAAACATAAATCATGTCCTACCTTTGCTGTTTTGTGAGCCTAAGTTGTGTGGGAGGGCATATCAACGCTGCAAATGGCTACTCCAATATCTTTGAATCCTCTTTGGGTCGATTCCACGTGTCTGTTTTCAGAGAGAGCCTTGTCACAGCCTGGCATGTGAAAACGCGGTATATGTCTCCATCTGCTGGAAGAAGCGTGCTACTACACTAATTCTACAGGCATTGAACTTGAATACAGTCCAGAGTACTCCACATAAACCGAAAGGTTATGGTTTTCTCTGAATGGGAGAATATATAAGGGTCTGATTGATAGATTTCTTTTCAAATGAAGCTGAAAACAATTGTATTTAAATGGAATTTATACCTATAGTAAATTAATTTGTGCTTGTATAGTGCTTTTCTACTCTTACGACCACTCCATTCACATCCATTCACACACTGATGGCAGGGGCTACCATGCAAGGTGCCACTTGCCCATCAGAACTAACTAACATTCATACCTATGCATACACCACAAAGTGTCTTGTCCAAGGACACATCGAAATGGACTAGCGGAGCGAACCCCCGATCCCCTGATTGAAGCACGACCCGCTCTATCACTGAGCCACAGTCGCCCCATAGGGACATGGACATGAAATTAAGTTTCACAGTTGCCTGAGAACATTTCAGTGGCACAGATGGTATCCATATGTACCCAAATGGCCAATTTGAAGATTCCGTCTCAACAAGCATCTAATAAAGGCATTAATATTAGTCTGTGCACAGGTAGTGTTCAAATGGTGTGATATGGCTTTAGGCTGCAACCGCATCATTCCAGAGGGCTATTCCCTCTAAAAGCATACAGTTTTGTTACTCAAACTCTTTAATTTAATCTGTGTTCTATTTTTCATTTACACACACCCAGTAACATATGTACAACATATGCTTACATATCTGCAGAAATCTCACAAATGTTACCTTTTCTTATGATGCCAAGATTATTCAATAGACCTTGTTGTTGTAGAGATATTCTCTATTCATTTTGGGGAGCCATTTAGGAGCAGGGGCCCGAGCCAGAGGCCATGAGGTTAACAGGCCTAATAAAGATCTAACTGTGGGAAATTAAAAAAACAGTTTTCACACTAGCGTGCGGTACAGTGCTGTTGTAATGCGTGGCTAATTAACCTCTAAGAAAGCCTTCATCAGGGTCCAACTGTGAGAAATACAGACGCAAGACCTGGCAGCTTCCGTAGCCTGTGACGTAGCTGTGGTCGCATAGTGACGTGGTACTAAACGGCATGGCGCCTCAACTGCTATGAGAGTAGAGCGTGGACGAGGCTACGAACGGCAAACTCCACGGGACTCCAGATGTGACCCGATGCGGTTTGACATTAGTTTACGGGGACGGTGTGCCTGATTCACATCCCTCTAAACAGCCTGCCTTCTGTTTATTGTGGAGTTTCACCATTTGGTATAATGGCGTCTTCATGCTGAGTCTTGCTTTCATCCACAAAGAAGAAATCCTTTAACTGATGTGTCACTGAAGGAGAACTCTGTATTCTCAGAACCTTTCCTTTGATTTCTCAGAACGGTTCACGGTTCATGAACCAACACCTCCATCTAGTGTCTTTGACAGTGAATTGCACGTGGGAGACAAAATGCATTCTGGGTTTCGGGTCATTATTGCCAACAATCCCCCCCAATAACGTCAATCCTAAACAATTACGTAATAAAAACGTCACTTGAGGTGAAAACGGGGCATTGAATGAAAAAACCACAACACAATCGTGGAGCTTTACATTTTTATAAGACTTATAAAAAAAAGAAAAAACATAACACAATAACCAAGGCATGTCATACATTGTGTTTTTTCTTTGTTTCTCTGATGAGTATTTACAAACAGGCTTATTTACACATAGCAATAGCTCAGAAATGAAAAAAAAAATGTAAAAGAAAAAAGAGAAGGCTACATATAGTCTAGCACAAACAACCAGTTAGCCATAATGATAATATATTTGTTATGTACAATGCAACTGGCACGGCTAGAGCAAGAAAGAACATAAAGATTCTGCAAAAAGTTTTAAATAACTTCAAGTAATCTGTCTTGAGGTTTCATGGAGGTTTTAGTCCGGTGGACGCGGCGCCGAGCAGAAACCGAAAAGCGTGTTGGAGCTGCGTGTAGTGTGGGCGGGACAGGAGGAGCTCTAGCCAATGGGGGAAGGACAACACGGACAATGCAACTAACGTGGCAACAAACGGAACAACCACTTCTCTGATAAATGCCCACTTTTTAAGAACCTTTGAAACATAACCGAAGGGAGATCTCCTCTCCACACATAAAGTGATATCCTGCTCATTGGCCTACAGCACTTCTTCTTCTTCTTTTCTTCTTTTTTACTGCTTTGAACAACAAATGTGCAACAGGTAGAAAGCACAACGAAAGGAAACGAGAACAGGCGGTTGACTCCTTGGGTCCAACGCCGTTTCCGGAACAGTTCTCACGTTGCTGTGTCTTAACTAAACTTCTTAGGTATCCCAAAGGAACGTCACTACATTCTGTCTCTCTCATGAAACCCACACTCTGGAGCTTGTCGAGAAAAAAAAAAAAAAAAAAAAAAACCTCTCCATCGTAATCTTGTGTTCCACTCTAAACTAAAGTCCTCACCTAGTACCGTACATGTAAATATGATGGTCCGAATATAGCAAAACCATTGTCAGAGTTGCACAGTCAGCAGTATGAGAAAGACGAACTAGCTTGCGTGAAAATATCTGGTTATTCTTCTAGGTTAGACGTAGTTAGGCCTACTCTAATTATATATTGTCCTATTTAAGTCTCTGAGTGCATTAAACACTGACGCTACTTCACGACGTTCAACAACACTGTGGGGCTCCACCGCCGCCCTGGTGGACATTTCACTTTAGTGTATCCGTTTTGGAAGGAGAGAAGAAGAAAAAGAAAGAAAAAAAAAATCCATATACAACACAACAAAGGCTGTGGCCAGTGCCATGGTCTCTGAACCCCCCCCCCTCCCCCCTCCCCCCAGGCATGTCTCAAACGGCACCCGTCCAAGTGCGCTGCTTTTGATGAGAATTGCACTGTGACCCCCCCTCGAACCAGGAGCACCATCAAGACTCTATAGTGTCATTGTCTTTAAGACCTTTAAAGTAGAGCAGCAAAATAAAATGAAAAAAGAAGAAAGTTCATTCAGATTTCTGTTGTTGTTGTTTGGCTCAAAACAAAACTGTCATCAGGTGTGGAGTTCAGAAGCCATGTCCAAAACAAAACTACCAGAAGAGTGAAATTTAGGACCGTCATCTCAAAACTAGTGCGTTTCCTGGGCAGCTGGGTACCATTTGAGAGTCTGCTCTGATCACCTGCACCCCACCAGACCTCCCCCTCCAGCAGCTTGCCTCTCTCCCTCCCTCCTTCCCTCCCCTGAACACTCCCCCCCCCACCCTCTTCAGCAGACGATGAGCGGCAGGGGCTCATTTTCCCGCCGCTGGTTCTTCTTCAGCAGCTGAATGCGATTGTGGCAGTAGAACTTGATGGCTCGCCAGTCGCGGTGGTTGCTCACCAGCAGGGGGCACTGCTGCAGGCAGCGCTCGCAGTCGGCCTTGGCGGGCACGCGGAGCTCGGTGATGTTCTGGGTCAGGTGCTCCTCCACCGCCGCGCGCTCCGCCTCCGACCAGGGCCGCTTCAGGACGCCACGCTTTCCTGCAAACGGGGAAAAGGAGGGATGAGCGGGGAAGACGGAGGTTCAACAGCTGCTCTCGTCCTCATGTGTGTGTGTGTGTGTGTGTGTGTGTGTGTGTGTGTGTGTGTGTGTGTGTGTGTGTGTGAGCCACCCAGCCAAACAGAACAGTGTTGGGCTTTGCAGATTCCAGCGGGTTTGAGCCAGTTGGTCCAAAGCGGCTGGTGGTGCCTTTAAGTAGTTTTTTTTATCTGTTCACGTATAAACTTTATACTCGCTGTAGTGAAGCCGGGACAAAATATTCACTGATAAAATGTCGAAGGCCAATCGGCTTTTAGACGCTTTAGAAACAGGAGGTCTTAAAAAAAATCGACATTTGAGTAAATATTTTGCAGTCAAATCAAATAGTTTACAGGATATTCAACCTTTGTTTCTTTATAATGCTTTTAACATTTGACTTGTTTATTAACAGGGTTAGTATAAAGAAAATAAAGTAGTTTATGAATATGAGATATGAGTTTATGGCTTTCTGTCGGTTACACCTTCAGTCTGTGTTTTTGATTCCTCACAGTTCATTTTGTTTGTACGCCCCCTGGTGTTTCAGAGAATAATGCAGAGAACAGCACACTAGAGTATGAACGCCAAGCGTGAGTTATGAACAACGCTTAATGTGGGCTATTACTTTAAATTCAGTGGTTGTGATGACTTGAAAAATAAAAACAGTTATTTGCTGCCTTCTTCTTCCTTGATGCATGATACAGTAACAGGAAGAAGAAGAAGAAACAGGGCCACGAGGAATCGTGTCACAAGTTTAAACTAATTCATGAAGCTCCATTTATAAAAGGTAGAAAATGTTCAACACATGCTTCAGGCTTTTGGCCGCCTGAAGTTCAGGTTAGTCTGTCCTCAGCGAGCGAGCACTGGCTGGTTATGATATCAATATCAGAACAAGGGATGAAATCTCTTCCACTGTTGACATTTAAATGACACAGTTACAACACATCAAACTGATTGATGAAGATCTAGGCCGCTTCCAATTAGATCTAGGTCATTTCCAATCAAACACAAGTCACCAGCATTCCTCACTTCACTTGTGTGTGTGTGTGTGTGTGTGTGTGTGTGTGTGTGTGTGTGTGTGTATGTAGTGTATCCCTTACTTTTTGAACGATGAGTCAATACATTGACAAGGCACTTTATAGACTAAATTCATAGACTAAACATGCATATTCACATTACTTTTTACCACTGTTATTTAGATTTGTGTTTGTTTGCTAGTTGTGTTTTTATTGTTGCATTATTATACTTTATGCATTTTTAATAGTGGACTTATAATACTCCAATATTGTTCCAGCCTATGTTATCTGTAATGTGAAGGTTTTTTTACTTAAAGCTACGCAATAATATTATTATATTATTATTATTATATCATCTATTATTGTTACGATAGATAATCCCCAAGAAGCTTAAAGACTAAACGTGTGCTTTACACACATCACATGACCATCTGTCTGCCCTGTGAAATCATTCTCTGTAAATCGGAAGGGAAGATTCAGATAACGTTTAACTTATGTTTCGTTAATCATATTTGTTGACAAATACAAAGTTGTGACAAACTTTTCACCGATTATTGTACAAAAAGGGCACAAGCATCGTGTCGATAAATTGCCTCACCCTCTTTTTCATACCCATTATGAATCTCCAAGACAACCCGATATGGAGCGGGTCGAAAAGAGTACGCAGGAGAAAGTCTCGGCTCACTTCACGCACTAACAAAGCACCTTTTTCTTTTTTTATCTCACCTGCACAATTTTATTCATTCATCTTCCTCTGTTTTGTGAAATGGTGCAATCACACTTCTACTCATAACAAACCTGATTTGGGCTGACCTGAGCCTCTCCTGCGGTTGGCGGTAGGAGGAGGTGGAGGAGGCACAAGGGTTGGCTGCGTGCCCTTGATCTTCTTGGGTCGCCCCACCCGCCCGTTGTTCTTGCCCTTCCGGACATACAGCAGGGTGGGAGTGGGGATCGGAGCGGGAGCGGGAGCGGGAGCGGGCGCGGGCGTCTCCGCCTTCTCCTTCCCCTGCTCCCCGTCGGACTCTCCCTCCGAGTAGGAGTCGGCAGAGTTTCCCGACATCACTGGAAAGAGGAGGCGAGAAAAGGCAGAGGGCAGAGAGAGGAGAAGTGAATTAGTCTCCAATCAAACACACGAGGGTCGTAACCCTTTTCCAGCCAGGGGGGGGGTCTGACACTACAAAGGGGGGGCGAGAGAGACAACAGAGAGACACCAGCTCCACTCGTTCATTCTCACCATCCAGTTCCAGGCAGATGTGGTTCAGGCTCATTCCTCTGAACAGCACTCCGTCTCTCTCCCCGCAGAGCACCACTCGGCCCACTCGGCCCATCAGGCCCGGGTCTTGGCCGATACCGGCACAGTTCTGCGTCACGTGGTACTCCCTCTCCAGGAAGTGCTCCAGCCTCTCCACCGCGCTGCCCCCGGGCTGCCCGGGCTCCTCCCCTTCTCCCAGCAGCAGCAGCTGGGTCAGAATGGCCACCTGCCGGCGAACCCGGGTCTGGGTCAGGGCGCGGGGGTTGCGGGTGCCGCTTGAGCGGGCCAGGCTGCGGAGCAGGTCGGTGCCTCGCAGCGGCGTGGCGGGGGAGTGGTAGGGCCTGGCGAAGACGTAGGGGTTCGCTGGGTCCACCCCAACGTCCTGCCGCGTCTCCAGGAGGAGCTCCAGGCAGGGCTCGCAGTGAGGGGGCAGGATGAGGGGCTGCACGCGTCCACGTTTGCCCTGGACCCCGACTCTGGGGAGGTGGGGGAGCACCAGGCGCTCGAACGGGGACAGGGAGGCCTCCAGTGGAGTGAGAGCCGGCGGAGCGCCGGGCGGGACGGGAACGGGGCACTGGGGGGTGATGCGGGCGCGATACTCGGCGATGGACAGCTTGGAGACCTCGCACTCGCGCCGCCGGTTGTACAGGATGAGGAGAGCCAGGCTGGAGTGGCAGAGGAGGCGCCAGGCCTCGGCCGACTGGAGCTGCCGAGACAGGGACAGGAAGGCCGAGTGCTGCAGCCGGCGAAGGTACAGCACCAGGGAGGACAAGGACGAGAGGAGGGGCAGCATGTGGTGACGCCCCGAACCGCTGAAAGGAGAGATGGAGAGCAACTGGTTAGAGATGGCTTTGTGTTCATAGTGGCGGCATTTGTTTGTTCGTTTTGGGGCTGCAACTAATTCATGAATTGGATTTGACTAATTCATTAATCTGCCGATTATTTTTTCCAGCATCTCAAAGGTGAGGATTTGATTCTTTTCTTTGTCGTACACGATAGTGAACTGAGGCTGCTCCGATCGAGCGGCCGGTATTTGTTCTAAATAGTTTGATCGGTGGCAAAACAGAAGAGACGCGTCGGTTCTCATCTTTTAATTCTTTTAACTCGCTCGTAGCGCGACACAGCTGGACACACGCCGGCTCGCCATCTGCAGCGGTAGTTTCTCCGTCTGTCTGATAATGTTTTTTACCGCGAGCGAATCTGGCAAGAAAACACACTGATGATCTATAAAAAAAAGATACAAGCCTAAAGGATATATTACGCGATATGAATAATTTGATAAATGACGCCAACCGCTTGGATGTGTCTGCACCGAGAGAGAGAGACACGAACCTGACACATCTATCTTTACACAAATGTTGACTCGACAACTCTCTGGAGTTATTGGAGATGTTTGGATCACAGGAGTCTGGAACAATAATCCTACGTAGCCACAACTGGAATCTATTCTACAAATAGGCTAGTTTTGTTTCGTCTTCGGGTTTTGGACAAAACAGTTTATGGACAAAATGAGTCACGAATATTATTAATAGTCATTAGCTGCAGCCCTACTCTCAGATTTGCTCACAACGCAGGCAAAGACCACAAGTTACCTCAGCAAGTCCTTTTCCTTATCATCTGTCCCACTTTCATCTTCCACCTCCATCACTCCATTCTCCTCCTCCTCTTCCTCCTCTTCCTCGTCCTCCTCATTTTCCTCAATTTTTGGCAGCTCCATCTCTTTGGCCAACTGGTTGCTGAAGGGTTGAGTGCACACCACCTCAACGTCCTCCTCCTCTTTGGGCCTCTTTACCTCCACGACCTCCACATCGTCTTCGTTCTCCTCCTCCTCCTCCTCCTCCTCCTCCTCCCCCCCCGGTCTTTCTGTCTTGAGCCTCCTCACCCCTCCATTCCTGGACTGCGCCGCACACACGGGGGGCGGGCTTCGCTTCAGGACCGACACCGGCACCGCATTCTGTCCTCGCGGAGGAGACAGCATCGGCGGGGTGGAGTTCCTTCCGGAGGAGGCGGGGGATTGGTTGGCTGCTGTGAGAGTGGGCGGGGGCATGGAGAGGTCCTGAACGCCGAGCTGCACGAGATCCGAGCCGGGGCTCTGTCCCGCGGCCTGCGATGGCTTGGAGTGCTGCAGGGTGAGTGCGTGAGCGGCGGCGGAGTTCGGGCTGTGCGCGTGAAGACGGGGCATCTGCGTGTAGCGCTCCACCAGCGCCGAGCACACGTCCGGCTGGTGGGCATGGTGCTTATCCAAGTGGCGACCCAGGGAGCGGAAGTGGCGGCCACAGTGCTCGCAGGTTTGGCGCATGGAGTCTATGGACACCCCTCCTCTGGGGACATTTAAGCTGACGTTGCCTTTGGTGTTGGAGCCCAGCGGGGCCGGAGCTTTGAACACGGGCTTAGCTGAAGAGGAGGAAGAGGAGGATGAGGAGGAGGAGGAGGAGGGAGGGGAGGACTGCGCTCCAGGGTGGGACGAAGGGAGCGGACGGTTGTGAAGGGGATTGCCGGTGTGGGGCACCGCCGGCGGCCGCCCGGGCGGGGTCCGGTGGGGGGTCTTCTTCTTTGAGTGAGCGCCGCGCCGTTTCTTGCGCCGGCGGAGCGCCCGCCCCCGGGGGCTGGCGTTGTCTTCGTCTCCAGCGTCTGAGTCACTGGCGTCAGAGTGGGAGATGGGGGAGGAGGAGGGGGAGAGGGACCAAGAGGGGGTGACGTACTCCTGCTGCTGCTGCTGCTGCTGCTGCTGCTGCTGCCGCTGTTGTTGCCGCTGTTGTTGCCGCTGCTGCTGCTGCTGCTGCTGCTGCTGCTGGGCCGTCAGAGAGAGAGGCTCATCCTCCTGGAAATAAGAGACAGTGACAGGGTGGGAGAAAAAAAACAGAACATGTCATCCGCTGTCCAGAGACATTTTTTTGCAGTATTCATATTTTTGTTGTTGTAACCTAATGAATTCCTTTTCCATTTTATATAAATAACATCTATATATATATATATATATATATATATATATATATATAAATAATATTTTTATTTATATATATATATATATAAATTATATTTTTATTTATATAAAATAAATAACAAAAAATATTTATATAAAATAAATTATATTTTTATTTATATAAAATACACACAAACGCACGGACCACTCGCACAAACAAACTCCTTCAGTGGAATTTTCTCTATAAACATAATTTACGAGTGGTCCAGATCTGTCGGAGGAGTCATGTGACATTACTTTAGCTGTTGTCAAAAGAGGTTTTTCACTAATGGATTGTTTATTTCATTACTTTGAGGCAATTTGGAGCTTGTAAACCCCCATACAAATTACACATCATAATTATGTTAACATGTCCCGTTTGACCTTGCAAGTCGAATTAAATGCTAATATAATTCTAAATTTAGTCATATAGTCATACGATTTCACCATTTATCTAAATTGTCTGTTGATGCTTGTTTAGAAGGCCTTAATATCAACATGAATATCTCAAACCGCCAAACAACTTCATTTATTTGACCCCCCTCCCGTCATCAATGGCCTTGCTGTGGCGAAATTTTGTATTTTTTTTATATGGAACCGTTTCTTCCTTTTATCAAAGACAGTACGACCGTCAGCTTGAATAGAGACAAATAACACTCGTTATTTGTCTCTGCTGCAGACGCTGTAACAAACCATAGACTGTCCAGTATGGATGTCTGAAAGCAGGACTTCAATATAGGACGTATGGGGCAGGAAGCTTATTAATTATGGGGCCGTTAAGTATGCTCATTGGGTGGCATTGGTCATGTTTATGGTGAATCTGACGTGGCACACTCATGCAGGCCCACCGGACGAAGTTAAGATGAAAATACAAAAATGTTCTTCCATTTTTTTATACATACATTTACTTCAGCACTTTAATGCCACTGTTTTGGCCGTGCAACAATCACAGATTTTGGATTCTAGTGAAGATCACGATGTTTCCAAAGAAACCAAAACATGAATTTGGAGAAAATTGTGTCTTAAACCTGAAAATAAATATAGATTTTGGCCACTTGAGGGCAGCATAAACAACAACGACACTACAGGATTATCTTATTTCAAGTTGATTTGGTGAAACAGTTGCCTGTTTAAGCATCCAGCAGCTAGCAACAATCATCGTTTGGAGTCGTGTTTCTGGCCACCCGGTGATCGTGAATCCGGCCTTTGCGTGGCGCTGGAAATCGCAGCGCAAGAAAGTTCTAATGATTTAATCTTTATTCGCAGCTGACCATTCAAAGTGCAACCACTCCAAGGCGTGTCTTATCATCTGAAGGCGTGTCTTATCATCTGAAGGCGTGTCTTATCATCTGAAGGCGGCTTCAGGGAAAAGGTGGCATCCCTTCTCTTACCTTTTTAACATTGTTGTTGTTCTCTGTGTCCGAGTTACACTCGTGTGGCCCCGGAGACATGGGACCACGGAAACCCTGCGGGAGACACAAAGCAGTCGTTACTAAATGGCCGGGCACGCCGCTCATTTAACGTTTGCCATCACAATCAGCCTCAGCTGCCACTCAGGAGAGTCAGGAGGGGCCCTGAGGCTGATTAGGACTCCAAATCTCTAACAAGCCAAACAAAAGAAGTGAAAAGAGATGTTCTCTCAAACTGCTTAACTGCTCATAAGTAAGACGCATCGATCCGGCTGGAACACTCAAGAACAAATCAGTTAGCCAATAATATAAATTAACCAAAAAAGAAATAAAAAAAAGCAGTTTTAAACTTTATCTCAGCCAAATTCAAGATATTAAAATATGTCTTTTAAGGACCTGTGAGCAACTGTGGTCCCACTCGTCCCTCACTTTTGTCAAATGTATTTCTGTTGAGTATAATTGATCCGATCTAATGAGATCCATTAAAGGAACAGATGTCATGCAATAACCATGGTTACTGTTGCTAAAGCACTATAGGTAGAGAGGGAACTGGAGCTCAACCATCACCATGGTAACCCCATGCCTTGCTTAGCTTTTGTGCGCGTGTGCGTATGTATGTGTGTGTGTGTGTGTGAGACACAGCAATTGTGTGAAACTGATCGACAGTGTGTGAAAACACATATGGTTGCCTATCTGAAGTCATCAGAGAGATGCCCGCCGTGTAAAATGTATGTCTATACTTGTGAGGACCATGTGGACAGGCAGGCAGTGAAAAGGTTTCCTGCTGCTTTTGGATTAGAAAGGTTGAAATCAGGCTTTGGTTCAGGTTAGGCTTCAGAATCAAGGTTAGACAACTTCAACCAGGAAATTAAACAGTAGGGGGAGAGCACGCATGAGCGGCTCTGCTCAACCCAAACACAATGTCCCGTGGCTGCATTGTGTTCTGGTCTGCTGAGGGCCTCTGTTAGTGGAGCGATGCTTTTTACTTTTTAACAACTCATTTCTTCCAGAGTGACCGTTGAAAGTCGAGTGTAAAACCTGCTGTTCAACTTCGACACCAGATTTGTTTTTTTGGATCGCTGCCAATATTTTCCCAGACTTCCTTGCACTCCGGTCAGGTTGTCTGTATTCATCTTAGAATTTAGCAGCAAGAACAATCAAATGCAAGACACATCCCCAATCCTTCAGCGAACACTGACTCAGACTCCTCTATCCGCAGGACAATTACAGACATTTACACATTCCTGCTCAACTCTTCACTTAAATATACGACTTGTTTTACACTCTTAATTTGTTTTGTTTGTTTAAATTGTGTCTTTAACTATTGCACTCGAGCCAAATTCCTCGCATGTGCAAACGTACTTGGCAAAGCACCGTTAAAGCGTGAAAGCAGAAGGCAGTGTGTCTCTGAAGGCACTGACCAGGTTGTCTCCCCACTCCGTCAGGCTGTAGTCCACGGTGATCTCCTCCCCCTTGGTGATGTCGCGGATGGCGATGACGACCAGCCGCACCTGGCTGCCACAGTGGACCTCCCGGATGCGGCAGTTCGGGGACGGAGGGAAGGAGCTGGCCGTCGGTGCCGGAGCGCAGGCCGCCGGGGCGGCCGGGGCCGTGGAGGCAGGGGTCAGAGACGGGGCCCGGGTCGAGGTCGCCGGCGCAGGAGCCGGCAGCGGCGCCGGGGTCGGGGCCGAAGAAGCGGCAGGAGCTGGGGCCGGCGTGGAGGCCGAGCAGGAGCCGGTCTTGGATCCGGCTGGGACTTTGTCATGAGCCTGCACCGCTGGGCCGCTGGGAGGTGAAGGAGGGGGGGGGGGGGAGTTAAATACATTACATCATGGTCTACTTCTACTCTGCTATTCTCTTTGTTTCTTTGTTTTCTGATGCTGTGTACCTGTCAGGCTTTTTTCTTTTTTAATTTAAACAATTACTTGTTTGAAAGAAATTCAAACAACAATAATTGATGACAATTGATTAATTGTTTAAGTCACATTTATTAATCCCACTTTTGCAAATGTGATGTTTTACTTCTCTGTAAAATCTAAATTATTAGATTTTTATAGTTGTAGAATTGAATTGTGAATTGTAAAATGTTATGGTTTTTTTCCCCATAATGTCATTTTGTCAACAAAACAAAAATAGAAATGAAACGATAGTAAAAAATCATCATTAATTGCAGCAATTGTTTTTATGTTTTGTCACATGCTGATGTATCCATCCCATTGTGAGTGCATACTGTCTGTACAGGGGGACATAAGTCACATGTAGGGTTAAAGGTCGATACCGGGATGCTCTTCACAAACGGCTGTCATTGGGGGGTTTTGTTGCTGGAGGTGAATGAGCAGGAATGACAGAATAGTGATGCGTCTCTTTGTATTTACACCCTTCTAGCCGTAGGCCTGCTTTCTTTGCTGTAGGGGAAGCACCGCAGCTGAATGAGTGCAAAGCAAACAGTACGAGTCCACACATACAGGCGGATGGCAGCCCTACGTGCCGGTGATTCTCAATCCGCAGTCCTCAAAGAGTGCTGCGGATTTATTTTTTCCCTCTCCTACTGGCTAGTGGCCTGCATTCTTCCCGACATGTCAGGTGTAAATCAGCCTGATGATATGGTTCCAATGAGAACCTACAGGGCCGGAGAGTCCCGAGGACCGCTCTCAGAGAGAGGCTGTCCTCGAGTGCCGAGTCGAGATCAGCAGCCGTTCATTCTTTTCCAAATCTAACAGCCTGTGCATGCAGGCTTCCACCAATATTATAAGAACGGCAAATAACAAAGATATATATATACATAAATTTACATAAATGTACACTCACCAGTAGTGGGGAGCGGGCTCCGTGCTGTAGAAAGGCCCGTCCAGCATGGAGCGCTTATTATCTGCTGCTTCTTTACGATCACCTGAGAGCACAGCAACAGTCAGTATGAAAGGATTACATACAAGTATGCAGGGACACACACACACACACACACAGGTCATCACCTCATCTCCTGGAGCACACACACACACACGCACACACACACACACACAAAAGTAGGTCACGCTCACTTGCACACGCTCCACCCCCATACCAATCACAGACAGATGCGCATATATACACACACACACGCGCGCACACACACACACACACACACACACACACACACACACACACACACACACACACACACACACACACACACACACACACACACACACACACAATATGGCGTGCAGATATAACACACACCTGGGCTGAAGCTGTGTTCAGGCACGCTCTCTTCCTCGGTGTGTGTGACAAAGACTTTCACGGGCGTCCCTTTCCTTTTCCTCCCACAGCCGCGCCTGCAGAGAGCACACACACACACACACACACACACACGATTATCATTTCATCAATCGACCCACGAGCCAAACGTCAATAAGGGTCAGAGAGTGATCGATAAGCTGATGGCCACCCGATGGATCCATACAGACTGCGTTTCCCTCCTATATGAGCAAACAATACCGCCCCCCCGCGCCCCCCAAAAAAAGAGACAGAAACAATCAGACATTAACATGATGACGACCATTTAAACGGCTCTTTACCGTTTCTTACCGGTGGTTTTGGATTCTGGTGATCCATCTTTGCTCCCCACACAGCAGATTAATGTGAAGGTAAAAAGAGGCGAAGCCCCCCCCCCACCCCACCCCACACACACACACTCCCCCCTCCCCAGTAATGAGCAGCAACCCCTGTTGCTTATCGGCCAAATCGCATGTATTTCACTGATCTGTGAATACTGTCCCCTGTGGGCCACCGTAGGACAAATCTTTCCAGTGCATTCGTAACCCGAAGCCATTACTTCGCTTTTTAAGTGTTGAAGCAACTGTGTCAGCAGTTGGGGAGAAACGGTGTCAACACACAGCCGGAAAATAACTGCATTTTACATTTTTACATTTTAAAATAAAATTTTTAAAAGCAGCCTAAAATAAAGTTCATCATCAAATATAAAACAACCACAACGGCATGAATGTGGCTGGATGTGACTTTAATCTGTGATACTAGTGCTGATAAGATGACAGAGACCAAACCCTGGAGGAATACAAACACTCTTCAGAACGGGTTTCTCAAATGTTAAAACATTTTTTTATCAGACATTAAAGAACAATAAACTGCGGTCTAAAATTGGTAGAGTGTTGATTTAAATCAGCACCCCTGTGAGAATAAATAAAGAATACTTTTACAGCGGTACCAGCTTTTGGTCAGTAAATGTATCTCAACAACCGAGGAGTACGAACAGGAACTTCTTTCATTCAAGTCATTTTTTTTAATTAGTTTTCAGGACTTTAAGTACCATTGTTGAAAATAACATCCAATGAAACGATGAAAAAAAAATGTAAAAAAAGAATAACACACACCATCAACAAAGTGCATCCAGCTGGCTTTAATGACCACATGAAGACAAACGTATGACTGAAGACAACACGGGATCCTGCGATCTGGTTGGTGTCCTCAGTCGAGTGCTCTAACCCCCCCCCCCCCCGCCCCGCCCGATCAACGCTAAGGAGTGTGCCGGTAAACGGCAGCCACCTGTGTGAGCCCGTCCACGGCAAAAGCCAAACTGATCCCGCTCCTCCCCGATCCCGTTCTGCTGCCACAGATCTCTGTATTGTTTTTCCGTCAGTCTATTTTTTACTCGCGTGACATTGGAGGCTCCTAAAAACTAGGCCATAGGAAGATCGTGCTTTGGATTTTGAGGTGTTCATTACTCTCTCTGTGTGTGTGTGTGTGTGTGTGTGTGTGTGTGTGTGTGTGTGTGTGTGTGTGTGTGTGTGTGTGTGTGTGTATGCAGAGAAGAGAAGAGAAGAGAAGAGAAGAGAAGAGAAGAGAAGAGAAGAGAAGAGAAGAGAAGAGAAGAGAAGAGAAGAGAGAAAAAGAAAGAAGAGAAAAAAAACAGAGGAGAGGAAGACAGGCAAGAAGATGAACGGGATAGGAAAGAAAAAAAGAAGAGACAGAAGAAAAGAAAAGGGAGCAAAAAAGAAGAGACACAGAGAGACACAGAGAGAGAGAGAGAGAGAGAGAGAGAGAGAGAGAGAGAGAGAGAGAGAGAGAGAGAGAGAGAGAGAGATCAACCAGACCCTCTGTCTCTGTATTGATCCTCTCTCATCTGGACTCGTGATCTCTCTCTCTCTCTCTCTCTCTCTCTCTTTCTTTCTCTCTCTTTCTCCCTCTCTCTCCCTCTCCCTCTCTCCCTCCTCCCCCCCACACACGAGAACAGATTTTTTTCCCCTCTTTTTCCTCTGCACCAGCCCCACATCTCGCCTTTGAACATACAAAGTCGGAAAAAAAATCAAACATGATAACAAATGAGACGCAGGCCACACAACTTCCAACAACTTCCCTCCGTGCTACTGTGCCGACTTGTGGTATTTTACACACATCACACCACTGTAAACATGATAATACCATGATAATAATAATAATAATAATAATAATAATAATATTGGCCCAAACACCCCGATGAGAGATCGACAACATCCTCTGTGGCGACCGACATCCCTCACCGCGGGTTTGAGGAATATGTCTCATTTTCATCAAGGCAAAATTAGCTTGCACCAGTGCACACAGAGGTCCTAGGCACGATGGCAGAAATCAACGCAATGATATTAATAACAATACTAATCAAGTCGAGTTGAACGCAAATGTTTTGCTCAGGACAAATTAAACGGAGCCGTTCTCCGAGACACCCGAGCGACCTCCACGACCAAGACCAAGACCAAGACCAAGACCAAGACCAAGACCAAGACCAAGACCAAGACCAAGACCAAGGGACTGCAGCCAGAAGCTCCGGCTAAAGAAAAGAAACGTTCAACTCTGAAATTATTTTTGTAAAAAAAATCAAGCTCGTCGCTTTTGTGAATTTTCTTTCGGACTAAACTCGGAGAACACGAGTAAAAAAATTAACTCTTTTTTTTTTTTGTACATTTTCTTTTTTTTCGATAATAACTTGCTTTTGCAAAAATTATGAGAGAATCACGCGATCCCAGTTTCAAAGAAGCGACGAGCGGTCATTTCTGGAGTCGGTTGTGAAACAGATCTTCAACAGTTGTCCACGCTGACACACTCACGCTCTCACACGGGCTGAGCCAACACTTGATCCCGACAGGTCACCGGCTTTTCCCAGAAAAAACACTGTTTTCCTCGGAGTTTATATTTTTGCTGGGTTTTTTTGGAGGGGGAGGGAAGGGGGGGGGGGGCTATGTCTGTATATTTAGTTGTGGTTCAACGGGTTTCAGGGAACTTTCCTGCCAACCAAAATCTGTCTCACCTCCACCTCTTCAGTGAGCTGACCCCTCAGTCTCTCCCCTCCATTCCTGTCTCAGTCCATCTCACCCTCTCCATCGATTCTCTCATTCTTCTCTTTCTGCACAGCTCTCTCCCTTCTTCACTCCAGCTTAAACACACAGTCAGTCAGTCAGTCACACACACACACACACACACACACACACACACACACACACACACACACACACACACACACGCACACACGCGCACAAACAAGTCCATACTCAAGACCCACATATGCG